>VDFB02271358.1:454069310-454669310 GCA_007258455.2 Sequoia sempervirens
TTATGTGTACTAGCTCATCTCCATCAATATGGTAGCATGGATTTGAATTGATACATACATATCTATACTAGAAAAATATAGTATAATATAATTCAGTAGCCTTAATTTTCGGTATTTTGCCTATTGTAAGTATAAGTAGTGTTCACAAACACTTTTGAAGAATCTATCATATTGCAAGGGTCGCGTTTTCCTTGGTCATACCCCTATCCAAATAACTTAACAGGTTTGAGAAAAATAATTGAGAATAACAAGTAAAAACACAATAGTACTAGGATGAGATGTTCTAGTGTAAATATTAGTGTAGAATTCCTGCAGATCGAGGAAGATAAATGATCAAGCATAGTGAACAGATTTACAGTTCTAAACCTAATTCTATATTGATATTGCTTCTATCAAAGCATAGATTTACAAATATAAAGCCCTGTAGGAGAAGAATCCTAGGACAAATGAAAATGGATGGTCTCCCAGTGGAAATCACTGGAAATCACCCTTAATATCGCTGCCTCTAGAAGGTTATCTTCCCGTTGCTGAGGAGAAAATCACAGGTAGAACCGATATGAAGACAGTTACAAATGGATTGCGGTACCTCTAGTGATCTCTAAAAGAGTTGGTCGCTTTCCACCCAAGTTTCCTACTGCGAGGCTCTGCCTATAGGCTGCACGAAGATCTGTGGAGGCCCTTCAAAGTGCTTGTGCAGACATTGAGAGGAAAAGATTATGCTTTAGCCATATATTCAAATGTGGCAATTAGCAAATTTACCAGCAGATGGAAATCAAACAAAATACAACAAATTCGTTCAACTAATACTTGTCTTATCTCCCCGAAGGCTTTGATACCATGCAGAATTCCTGCAGATCGAGGAAGATAAATGATCAAGTACAGTGAACAGATTTAAGAAACCGAATTGTATATTGATATTTCTTATCTATCAAAGCATAGATTTACAAATATAAAACCCCATAGGAGAAGGATCCTAGGAGGAAAAACAGGAAACAAATGAGAGTTTCGATTAGTTAGCTTAAACTAAGGCAAGTAATGACAAATGTGATTCCAAGTTGAACAGTTGGTAACAACAGTTGCATGAGTTGTTAAGATGTAATTGAAATTTGGAGACATCAGTATAACTGAGAGTTAATTGCTCTAACAATTAGTGTATAAATTATTTCATGCATTATGAATATGGAAATTTATACATGATGTTATTCTAGTTAGATGTCCAATTTAGTGAGAGTTAGATCAACACCTGGTGCAATTTTCAAAGAAGTTAACTCGCTACCACTCTTTGTTAGTGGGATTTGACTACCTAGTCTCCTCCCCCTCTTAATGAAAGCTTCTTCCCTCCTTCCTATATATATATATATATATCTCATTCATGTCTAATTTATATGATTATTTAGCCATTCTCATGCATTCTTTAGTTTCCATCTCATCACAAGTACCTAGAGCGTGCATTTTTTCATCTTACATGTATCAATCTAGTACTAACATTATGTCTAGATATATTGGAAAAATTATACATGATATTAAAGCCAATAAATGGTTTTTATTTTTAAGTTCACTAATCCTAGGATTATGTTTTGAAAATGTCATCATGTGCATTATTTATATTTTTTATTTATTTGTTTGTGTAAGGCCCCACCATGCATGTGATTAGTAAAGTTGTAATCTATTTTATGTGTTCCTAAATAGATGGTAAGATGTATTGTGGATGACAAATAGTGTGATTATTTGATAACATTCTTGCTTGCATTCTAACATTTTACTTATGCTACCATGAAGGAGTTAGGAATCATAAATTGTGAATATGAGTTTAAATTGCAAATCAAATGGTTGCAAAATTAAACCTTATTCCAGTTATCAGATTAATGTGATATACGATTGTTTCTTATGGTTTCATTGGTAATGTGCAGAAAAGGAAGAGTCAGTACAAGAAGGGAAGACCATTGAGTAGATCAAAAGACATCTTCTTATGGTCATGAATTTGACCCCCTTTCAAGGCTTAGAAGGAAATAAAGTTAACAAGTTGATATAAAAGGGATAATTTATATTTTGGGTTGAGAGGGTATTTATTTGTGTGCCAAGTGAGTTGTAAGTTGGGGGATAAGGTTTAGAAACCATTATCCAAGTTGAAATTCGGATAGGTCCTTAAATGGGTCTTTAAAGAGGGTTGTTGGTCAATTTCCTTGGTTGAGATGCAAAAATAAACTCTCTAGGGTCTATACCATAGTGGTAGGGGTCAAGTGGGCACACAATAGTGTCTCAAGGACAAGATTTGACCTTTGAAAAGTCCTCATTATGGAGAGTGACGAGTTTTGAAGAGAGGATGGGATGGAAAGATGGAGGGGTTGTCCAAGTACATGTTTCTTCTTCAATAAGGAAAAGACTCTCATTGATGGAGGTAGGTACACTTCACACCTCCCTACCCAAAGGTTGCAAGTTGAAACTCCTATATATTTTGGAGAAAACGAATGAGTGGGGTGTTACCCACTTCTCCTCTTGGAGAACTGGAGTAGAGATGATGGAAAGAATGTAAAGAGGAGAGGAGCTCACTTCTTTGGAAAGATGGTTACAAGAGTCAATCCCTTCAAAAAAGAGATAAGTTCCTCCTATTCCCATTTACCCTTGTTGATTAGTTGTAAGAGTGTGGCATAATGTATGAGTTTATGGTTAAAAATAGAAAGTGGAGAACCTAGATGCATAAAATTGGTGCTATGTTAGTTTTATCCCTTGTAAAAATGAGATAAGACTCCATTGATCATTGTGGAGCTAAAAGAATTCCTTGCTCGGGGGTATGGCTAGAGCCTACTAGGCTCCATGACGCCATTATGGTAGGGTGGAAAGCAAGCCTTATTTAGTCATGTGTCATTTATTACATTTCTAAAAAAAAATAAGAGGGCAAGTCTGTATTTTTGACTTGTAAGTTAATCATTTTTCTCCTTATTATGTTAATAATAAAAGACATTAAAATGTGGTAGTAGGAAAAGTTAGGAATTGAGAAAATTGTCGTTGTATTACATTCCCAAATGGGTATTGCAAAGGATTTTCTAGTTTCTTGGTGATTTAAAAATATATGTAAGAAAAATGTGAAGGAAAGTTTTACTTGTCTTTTCTCCAAATGATTGGTAGAAATAAAAAGTGAATGTATGATACGGGAAGGACATTGATTTAAAATACTTATGACCCCAAATCCATACACATTTTGCTTACAAGTGAAGTGTCTTTAAATCTGGTTATCAATATCCATATATCCTTATACAACAAAATGTTTAGATTTCCCAAAAAGAGGGTATATGTTCTACATAAAAACCTGATCCTGTACAGAATATAAATACATCCAAATAAACAGAAAACTATTGCAAAGAGTAACACATTTAATGTGGGCTGATAGAAATAAATAAAGAAATAAAAGAATGAATAAATAGATAGACTTTACACTTGCTAGTTACTGGAACACAAATTGGTGAATATGTAGTCGGTATACCAAATATATGTTTTATCCTTTATGAGATAATTTTAAGATGGTAAATAAAAACTATGCAGCTATATTTCTAAGAGATAAAAAAGCTGAAAGAAAAAGTCATAACGTCCTCTCTCCCATGAACAAGCGGTGTACATGACGACTGTTTAAATAATGTAACTCTAATTAGAACACAAAATAGATCTTCTTTCAGTCATTTTGGAATCCAGATAACCATTGTAAGTACAATTATTGTCAAGCACAATGAGTAGGCCAAATAGAACTTACATTTTTATTTCTGAGATTATTGAGCTTAAGATCCTACAATAAATTTAAAGTAATCAGCTTCTAAGTTCAAAAATAGCTAATTATTCCTTGTAATCTATATATTCCAAATCTCTACTCAATCTGGCGCACTTTGGAATTATCGATTGCTTCCCAAGATGCCAACGTTATTCTGTAATGGCCAAAATGTACAGATAGCTCCCTTCCAACAATAGCTAGCTATCCACAATTATTTTATGTAAGTACCTTATTTCTATAACTAAGAGAAAATAAAAGAGAAGAAAAGAAATACAAGAGAGGGGGAGCTAGTTGAATCACTTCTCTTGAGCAACCCAGGTTAACCAAAAAACAAATGGGCACACTTGTCAAACTAATGTGTTTCTAAAGAATTTAAGGATTGGAGGTATAAATGTAAACTCTCTGCATGCCAAGCCTCGCCCTAGCCATTAAATGACTTCACCTACAATTCCCAGCCTGTCGATTGATATCCTTTTTTTCCGTCAAAGTTAAATGAATAAATGCCTGAGCAGTAAATGTGATCCTCGCGCAGCTTCTAATGGCAATAATTGTGAGTCTTGAGATGACTTCCTCTGCGAAATAATTATTCAACCAGCGGGGTGTAGAAGTCACCCATGCTATTCTTTAAATGTTTTTACCTAAAAACCTACAACCTGTCATGTAAATCGGCCTTTACTGTCAGAAGTAATTTACGACCCTACGCGGCTTTAATGGAGACAAGTAAATAATGGAAAGGTTATACTTTCGTGGACTCCAAGGTGGCGTCGAATAGATCTGTGAAGTTGAAGTGGTTGACGTTGTACCACCATTATGGTGTCATTTCGTATAGATCTTCCCTTCCTCGTTGTTATCTAAATCCCTAAGCTCTTTTCTTTTCCTCCCATTAAATGCAGAAATAGTGAACATAGTCTCCATTCTTTTGAACATTGAGGTTTGGTTTAAGATTTGATACTTTAATTATTTGCTTTTAATGTAACAGAAAATCAATGCAATTATGGACAAAAAGAGTGAATTAATAATTGCTGGACCATTCAAAGTCATTATCATAGGATTTTATGGGTTTTAGGGAAGGCAATTTTTATTTTTTTAATTTTCACGCAATCCGAGTCCCCTGTCGATACCTTGAAGTAGAGGAAGCTGAAATGTTCATTATAGTACTCAAAACTCGGCCGTGTAAATTATAAGTATACAGATCATAAATATGGGTACAGATTATAGGAACGTTGATTTACATCTGGGTATCTCCTTGCCAGTGTAGAAAGAAGTTTTAGCATATCTTGTGTCAGAGTGTGTTCTGGCTTAGTGAATGAACCTCCAATTAGTCCAGTATTTGGCAGCGTAATACTGCACAGAAATTTCAAAGCAATTGATCATTATTTTCTTACAAAAAGAATTTACTGTGAAAATATATTTAAAACAAAACAAAGATTAGTAATAATGTTGTTTTGATTACGCCGAGAGGCGTTCTACAGTCATAGCAGTTACGCCGAGAGGCGTTCTACAGTCATAGCAGGGGTGGAAAAGACCTGAGTGCATAAAAAAGAAATGGAAGTTACAATTAGACAACTGGCAAGCACACGAAATATGGAAGTCGAAGAGGTCTTTCCTGGACTTGGATGTTAGTGGAAGATGAAGGGTCTGTAACTGACAATAAGGGTAACAATCCAAGTAAAGAATGAATTGCATTCCACAAAGCAGTGGAGAGCGAAGGGCTACCTGAAATCCGGATGGCCGTTCGGCCACTAGTTTATAACGACATAAGTAGCGAGGTCATGCGGATCAACAGACACAAGCAATAGGGTTTCCTCTCGGGGCGTATAGTCAGAAACCTCCTTCCAATCCCTCACATTTTTTGTAAGCTCTGTATTAAAGTAGCCCAAGGAATTATCAACATCCCTGGAAACTTTTCTCTTTTCTTCCAGAGGTAACGAAAAGAAGTCGGATGCGGTGTTCTCTAGGCGGCGGAGAAGATGCTCTGGAAAGCCATGGTTGATCAGGTGGAAGAATCCCCACTCTCTGCAAGCATTTCCCACCTCCTCTGCAGAGCTCTTTTCCAAATCTATCACAGGGATTTTCATATTATCTTGAGGAGAAGCGGAGGAACACTTGGGACGGTGCTCTTCGCTCTGAATAAAGCTCGCTTCGAACTTCAGAGCTTCGCTGTCTTCTGCTATTCCGACTCCCATTGTTACTAATTTCTTCTGTTTATCCCTCTGCTCTGTTTTCTCTTTCTCTTCTGAATAAAATCCTGCAGTGGTTAGGTTTTTCGGCGATAACTATTTGAAGTTTGCCCGGCAACTTCACCAATCAACGGTGTGCAGCGGTTTAGAGAGGATGCAAGACGATCAGAATGATCTGATCCATTCATTCCGAAAGTGAGAATTTAATGCTGCCTATCTGTTTTAGGTCATGGCTAGGCAGCCTCTGCATATCGTGGTGAAGTCGTGGAGAAATCTGCCCTTTCTCAGTTTTCTCAGCCTAGGCGACTACCCAAATCCATGATGAGAACTCGTAATCTTCTGTCTGCTAACGTTAATGACAATGGGAGTGTTGATTTGAGGGCGAGGAGGGTTGTAGAGATTCGGTCTCTCTACCCAGTTAATGTTTTGTGCGTTTTCAATGATTTAATTTTGTACAGGGCATCTGTCTCTAACAGGCCTCGCTAAGTTGCCCAGCCATGGATCTCAGGTCCGCGTGGCCTATCAGGTAAGATACTATTGATTTCTTAGTTGGTGTAAATTATCTATTTTGAACTTTATGAATTTCATTTGCACAGAAGCGTACATACAAAAGCATTCAATATGGGTATTGTATGCCATAGTTTAACTAATATTATGATATACCTTCTGCCGTAACCAATTTGGTTATCAGCGCAAAATTCTGACTGACTCCGCAACCTTTGCTACCATTCTTCCTTCCTGTGCAAGAATGAGGGCTTTGGAACAGGATATGGACGTCCATCAACGCATAAAGGATAGAGGAATTTTGTCAGATGTTGTAGTTGCAACTGCCCTGGTAGACATGTATGCAAAATGTGGAAGCATAGACAAGGCACGTGAAGTGTCTGACAAGGTGCCTCAAAGAGATGTGGTCTCTTGGAGTGCAATGATTGCAGGATATCCACAAAAATGGATTTGTTAAAAAGGCTTTAGAAATTTCCAAGAAAATGCAATTGTCAGTTTTAAAGCCAAATTCCGCAACCTTTGCTAGCATCCTCCCTGCACATGCCAAAATGAGATCAAAGATCTGCTAATTGATGTGGTCAATCGCAACAAAAATTTGTATCTCTTAATCCAAAATGTATAAACTCATATACTTCCAATACAAATTTCTACAATTTTAAAAAAATGAACTATGAAGATCTAATGATAATAAATGATAAAATATAGTAATTTGGTTAGGGTTAGAGTTAAAATCGGGATTAAGGTTGGGGTTATCATCACGAATAGGTTTATCATCATGAATACGATTAGAGTTAGGGTTATGGTTATGGTTAGGGATAGGTTTATAAATGATAAAATATAGTAATTTGGTTAGGGTTGGGGCTATCATCACAAACAGGTTTATCATCATGAATAGGAATTCAGGTTAGGGTTAGGGCTATGGTTATGGTTATGGTTATGGTTAGGGCTATGGTTATGGTAAGGTTAAGGTTAGGGTAGGGTTATGGTTATGGTTATGGTTAGGGTTAGGGTTATCATCACGAATAGGATTAGGGTTAGGATTAGAGTTAGGGTTAGGATTAGGGTTAGGTATATCATCACAAATAGGATTAGAGTTAGGGTTAGGGTTAGGGTTAGGGTTATGGTTATGGTTAGGGTAGGGTTAGGGTTATGGTTATGGTTAGGGTTAAGGTTATCATCACAAATAGGTTTATCATCACGAATATGTATTACGGTTAGGGTTAGGCCATCATCATGAATAGGATTAGGGTTAGGTTATCATCACGCACAAGAGTAGGGTTAGGGTTAGGATTAAGGTTAGGGTTAGGGTTATGGTTAGGGTTATGGTTATGGTTAGGGTTATCATCACAAATAACGATTAGGGTTAAGGTTAGGGTTAGGGTTAGGATTAAGATTAAGATTAGGATTAGGACCTAACCATAACCATAACCCTAACCCTAACCCTAACCCTAACCCTAATCTAAACCCTAACCGTAATTCTAACCCTAACCATAACTCTAACCCTAACCTTACTACTAACCCTAACCCTAATCCTTATTCGTTATGAAAACCCTAATCTAAATTCATGATGATAAACCTATTCATGATGATAAACCTAACCCTAACCTTAACCATAACCCTTACCCTAACCCTAACCGTAATCCTATTCATGATGATAAACCTATTCGTTATGATAACCCTAACCCTAACTATAGCCATAACCCCAACCCTAACCCTAATCCTAACTCTAACACTAATCCTAACCCTAACCCTAACCCTAATCCCTATTCATGATGATAACCCCAACGCTAATCCCAATTTTAACTCTAACCCTAACCAAATTTTATCATTTATAAAATTATAACCAAATTGAACCCTTACTATAATTGAACACTCACCCTAATTGAAACCAAGCCCTATTTTAACCCTACTCATAACCATATCTTTAATTCTAATTATAACCCTAATCTAAATTCGTGATGATAAACCTAACCCTAACCTATTCATGATGATAAACCTATTTGTGATGATAAACCTAACCCTAACCCTAACCCTAATCCTAGAATCCTAACCTAATTAAACCCTAACCCTAATCCTATTTCTAATTCTAATCTTAACCCTAATCCTAACCCTAACCCTAACCCTAAACAAAATTGATAAACCTAACCCTAATCCTAACCCTAATCCTAATCCTAACCCTAACCCAAACCCTAACCCTCATTAAACCCTAACCCTAACCCTAACCCTCATCCTAATCCTAACCTAATTAAACCTTAACCCAAACCCAAACCCTAACCCTAACACTAACTCTGACCCTAACCCAAAGCCTAACCCTAACCCTAACCCTAACCTAATTAAACCCTAACTCTAACCCTAATCCCCATCCTAACCCTAACCCTAACTCCAATCCTAACCCTAAACAAAATTAAAAAACCTAACCCTAATCCTAACCCTCGTCCTAACCCTAACCCTAACGCTAACCCTAACCATAACCCTAACCCCAATCCTAACCCTAATCCTAATCCTAACCCTATTCCTAACCCTAAACCCTGAACCCTAAACCCTAAACCCTAACCCTAACCCTAATCCTAATCCTAACCCTAACCCAAACCCTAACCTTAATTAAACCCTAAGACTAACGCTAACCCAAACCTTCATCCTAATCCTAACCTAATTAAACCCTAACCCTAACCCTAACTCAAACCCTAACCCTAACTATAATCCTAACGCTAACTCTAACCCTAACCCTAACCCTAACCTAATTAAACCCTAACTCTAACCCTAACCCTAACCCCAATCCTAACCCTAAACAAAATTAAAAAATGTAACCATAATCCTAACCCTAACCCTAACCCTAACCCCAATCCTAATCCTAACCCTAATCCTAACCCTAACCCTAATCTTAGCCCTAACCCTAAACCTAACCCTAATCCTAACCCTAACCCTAATCCTAATCCTAATCACAATCCTAACTAATTAAACCCTAACCCTAATCCCTAACCCTAATCCTAACCCTAACCCTAACCCTAACCATAACCCTAATCTTGACCTTAACCGTAATCCTAACCCTAACCTAATTAAACCCTGACCCTAATCCTACCCTAATTCTAACCCTAATCATATTAACTATCATATTATAATATATTAATTATTATAATAAAATATATAATAAATATAAAAATAAATTTATTTAAGATATTACATGTTGCGCCACAACTGCTACTAGCATATATATATATTATTTTAATAATATATATAAAATACGTCGAGAGATATCCTTCTCGAGGCGCCTATTTTTTAATCAAAATTTTATTATGAAAATTGAATAGGCGCCTCGAAAAGGATATCTCTCGGCGTATTTTATATATATTATTAAAATAATATATAAATGCTAGTTGTAGATACAGATATATCTCACGGTAATGGCTCTAATAATATAGATTATAATTTCCGTCAACAACTATAACATTTATATTTTTTCGGTAAAAGAATAGAAAACACGAAAAGAAAAGAAAAAAAGCTTTTACCATAACAATTTTCATCCCCATAGCATTGTTAATGTCTAAGGTTCTCTTTTAATTCGGTCACGACTCATAAATATGATGTTGCTCTCGATTCATTGTTCTTGCCGTAATAGGCTGGGTGGCTTACTGTAAACCCAATTCTTAATAAATACTTTTGCATGTCATTGCGTTTAATTTTTTTTTTTTTTAAATGAGGTAAGTCATAATCTTTAAATACTATACACCTTAAAATATAACTAGCACTTGCACCTCAACGAGCCAATGGTTACACCAATAACATGATATACTATGGCAATATATTGAAGGGTAGGGAAAAAAAGCAAAAGTAAATGTTAATTGCCTTTCTTAAGACTAACTATTTATAGCAAAATTCAATTGATGGCAGGATACGAGAAGATTGAATGTGAACAAATGGAACTTTATTTAAATCAGTATGCTATGCTAAATGGTTTCACAACATAATATTTTTTGTATAGTGGAGGAAGACCTGTAACTTAAAAGGTTGATTAGATTAAATGTACAGCTGTTGTTGGTTAATGATATACCTTGTAGCTGAATGTAACATAATGGAATTGTTTCTTGTTGATTCTGTTTTCCTGCTATCCACAACGAACTTACCTAAATAAAACATGTATGTTCAAGTTTCACAATCCTAGTTGCTAACAAATTTATTTGGTTGGCAAGAACTTTAGCCAGAATTTTGTAGGACACATCATGATTGGAGTATCAACCTCAATCTAAAACTCAGATCATGTAATAGTGTTCCTAAATAGGTTTATAGGTTTAATCCAAAACTCCAAGCCACCTTATTCCATATAACCAATTAAAATAAGACATACAAAATTTTTAAACTTTATTTATAAGATAAAACAATTTAACCTTAATGAGTTAATTCCCAATAATATGCTTCTTCGCCAACATAATCTTATATCCTTACTCTCAAACCCCTTTTTTTCATAATAAGAGTAATATAAAATCAAACACTAATTCAAGAAATAATAGATGGGATGAGTGTACTTAGCTATAGGGATGATCGACTTCTCAATGGTGACCAGTCAACAAAACTCCACGCTCTATAAATTGGGTTGTTTTTGCTTCAAATAAATCCATCAGCATTTCATTATTTTCCATTTCTGATTATCTCAAACCAAAATCAAGCTTTTTAATGCTAAATCCACAGTATTGGAATGTTGTCTTAAGCCAAGTAAGCTTAAACCTCCAACTCACAGAGCTTCACAGTGGCTCCCAAGCGGCTCAAGTTAGCTGTTGCTTCAACTTATTCACAATAAATGAAATGTAGATATAAAAATATCAGGGTTTTAGAGCTACGACCTTCTCTCCCACACTGCTTGCCAAATATGGTCCATCCCTTGTGTTCTCTCTCTACTATGTTACCTCTGAATCATCTATGTTGTTTCCCAAATTTTCTTTTTTCCCTGCCCCCTTCTCTCTGCTTTTCTTCCGCATTTTCTCCAACCTAAACTTCCCTCTGTATTTTCTTGCCTTACACTCTGTCTGAAAACGTGTCTTCAACTACCCAAAAACCTTTTCTTTTATTCCTCTCTTGCACAATTTCTCCCCTTCTTCTACTCCCGTGCGCCCTTCCTCTCCTATTCTTCTCCCTTCTATCTATTATTTTGCATTCAATTCTTCTTCATAAAGTATTCTCCAGCCTATGTTACTCTCATCCCGAGGGAAAAAACTGTCGCAAATTGCCTAAGAAGGTATCTTTATGGAGAATGCGGTCAAACTCTCCTGTGTGAGCTGTCCATACTCTCCATACTATGAGTCATCTTTTTTATCAGAATAAGGGACACCATGACTTTTAATTGCATGAATTCTTTGACCCACTTCTTTCCTGCTACACCATTTCTCATTTATTGGTGTTTGTCTCCTGCATTTAATCTATTTCCATCCCCTCCTTTCTTTGCTAACAACTGCATTGGTTCTCCCTCATGTTGCATTAAATTGAAATGTCCTCCATTTATTTACTTTTAGACCACATGATGCTCGATGTTAAGGTGTCTTTTACAGGGATGTGACAAATTTCTTGTTCATAATCAAAGGTAGAGTTATTGCAGTATTTATAGATTCATTTGAATCTCTAAAAGATCCTAGAATGGTTAATAGAAGTCTCAAAAAAGAAAAAAATTAAAAAAAAATTAGAAGAAGAGAAGTTTCCATATTCTTAAATATTCCACCAGATTAAATATTATCTCTTTCACTGATATTTTTTATATACATCCCATAAATAAACATCACCTCCAATGGAAATAATTTCATAAGAAAGTGTACACAGCTAAGAGCCTCCAACACAGCATATTGTATGGTGTACCTATCAAAACTCTAGTTTCCTCCCTTCCTAATCCAGCCAATCCAAATTGGGTTCTTTCTCCCCAACAGTTTGAACTTTAAGGTCAGTCCTGGAGTTCCTTTTGAACAGCCACTCCTCCTTCTTATCACAAATCACCCGTTTAAGGGATGCCAGTGTGGCTAATGTTTGAAGAGTTTCTTTCAATTCACTGCGTGCTCCCCTGTGCACCTTCAAATGTATGCACGATGAGATGTCAAGGATTTTTAGTTTTTTAAGACTGCAGATGGAGGATGGTAAGGCTTCCAAGCCTAGAGATTCACACAATCTAATTTCCTTAAGTGATTCAAGCTTATCCAGCTCATCAGGTAGCTTTGCAAGGTGATGGCAATGAGTAACTGATAATATTTTTAGGGAAATTGAAGAACAGAATCCTGCTGGAAACTCCTCAAGATCAATGCAGTAGCCCACATTAAATTCCAAAAGCACAAGAAAGTTGAAGGTTTTATCCCTACCAAGGCCCTCACATAGACTCATGTTTATTTTCTCCAAACTTTTCAAGACCTTGCATTCCTCAGGAATTGTCATCTTTTCAAGATGCAGAGCTTTAAGTTGAGAAAGTTCTTGAAAACCAGGCACTCCACTGAGCTTGCTTCGTTTTGCTCCGTCCCTATTATGGATTATCAGAACCTTGAGATTTTTCATTATGTGCAAAAACGTTGGAATGCAATATTCACTTGCAGTGAAATATAAAACCAAAGCTTCCGCCTCAGGGAACTCCACTTTGGGCTAGTCTGTGTCCTTCATTTCCCCCGTGTGAATGAAACAATCTGGGCTTTAGATGAAAGAGCTCTATCTGTTTCCCAGTCTCAAGGAAAGCAATTTTTCCATTTTAGGCATAAATAGCCTCCTACACTGAGTACTATTGTCCTGGTTCGCCAAATACAGGGCCAAATCTCTCATTACATCATGTTGACAGAAAGAATATGCATCCATGCAGTCATCTGTATTATCTGCAGTCCCGGGATTCTTCTTCAAATCTAATAGATGGCGATCTGCAAACTTCCATAACAGCATATCAGCTTAGTCTGAACTCATTCTACGAACATAAACCCAAATGTCTAGCAATGCCTTTGCAGGAATGACTTTTCTTTGTGGGAATGCACCCAGGTTCAAGAAGCACTACTTTTCTATGTTGTCCAACACATCGATGCTTGTTTTCAGTTATTAAGAACGAAATCCTTGTGGTCATCCTTGAAAGGTTCCCCTGCTGAAAGCCTTTTCTCAGCTCATTCCCAAACACTGTCGTACTCACCATACAGAGAGCTACCAATTACTTTAAGAGCTAGTGGCAGACCATTAGACTCTTGTTGCACCTTTTCGATCAATTCTTTATCACGGCCAGAGCCACAGACAAGAGATTTGTTTTTTCTAAACCCTCCAGGAGTGACCATGACTCAACAAATGAGGTTATTCAAAAGACGTCTTGATCAGTAAATCACGATTTTCCTTATTCTACTCAGTTTGCATCAAATACATGGCTTGATAGACCCAGTTGTTGGAAGAAAACAATGCGCCCAACCTTCATTATAAACCACACTCACAAATCTGAAACTCACACTCCAAAACGCATTTTTCTAGGCGTCCTATCCATGCCTTTGTCCTTCACCCTGGTTACAGATATCCCATGGAAGTTCAGGATTTTATAGCTTGTACGACGAAGTTTGTAGGCCTGCAAGTTAGAAGTGGTGAACCAATTGACTTACAACAGCGCGTAGTGAGACCCATACTTCAGTCCACCTTCCCGCGTCAATGGAGTACGTACCGGCAACGGAAAACTTATTGGCGGCGTCAGACATCAGACGATTCAGGTGGATTTCCCACCCATAATAGCCTATCGGCTAATAAAAAGTTCTTAAGGCCAAGAGAGGAAAGGAAATTGGGGGGTTTCTTTAAGGAATTGCATTTTTATTTATCTATTTTAATATGATTTACATAAAGTAAAAAGGGAAATAAATATAGATAGTTTTTTCTTTGAATATATTTATAAATACATTTTAGTTGTAATAATTGTTTTATTTTTATATAATATCTTAATTACTTAATGTTTAAGTCCAACTTTTAAAAGCTATATACATAATAATTTAATGGTATTACACATAAAATGATTATTCATTGATAAAATCTATTTAGGTTAAATAAATTAAATTTTGAGATTTGCAGTTGAATCATATTTGTATTAATGATAATAAAAACATTTAATTCATTATAGCATTATTAATATTATCTTCATTAATAATTTTTAGAAATGTTTTGTTTAGCAATAATATCGTTAGTGATATTAATATTATGAGTCGTTTATAAGTAAATTATTCCACTTATGAAAAATAATAATGTTAATTTTAATACGAGAAGTAATATCATAGAGTTACTCCCGAAAGAATGGAAAGTAAATTATAAAGCTAATTTTAATTATTTATTTATTTAGGTGAGACATTATTACTAAAATTATTAAAATAAACAAGAACTATCTTATAGTTATCTTTAACCTTCTCATTCATGCAAATAAATTGATTTTATATATTTAATTTATGGTCATTTCTTGCAAGGACAATTATTTATATTAGATTTTGATCAATATGGTGTCTATAAATATTGAGTCTAAATTTATTTTATTTTGCTATGGTTTATATTAAGCTTTCATTAAAATAAATATCTTAATTGTTATTATTATAATTCAATATGGTAGGAGAGAGCAACAATTTTATAATTCAAGTTTAATTTAATTTATGTTACCAAATAAATTTCAAATGGATAATTGATGCTAACCTAAAATTGTCATCAATGCCTATTATAATTGGAAAAAAGAAAAAGGTATAGAAGTTGGTGTTAACATATTGTTTTGCATATCATCTATGAGGTTGACTTATTGTGTAAAATTATTAGGACTATGGTTCAAGGAACAAAAAAAAATTGTTGCGTTTTTCTAGTGAAAATTTCAGGCATGACAGTTTGTGTTTCTAAGTGCATTGGTAGAGGTTGTGGATCTCCTTCAGATTGTTGAGAGGTTGTTGATTTATCATTTTTAAGACCATTCAAGGCCGATTGATGTATCATGTGTTGAAAATTAAGGCATGAAAGAGGGTTGAGGGGTGATCTCTATTGTAGTTTGATCATTGTGAAAGGGAAATCTAAATCACCAAAGAAGTTGTTGAAATAACCATAGAGGCCACATTTTTTCTTGTGTAGGATGATATGAGAGGACACATTTTTTAAGGCCACACTTTTATCTTCTGTAGGCCATATTTTATCTTGGGTAGCTCATATTTTTTATTCGATGCAATTTATGCTTTGTTCTATATACAAGTCGATTTATTTGTGTAGGAATTTTTTCACTTTGTGATAGCATATCTCACTATGAAGGCTGATTTGGTTAACATAATATAAATATCATGGAAGGAGGTCATCAATTGTAAATGATTAAAATATAAAAATAGCTTTGTGAACTATTCCTAGAGGTTTTTAAATTGTTTAGGTCAACATGTACATTGGTGTTACATCATTAGGAAAAGAGGGGAGGAGAATCCACCAAGAAAAAAATTAGCTCACATGAAGGCTAAAACCTAGTGATTTCTACTAGTAAGGGATTAAGTGTACAACCCTCTTTTTAATTTTGATAGGAATTTTTCTAGTTAAGTACAATTGAAAATTTTAACATAGGGAAATAATGAAATTATTATACAATCCTTGGCTGGCAGCTCAAACTAAGTGCAATTTTTTATTTTCATTCTTTCTACCGAATGCATTAGAAGCATTATTTCACTAAAACTATAAGTTCCCTTTTTATTCCATTGGACTTGTCTATGCACTAAATACATAAAGTGCAAAAATTTAGGGGGATCTCAAATATTGAATCAAAGGGGATGTTGAGTGCTATGTGTTGCATGTTTTATGTTGTGTCTTGACTACTTTCTACTTTGCTTTTGTAATTCATTTCTAAATCTCTTTTTTGCAATAAATTCACCTTAAGAATGGATTCAAATTAGATTGCCACACCTCTAACACATTTTAATTATCATGATTGAAAGCTAAAAGTATAACTTGTGCTAAAGAACAAAGGGTTGATTAGGGTAATAATGGACACTAAGAAAGAACCTATTGCTGAGGGGGATAAAGAAAAGTGGTTTAACAAAATTGATAGAACCTTTGGAATTATTATCTTAATGAATCTCACGAAATTCTCTCTTTCATGTAAAATCCTTGAATACACGGTGATCCCACAACAGTGGTTTACAATTTTTGGCCAAACTAGACACTAAAATTATTATTTTAAACTAAATCTTCACATTCGGGCACCTATAGCATGCAAACTAGAGTCTTGTCACATTTTGTCTGTAGATTCTAAAAATGTTTTTTTTTCAAAATTTTTGGAATCAGATTGCACTTCTCTTTCCATCTCCCATGAAAACTGGTTTTTTTCAAAAAACAACATTTTTAAAAAGTGACCCACACCGTATAATGCATAAAATTTTTTCTATGAAGGAGAAAATTCTAATTCTTTCGAATATAGATTTGTAACTCTGATACCTAGTGCTTCCACTTGGTTAGATAGTTTTTTACTGAATGTTTTTTGTTTAATCAAGTTTCAAAGTCAAACCAATTACAATTCAAACATAACGCAATTGTGTAACGCGTAACTTTTTTTGTATATATCAAAATTCAATTTTATTTTTTTTGTTTGAGAACAAAGACCTTCATTTTTGATGAAAAACCTATGTTTAATAAAATTAAAAAAACAAATACATAATAAAACCAAAACATATTAAAATTATATTTGTTGGATAGATCGTTCCGAGGACTATCTGAGTCCAGTTGGGTTTGTGAAAACTAATCAATTTTCATGTTCAAACTGAGCTTGAAAGCATACAAATTTAGGATTTTTTTATGTTTCAGGGGGAGAATTATAAATTAGGGGGGTTCATACTAACCCCTAGGGGTTCGAGCAGGTTCACTCGAACTAGGGTTTATTTGAACCCTAGTTCATTCAAACCCCCTTCCATATGTATTTTTTCCTTTTTTTTTTGGGTGGGAAATATGTGCCCAATAATTAATGGGTTCGCTCAAACCCTCGTTCGATCGAACTTGTAGGTTCATTTGAACCCCTAAAACCAATTTTTTTTCCACGGGGTCATTTTTTCTCAGTTTTTCTTCCTCCATCAAATTGTAAACGACTATTGTGGCTTCACCCTACATGTAGTGAAGTTTGACTTGTATTAGAAAATAAATTGCAAAAGATGAAATGAAAGGTCATGAGTTGGAGAATGAGCTAATAAGTTTGAGTTAGCTAGGATGTTGTTGTTGAAAAGAATGCAAAATATAGAAAAAAGGGAGGATCGATTTGTTCCTTTTATACTCTCCAAATTAGGTTTTGACTATTATATGTTTGTATATATATTTTACTCTACCAAAATGGCTCTTGGAACTATGAGTGCCTACAAATCTGCACAAAACTAAAACTCCAACACTAATTAGAAATGGGGTTAGTTCATGTAGATGCATAAATACTCCTATGAAATAACACATCATGCTATAAAATGCCAATACGAGACAAAGATGATCAAAGCACATATAGAAACTGTTGTGCCCTCAGCACACACGCCCCGTTCGGAACGGGGACCCTCTTTTCCTTTTGCCTTGTCGGGTCTGTCGGGGCTACCTCGTTTTGCGTGCCCCCTCTTTTTTTGACGTTTTGCATGGTCGGTATTACCCTAAAGTTTCATCCTAAGATCGACCGTGGTTCCCCCCTTTTAAATTTTGGTGCCCTCCGGGGCCTTGTGGGTTCCTTAGGCCATTCGGGCTTTGGGCCCCGCCCTTCGGCCCGGGCCCGGGGTTCCCCTTTCAGGTTTCCCCGCTTATCGCCTTATGGCATTTGCTGGCATCTTCCGCCACCGAATCTGCCTGTACCGCTGGTCGCTCTCGCGGGCTATTCGGGGTTTCCGCCGCCCCTGCTCCTTCAGCCCCTGGAGCTGGAATTTCACTGTGACTTCCGCCCTGATTGCCGTCTCGCTACGCCATCAATTGCCGGGCCGCCTTCACCGCCCCGCGGTGGTCTGATTTCACGCTGCTCAAACAAAGTGCAAAATCTAACGGCGGCGAACTCTTCACTGCACTCCGCCATCCGGGGCCCGGCCGTTCTGTCGCCGCCACCGTCCGAAGTCACCGAGGGTTCATGCGGCGGCCGTTGTTGAGCAGCCTCCCGCCCGCCGGATCTCGAAGCCCTCGTCGCCGCCGCCGACTCGAATTTGAATCTCACCCACTTTTGGCGCGGATGTACGAGGCATTAAATGCGCCATTAATGACCGAGGGGGTATATAAACCGAGGCCCGCCACTATCATTTTAACTTGCGAATTTTAACGGATTGGAGCAGCGACCGAATTGGAGCCCACTGCAAACTGCACCATCATGATCATCGACCCAGCATCGTTCCGTCAACTCTGCCGGTGGATCCCATCATCGTCCCGCTTAGCGAGCTGGAGGTAGGCCATCCTCGTTCGCTCTCCCGTTATTTTCGATCAGTTTGAGGATTTAAATGAATTGAGCAACCGAATTAAATTGCATAAAATGAACACTCTCTGCGTTGCGCACCAAACCCATATCCTTAAATTTTCCGCGTCCCCGTCGGAATCGCCATTTTCGTCTCCCGGGACTTGTCCGTGTCGCGGGTGTTCTTCGCACAGGGCGAAGAACGCCGCCGGGCCCGAGACCTTCCGTTGCCGTCAAGATTCGATCCATGAACCCCGCCGGCGGAGGTCAGCCCTTCCGGGCCCGGGCCTCTGGGTTTCCCGTCCCGGGCTGCCGCCTTGAATTTTTCGCCGTTTTAACATAAGGGTCTTCCGGCTATCCCCTGTCTCCGCGTCCCCCGGACCCTTTGGGCCCGGCCGTCCGGAGTTCCGTCCCCAGAACTCCGTGACGGTTCCCCCGCTGCTCACGGCGGAACCCTGCCGGCTTCCCGGCCTTCGGACTCCGGGATGTACTTCTTCACCGCCGTTTTGACCAGAGCAAACATCTTGCAGCGGCCGTCGGGGCGCGTCTGCCCGCCTTCCGGGTCCCGGTCCATCCTTCGCCGCCGCTGTCGCTCGTGCGTCCATGGGGATCCCCGGCGGCCGTCCACCAACGGCGCCCTGTGTCTCGGACCCCGGTTGCCTCTTCGCCATCGCAGCCTATTCATTTGCGGCGGCCGGTGTCTCCCGTCTTTCCGATCTCCGGATCCCGGTTCCCCTTTCGTCGCCGCTGTGCAAATCATCGACAAGTAAGTGTTGCGGCCTATTCCTCATGTCGTCCTGTCTTCCGGGCCCCGGTAGTCTGCTCGCCGCCGCCGTTCGAAACGATCAAAATTACACGGCGGCCGTCAGCTAGAAGCCTCCCGGCCTCCGGGTCCCGGTGCCCCGAATACCGTCCGGTATAAAACTGTGAAACCAAACCTGATGACGGCCGACCTTTTCCTTCCCGGGTTCTGGCATCCGGGCTTCCGCCTCCGGACTTTCGTCTGGTGTCCGCCGCTGCCGGCTTCCTTCGCCTGACTGCCTTCTGGCCTGAAACCCTCGGAGTTCCCTAAATCGACCCAAATCAATCCAAATTGAAAATCTGACCTCGACCCACGTCCTAAATCATGCCATTCTTCATCTTGGGTCTCTTAGAACATCGAAATTTGGCTACCGAGGGTCTCTGGGAGCTTTCGCTCGTGTTTTCCCTTCTTGGCAGCATTCCTGCCAGGGAAGTCCGGCCCTCCGGGCCCGGATCTCTCAATTGCCCTAAAATGAAATCGGTATCGTCTGAGAATTAAGTTTATGATGCATTCTAATGGTTAGTTATATAATATGCTCACAATACGGACTAACGTTAATGTTATTGATGTTTTCTTGTGCTGACTTCGCCGTTTGCTTGCAAGATATATGGAATCGGCCGCAGGAACTTCAGGGGCCTCTACCGAAAAGGATAAGGGTAAGAAATCCGGAAGGGCTGCTCGTGGGAAAGACGACAAAGACCAAATGAAGTTTCAATTTCAAGGTGAGCCGATCCAGTCAAAGGTCTCGACTGACTGGAAGGAGAATCTCAGACACCAATATAGGCCAGGTGGACATAGATGAGTTCACCCAGAGGGTCAAGGTCGACCCTAGAACAAAGAATGCCCGATTGATACGCCAAAGTGGAATTGCCAAAGCTGCCGACTTCCCTCCCTCTCTGATAGCACCTGAGCTAGTAATGGCTTGCCGAGAAGCCTACCAGACGGACACGCGAACGATCATGGACAAAGAAGGGAATATCCTTGCCGACATGTCTCCGGAAGGAATTACAAAAACATTCCACATTCCTACATTCCCAAATATGCACGTCCCCACTTTAGAGCAATGTCAGGCAGCGTGGGATGCCAATCCATTGGGCATCAAGAAATCAATCAACATTTACTGGTTAAAGGAAAAACGGGGCAGCACAGTAAAGGTCCCCCAAGAGCTGTTCCGCAGCGATTTTCACGAGGATTATCATGACCTGGTAACCATGCTAAGCAGGGTCATGGGCCTCCCAGCAGGTGCCTACTTCCAGGAGTGGATGGCTTACTATAATGAGCAAATCATACGGGGAGGCGAGGACGTGAAGACCAAGAGCTCGTTCGATTGGGGGAGTATTATCAGCAACTGCTTCCACGAGTAGTTCGTGAATGTCAAGAAAAGTAACAAGTTCTACATGACCTCGTACCTGGTGTACTCCTTGGCAGGTCAGAGACAGTATAGTGGACTCTTCACGGCGCCGGAGGGGGATCACAAACGAGGGCTCAAGCCTTTTGACCGGTATCCTCAGCTACAATACGGCTACTTCAAGAAGGAGTACTGCCGGGTCAATGATGCCTTCATAGGCCACATTATCAGATTGGTGGCCGGGGACTTCGAGAGAAGGGTGTCTCATAGCGCCAGGGCACTCCTGAAGGAGTATGCCTTCTTATACATTCAGTTCCCTAAGTTCACCTACATCCGTGCCCAGGGATTCACGGAACGGCCGAACAGGCTGCCAAGATACCCGAACGACCGGATCATCCTCCTGGAGCTTTCCCGGCAGCTCCAACATATTCAAGCAGTCTTCAGCAAGAAACACGTAGCAGGGATCCCTTATCCCATGACCCTCGGCCGAGGCCTCTATCGATTGCAAACATCTCAATGCGCTGGCAACTCGGAAAAGGAACTCAAAGAGTATAACTTTGAATGGTACACGGCTCGCCCACGAATGGACCCCCACGACCACGTCAGGAAGGCGCTAGGGCCGGCATACGCCCACCAGTACCATGTTGAAGATTTCTGGGCGGATTGTAGTGATGATAAGGAGGTTCGCAAGAGACACTACATGCGGATGACAATACAATTTTTGAAGAGGGTGCAGCTATTTCCAGTACCTGATCAGCTTGAGGAGGATGAATCCACCCTTGTGCACCCGAGGTACCCTGCGGTTGCCAACCTGGCAATCCCCTCCATCGACTGGGACGAGCAAGAGGTCGAGGACCTAGATACCATCACGCAGCCAATCATAGCTCGCACAAAGGAGTGGGTTGATGGGCAGGTGGCACAATTGAAACGACAGGGGGTGACCCTAACATATGAAGCTCTCAAAAGTGAGCCAAGCGCCACGGAGGACGTTGCCGCCTCCCCATCAGCTGGTGAGACTTCCAAGTCTCCCCCTATCACCAGGTCCCAGAAGAGGAAAGAAGCAGAAATGACACAGTCTGCGGACCCCAAAGAGCAAATAGCAAGGGGCACGGGAGGTTCATCCCCCAAAAGACTCAAGCAGACAATGACTATAACAGAGACGCAGCCCCCCTTGCTCCTTCCTCCCTCAACTGGTGCGCTGCCCGCCTCTCAGGCCGCAATCACCTCATCTCCACCGGCGGTGGACATTTCTGTCCACCTTGCTTCTTCGCCCCCGGCCGGGTCCATAATCAATATCGACTCTTCCTCAAGCATGACTACGTCCCCTTCCTCTGCTGCCCCCATGTCCCCCATCACCTCCTTGCCTCTGGCAATGATACCATCGCCTCTTCCCCTTTCTAGCGTGCCCGAGGCCATTACACGGCACCTGTAGAGTCTTCCTCCTGAGCTCTCGCAACTCCTAATGGACCCCGCTCTCCAAGCGGCCTTGGCCCAGGCCCTTGCAACATCTCAGCCTTCGCAACCACCAACAGGTCCGCCGGCCATGGAGGCCACAATGCAGATTTCCAAGGAGATGGATGAACTGGAACGGGAAGCCTCCAAGCCTGTCGAAGAGGAGGCCGATGATTATTATGAGCAACCTGAATTTGAGCGTAGAACCATCGACAAGGTGGCCTACGAGGAAGAGGAGACAGGCTCTTCTGAGGGCAGGGACGGAGAGGATGGCTCGGATGCCAAGGAAGTTATTCGGGTCTTCTCTGAGGACGAGGAAGAAGAGTTGGCTCAGCAGCCTAAAAATGTTGGGGAGGAAACAGAACAGTCGCTGCGTGGTGAGCAAGGGCAGCCGCAAGAAGGGCAGTCAAAAAGGGATATCATTGAGGCTGAGACCCACATGGTGAAGAGTCCAGAACCCGAGGCCGCTGAAGAGAAGAAAGGAGAAGGGGCAGCCAAAGAACAGGATCCCATTCAGGTACTGACCACCGAGGCACCCATTAAACACCTCGTACTTTATCCAGACTCCGACGAGGAGGAGGATGTTGCCAAGGAAAAAGAAGAGCTTGAAAGGAAAAAGGAAGCAGAAGTCTTGCCTCTGGCTGAGACAGGTGAAGGCAGCCATGGTACACCCGAGGATAAATCCGCCATGCCCGACTGGCTGGAAAAACAACTTGAAAAGGCTACTCCTGTCCTGAGCGACCCAAGGTCGAGGTTGGAAGCCATCTTGGCTCGATCTCTAGCCACAACAAAGAAGGAGAAGAAGCCTAAGGTCCGTTCCAGGATAACCATGGACGCTTCTGGCTCCCAGGCTGCACAAATAGCGACGCCAACTGTTGGCCAATCCGGAGTAAGCTACAATATCTCCACGGTCAACTTAGGGACAGCAACCAGGGAACAAAAGGTCGAACATCTGGAGGAGTCGGTGGCCACGGTAGTGCACCTGATTAAACAAGACAAGGTTACCAAGGACGAGCTTAAGGCGTAGGTTGCTGCCGTAACCGACTACATCCAGCAGTGGTCTTCAATAGACGACCTCCCCACCACCTCGACGGCCACGCCACAGCTACTCTCCAAGGAGCAGATAGATAAGCTGGAAAGAAGGAAAAACTTAGAGAAGACCACGGAGGACTGGTTCCAGCAGGTTGCTAAGGTCGGAAACATAGGGATCGGCTTGGCTGTGCAGATAATCAACAAGTTCCTGGACTTAGTTCGGTCCTTGGAAAGCACGAAGAAGCTCTGCACCAGCTTCCCTGCGATCTACGACTCTACCTTCCCGAAGGTTGAGGCCATCCTTCAAATGCCAGAAAGCACGTGGGAAGAAAGGCTAGAATTGAAGAAGGAGGATCACTGGTTGGTTGACATATGGCGCAGGGACCTCATCAACCGTAAAGAGAGGATGGAGCAGATCCAGGGCAGGGTGGATCCAGATATTGCATGGATCAAGGAAATCCGAGCGGAATGCGCCGAGTACCTCAAGATGGTAACAGGCCATGATATGCCCATGGTGCAGTTGGATGCAGAGAAGGTTAGGTCATATTTTGAGGAAAGGATGAAGGACGGGACAGCCGAAGATATCACAACGGACTTCTTGAGTTTCATTGCCCGTGCCTTCGATAGATCAGAGCTCTTCAGAGATCAGGGCTCAAAGTATGATGAGGATTGGAAGCGGCTGGAAGAGAATGCCAAGGAATGGAGCTACCAGGCGTTGAGATGCGAGGTCCTCGAGGTAGACAAGCTCCAAGCCGTAATCCTCAAGTATATTGAACATGCAGCCTCTAAGGAGCAACCAAACAGCCCAGCCAAGGAAGAAGACCTCTCAGAAAGGTAGCTACAGCCAAAGAAACAGCAATCAGTTACAGGACGAAATGCAAATAGTGTCATCCACTAGATGAAATAGGAAAAAAGACAAAAGATGTTTTTTAATTGTAAATCTATTTGGGGGTAGGTGAAACCCTATTTTGTAATGAATCGTGGCCACACAATTGTAATGAATCTTGGCCATTCATTTGACTTTTGAAAAACTATAAATAGAACACTCCTCTCATTTGCAAAGAGAGAGTTGAGTTGTTGTAAAGGCATGCTGCTGAAATTTATGAGAAATAGCATTGACTTGGTGCATTTCTTTGTTTTCTCTCATGTCTATTGATTCACTTCTCCAATATTAGATGTTAGCTTAGATCTCTTTGCTGTTTAGTTAGCTGTTCATGTTATTTGGATAATCTTAGGAATGCTGTTGGCTATCCATGAAAATTCCTGCTTTGTTGATGATCCCTTAGTCCATACTTTTTGTTGTTTGCTGAAGGTAAATAGCTTTGCAAAGTTAGCCTGGACCTGATTTAAGCTGCCCCAAACACTTATCTTTAATTCATGCATGTATGTGGTGGATGAAGGATAAAAATCTGCAGCCCTTAGAAGATTGCACAATTTCCATGATACTGTGAAATGCCTGGTTAAGTGGGATATTATTTTGAAGGAATTGTCCATTGCAGGGACTCCATTATCACTGTTCGCAGCAAGCTTTAGGCTTAGGAACTTTTCTTCCCCTTCGCTCTTTTTTACTTTCTTTAGAAACTAAACAATACTAAGGTTCATTGTACATTATAAAGCAAAATCTAACAACTAGACAGAGTTTGAGACTGCTGTTTGAACCTACAACCGAGACATAACTGCTTACATATTAAAAAATCCTTTCCAAAGATCCAACTTCATATTTTATGCCCATACTTCGTATTTCTGTAAGACCGCCTTGTGATTCCAGCAAATCACATCAAACTACTGAGGTATCTAAGTACTGTCATGACCTGACATCCGAGAGACCTTGGGATAGTGTTCTACAACTTGATTATGGGAGATTGTCTTTCAAGAGAGGTAGTGCACCTACGCACTGTCTGTGTTGAGAAGTGCATAAAAACACCATCAACAGAACTGGCACTAGAAGGAGGGCAGTGATCGGAATACTAGGCTACGGGATAAAGCTAAGCTGGATCAGATCGGATCATTCTCCCTGGAAAGGTTTCAAAGGATTCTACGATCAGCACCAGACAAGGGAGAATTTGAAGAATTGCAACCTCTCACGAGGGCGAAACGAACACAAGGAAGCAACTTTGTCTCTTCCTTTTTTCCATCCGCCTCCATTCCACCTCCACCTTCACTTGGCTGGCCTTCATCTTCCACCCAACCATCTCAAACAGCATTGGCACACCTTCCTTCCGGCAGCCAGGGGTTCCCTCCTTTCCCAGCCCTTTCAGCTCAAAGCACAGTCCAGGCAGCCATAGCTCAGGGGCAGCCTCAAATTGTGGTTGTATTGCCAATACAGCCCCAAATCCCTGTTCTCCAACAACAAGCGCCACCTCCGCCTCCCCTCATGGCTTGGCTTGTGCATAACCCTTCGCCGATACACTTTGCTATTTACAATGATATGCCCAAGAATCCGGAGGGTTTTTGTTTAAAATTCCATCCACGTGACATGCAAAGAACAGCCGAAGAGCATATCAAGATATTCGAAACGGTGATTACCGAAATGCAGGTGGGTCACGAGGACGTGGCGTGTCGCCTCTTTCCGCATTCGTTGGGGGAAGAGGCCTTCTACTGGTACATCAATCTGCCGCAGGGATCGATCACCTCGTGGACCCTAATGAAGAATGCCTTCCTGCAGAAGTACAAGATTCATGTCAACCCCGCTGACCTCTACCAGTAGTTCATGTCCATCAGAAGGGAGGTCAACGAACCCATCGGCTCCTTCAATGATCGCTTTCACCGGGCTCACATGAGGCTTTAGGATCCGTACCTCCATAATGATGCGGCTGCTCTGCCGGTCTACTACGCGGCCCTGGATAACCTCACAGCGGCGTTGGTAAAAAGGATGCGCCCACCGCCTACTACCTTGCTGACCGCCTACGCAGAAGCTATCATTGCAAGTGCGGATTTGGGATAAAATATATCCGGCCCTCTGCCCTCTTTGGGGCTCGTCGCCCATCCAATGCAAATTCAGGGGCTCAATCAGGCGTTTGCTCACCAAACTCCTCTCATGAACCAGGTGCCTCAATTGCCCATGGTGCCACATCCGGGGCAGCCGTTGAATTATGTGCCTCTAGCAACGTCTTATTCGCAGCCCCAGCATCAGTACAACTATTCTCAGATGGCTCCGCAACAGCAAGCATATTCTCAACAGCCCCAGGCGCCGTTATACTTGTTGGGACCAGACTTTCCTCCAGCATATCAAAATCAGCCAGCAGCCCCGCCCGCTTTTCTCCACAACCCGGCCCCGTCGCCTGGAGGTGTGGCCGAGAAAGACAAGCTAGAAGAGCTGACCGAAATGATTAAGAAGATGTCCACAGAGATGACGCATCTGAAGAACCAGAATAATCAGTTGCAGGCCTCCCAACGCAACTTTCAGGCCAATCTCAACCGGGACAGCCGGGAGTCTCGAGACAATAGAGACAACAGAGATAATCGGGAAGCGGGCACCTCCTCGGGGCAGAATTATGAGAGGGGGCAGAACTCCAATCAAAATGCAGAAAGAAGACCTTCTTAGAGGCAAAATCGCACATGGAACACCAGGCCCAACAACGGCGGTGTCCCCACGCCATTCGATCAACCAGCAGGCAATGACCGAACATCCAGCGGTGTGTATCTGGCCGAGGCAGCTTTGTCCGGATGGTGCCGACTTCACAAAACCAGCAGGCATTCTGAGCTGGACTGCCCTGAGTTCCAGACAGTGGCCGAAATCTTCCAGGTAGAGGTACAAAATGCCGTTGATAATGCCAGCTGCAGGGACATCGTCCCATCGGAGCCCTACGACTCCTCATGTCTAGTAGTCAATCAAGCGTCGTTTCCGCGAGGGGACCGCAACGAACCCGAAGCCGAGCCCACCCCCATCGAGGATGAGAAAGCGCCAGAGGTAAGTAATGAATCAACCTTAGCTCAGCTTTTTGATTCGGTAGATAACGGTCTGGTGGATGAAGAAGAGTCATTTGTGGATGAGGTCCACATGTTCCATCAGCGGTCAAGCCCTTATTTCCTTAGGAATAGACAAGCCAGTGGACCCTTCACAACTTCTACCCCACCAAACAACTTCGCCACCCCGCCTGATCCAAATGCCAGCAATAACCTGGGGCTCACTCGTATACCCACCCAATATCTCAACAGGAACCACTCCCAAAACCAACCGCAAGGTCAGCCTCAGAGCCAACCCCAAAATCCGCCTGGGCAAACCAAAATTCAAACTCCTAGTTCTCCCATGGGCCAGGCCTTTAGCTCTGAAATCGAGCAAATGGGCGAGTATGTGGCGGAGGAGTTCAAGAAGGTCAAAATTAGTTTATCGGCCTTCGAATTGCTTAAGGTTCCTGCCATAAGGCAGGCCTTTTTCAGGGTTCTGAATGAGACTCCCTCATCTAGCACGACGCAAGAGACCCCGGCCAAGAGGGTAACCTTTGAGGAGCCTAGGAAAGATCAAGAGATACCGGGCAACACTGGAAGAAGGAATCATATGCCCATAAATCACCCGGCTAGTACATACATTGAAAAGGAGCCAGAGAGGGCTGGCAGACAGCCTCCCAAGGACCAGCAACTTAAACAAACCAAGGATGCAGGCAGTGACAAGAACAAAGGCCAAATAGCTCAAATGGATACGCCCTTGGGCATCCTCCAAGGGAGACCGGAAACTCCCCCGTTCCTAACTACCATTAGGGTCTTTGGGAAGAATTTGCACAACTGCTTGCTCGATTCAGGTGCGTCTGCCAACGTCATGCCCTTGGCCGTATGCAAGGCTCTTGGCATCACCCCCACGCCTTCAAAGAGAAAGGTTACCCAACTGGACAAAACAGAGATCAATATCGTGGGTGAAATAAATCGCATCCCCATGCAAATCGCAGTGGATCCCCGGATACAGCAGGTTGTGGACATCCAAGTGGCGGACATACCTGATGCCTATGGAATCATTCTGGGGAGAGAGTTCACCAAGGCCTTAAACAGATACACCGCCACCGACTTGTCTCACATGTGGCTGCCGTGGAAGGGGCTGCCAAACTAGATTCGCATAGATCGTGAACCTCGGATGAAATATATGATCACGGAATATAATAATCTCAGCGAGGTGCTGTTCGCAGAGACTGACTTGGGGACTTACTGCCCTTTTGCTTACCAAAATGAGCTTGACCTTCAGGAAGAACGGGCAGATGAGGTATTGCTGGTACTATGTAGTCCTTCGGCGGATTCCGAGCAAATGCCCCCAGATGAAGAAATATTGGCAGAAGCTGATGATGAGCCGGATAAAGATGATAACTAGGGATTGCTCGATGGCTTCCAGGAGTTTATAGAAAAATGCGCGAAAGATCAGCTTAGCCTAGGAGCTAGAATGAATTTCCAAGACTTATTATTGCCGAACTGGTGCAGAGTACACAATGCTGCTCACTCCGAATTTGTCTGCTGCTTGTGTCAGGCAGCAGTGGAGCATGTTAAGAAAGCCGTCGCTCCTCCGACAGGAACACCAAGGGAGGCACCACTAGGACCCCCTGTTGATCGTTGCCTCGGCCCGGAAAGCCTCCCTAAGCTCACAAGGCCCGCTGTCCAACCGAAAGAGAATGAAGGCTCAATCAAACCCGAAAATGCGAGATCCTCTGAGTGCTGGACGCTCCGGTTTGATGGATCAAAATCAAGACAAGGAGCTGGAGCGAGAATCGAACTCATCAGCCCAACGGGTAAGACGTTTCTCGCTGCCCATCGATTGCAATTTTATTGCACCAACAACGTGGCAGAGTATGAGGCCTTAGTCCTTGGCTTTCTTATGGCCTTAAAGAAAAATGTGAAAGTACTGCAAGTCTTCGGGGATTCCGCGCTTGTGGTTAAGTAGGTCAGGAAGCAGTACTCCTGCCATGATCGAAGACTCGCCAATTATAGACACAGGGTGTGGGATCTCCTAGAGGGCCTAGATGCGGTCAACATGCAACTGATCCCTCGTGCTCAGAATCGCACAGCTGATGCCTTGGCTCAAGCGGCCGGCACGTTACAGCCCCTCTCTTTGTCAGGGCTCAAGAAGTTCACTATTGAGCTGGCATCTACGCCATCAGTCCCAGACAATGTCACCCATCTGCAGGTCTTTAATGATGATAAGCATATCCTCCAATTCATCACAAGCTCTAATGTCTTTGCTGCCCAAATAATCGATGAAGCTGATCCACAGGAGGCTGAATTAGACATAGAAGGGGTTATCAATCTGAAAACCAACACGATCCCAAGAGGGATGGTTCAGCTGGAGCGTGTATTCGATTTGGATCAGATCAGGGATCAGGACCGGCAAACAAAAAAGGAGGCTATAAGCAGCTAGTGCAATGCTCACAACTTGGGAACCGCCGAAGATACCAAGAATGTTTTTATCGGGAAGGTATGTACGCCCAAAGAGAAGAGGGGAATCACGGATGCTTTGCGCAGATATCCTGACGTGGTGGCATGGAGTTACAAAGACTTGAAAACATATGACACCTCTGTCATCACACACACTATCCCTCTGAAGACTGAGGTGAGGCCATTCCGTCAGCAGCAGCGCCCTATTAATGCCTTGCTAGAACCTATTGTCTACAAGGAGGTGCAGAAATTACTTTCAGCAAGGATCATCTTTCTCGTTAGGCATTCCACGTGGGTGGCCAACTTGGTCCCCATCAGGAAAAAGAATGAAGAGATCAGATTATGCGTGGATTTCCGCAATCTCAACCGCGCCTCAGAAAAGGACAACTATCCAGTGCCTTCACTAGATGAAGTGCTGCAAATTGTCAACAGCTCCCAGATGATGTCGTTCCTTGACGGATACTCCAGATATAATCAAGTAATGGTACAATATGAGGATCACCACAAGACCGCATTCACTACTAAGTGGGGGACATTTGCGTACAGGAGAATGCCGTTTGGGCTCATCAACGCCGGCGCTACTTTCCAACGCGCCATGGATATCGCTTTCAAGGACCTGATTGGCAAATGTATAATCATCTATATGGATGATTTGACCATATTCTCCAAGAAGCGAGGTGATCACGTCTCCGACTTATGCAAAGTATTTCAGAGATGCCGGGAATTCGGGGTTTCCCTCAACCCCAAGAAGTGCATTTTTGGAGTGACCGAAGGCAGATTACTCGGGCACATCATCTCAGAGCAAGGAATCTCTATTGATCCTGAACACATTGAGTCGTTACTCAAAATTCAGCCCCCGGGCAGCAAGAAGGAATTAAAGTCTTTCTTCGGAAAGATTAATTTCGTCCGGAAATTCATCACCGGCTTCGCGGAAATAGTCAAACCTCTCAATGCCATGCTCAAGCAGGACGCTAAAGTTGAATGGACACCAGAGGCCAAACAATCCTTTGAGGATATCAAACGAGCCATTGCTGAGGCGCCTGTGTTGGTCAGTCCAGATTATCTGAAGCCGCTCTATATCTATTCATTTGCTTCGGAGCATTCTTGTGCCAGTATGTTGACCCAAAAGGATGACGAAGGAAATGAGCATTCGATCACCTTCATGAGTGCACCCCTCAAAGATGCTGAATTACGTTACCACAACATAGAGAAGCAGGCGTACGCTCTTGTCAGGGGAGTAAAGAAGTTTAGACACTACATTCTACGCAATAAGGTGTTCGCAATTGTCCCTGACCCAGCAGTCAAAACACTTCTCATGCAAAACGAGTTGGGCGAACGGAGGGCTAAGTGGGTCACCCTGCTCCAAGAATATGATATGGAGATCCAACCAATGAAATTGGTAAGAGGACAGGCACTCACCCGTACAATGGCCGAAACAGCAATAGAGGCCGGACCTGAACTCACGGTACAGCAATATCAGCTTGAAGATGTCTCCCCGGGGGAGTGGTATCAAGATGTCGTTTATTATCTGCTCAATCATAAGTGTCCGTCGCATTTGCAAGGAGTTCAGAAGAGGGCCCTCAGATTGAAAAGCAACGGTTATATGTTACAGGGGTCCATTCTCTATAAGAAGAATCATGAGGGCGTTTATCTAAGATGCCTCGGCAAGGAGGAAGTAGAACGTGTTTTGAGGGAGTTTCACGATAAGTTTGGTACAGGCCATGGCTCGGGTTCTTCTACGGCCCATCAGATATTAAGGGCAGGGTACTACTGGCCAACTGTCTTCAAAGATGCCTATGGCCATGTCCGTTCATGCCATATGTGCCAGACCGCTGCCACCAGGGAGAGGAACGCTGCTGTCCCACTGCAGCCCGTGCTGGAGGTAAGGCCTTTTGCACAGTGGGGTCTCGACTTCATCGGTCCGGTAAGCCCTCCATCATCTGCGGGACACAGGTACATTCTAACCTCTACTGATTATTGTACTAGATGGACGGAAGCAATAGTTTGTAAGCATTGTACAACTGAAGTAGTTACTGATTTCTTAGAAAGTTTCATTTTAAATCACTTTGGTTGTCCGTATGCCCTAGTATGTGATAATGGACCTGCCTTCGCTTCTTTAAAATTTGCCAGCTGGGCGTTTGACTATGGGATTGCCCTCAAATTTTCATCCAATTACTACCCTCAGGGTAATGGCCTTGCCGAGTCCACAAACAAGAATTTGATTACCGTGATCAAGAAGCTGCTAGATAGGAATCCCAAGGACTGGCATACCCAGCTCCGTTTCGCCCTTTGGGCTGATCGCACCCGCCATAAGGCTGCCCTTGGTGATTCCCCGTTCCACCTTGTCTATGGCCTTGAGCCAATATTCCCCATCCACCTGAAAATTCTGACTCTTCAGTTCATCAACGACTTTTATGAAGGAGGAGATCGTAGGGAAGCTCGTTTAGCTGAACTTTTACATTTAGAGGAAGTTCGAGACCACGCAATAGAAAATTTCGCCAAACATCAGGGCGTAGTGAAGAGATGGCTCGACCGCCGAGCCAAAATCAAGGCCTTCAGGATTGCAAATTTGGTCCTATATTGGGACAAGGCCCATGAAAGGAAAGGGGGACACAATAAATTTGACAAGCTCTGGCTTGGCCCCTTTCAGATAGCTGAGATTTTGGGAGATAATGCCTTCCGCTTAAAGAACTTAACCGGTGAAAGCGTCCCGCTGCCAGTCAACGGGCAGCACCTGAAGCATTACTTCCAAGCCTGAGCTCCTTCGAGCTCTTCGCTGTAAATACCTGTGCATAGGATAGAATAGTTGCTTTCTTGCTTGTTGCGTTTTGTTCGCGTCATTTTTTTTTGCTTTCTCCCTCCCGGCAATTTTGTTTCGAGAGAGGTTTCCTGCTCCTTTGTGGTGGTCGTGCTTGCCTAGCAAGCGGTTCACTCTGCTGTCTGTTCTTTGTGTTCTCTGGCTAAACATTCACTCTAGACTATCGGTCTTTGCAGAGCTGTCCGTGAATGATTTCCCTGTCTGAATTCTGCTCAAAACTTGACCCTTCGGCGGATCTTCTTACCCACATCTCGGATCTCACACAAATTACATAATAAATAATTCTGAAGGACCGTGCTATGGTTGTCACGACACCCAAGTGAGTGAAAAATCCTAAAGTCTGCTCCAGTGACCACTGCAGTCTCAATCCCATTGTAGGCTTCAATGCTTACCCGGTCAAGCTAAATGGTGAAAGGGAAATGAAATATCAAAGTAAAAAGAAGAGAAAAGAAAACATGAAAAAAGAAAATAAACGACCGTATGGGTGTTCGGATAACTCTACCAGGGCTATGGACGCCCAGCCGGCAGTAGAGCAATATCCATGAGATTGTAGCAACAACTCCGCTGGGGCTATGGACGCCTGACTGGTAGCGAGGCAATGTCCAGGTTACTTTTGGTGTTAGACAACTTACGTAGCTCACTTGGTTCAAGTAATAACCTTGGTTACTATCCCGAGGAAAGGAATGAACTCACTCTGCACACACTTTCGAGATGTCATGTAAGCTGACCCAATTAAGGATCTCGCTCTCCCGGATTCATCCTTGGAAACCGTTTCTGGTCCGCGAAACCAGAGATTTTGGGTCCTGAATGAATATTTATCCCTAGAACGCTCCGGAGCGTTCTCCAGCGGAGTCGCCATTTGTTGTGCCCTCAGCACACACGCCCCGTTCGGAACGGGGACCCTCTTTTCCTTTTGCCTTGTCGGTTCGCTTGCATACCCTTATTTTATGCGGTTCTCTTTTGACATTTTGTATGGTCTGTGATACTCCTAAAGCTCTCTATCCTATGATCGACTGTCTCCCCTTTAATTTGTGTTCTCCGGTTTTAGGTTCCTTTGGCTATCTGCTTTGGCGTTCCCGCTACTTCTTCGGGTCTTCGCCTCCGGTGGTTCTTTCGCTTCTCCTACATTTGTTACCTGGGCGCTAAGCTGAGGTGCATCTTTCCGCCCGGAATCTCTTGTACCTTGGCCGCTCGTCGCTATTCGTTTCCCCGCCGCCCCTCGCTTCCTTCTGCCCCGGGAGCCGCATCTCCATCTGCATTCGCCCCAGATTGCCGGCCCATGACGCCATCGCCTGCCGCAATACCACCGGGTCCTGTGGTCCGCTTGGCCGCCGCTCAAACAAAGTGCATAATCTAACGGCGGCGAACTCTTCACTACGCTCCGCCATCCGGGGCCCGGCCGTTCCGTCGCCGCCGCCGTCCGAAGTCACCGGGGGTTCATGCGGCGGCCGTTGTTGAGCAGCCTCCCGTCCGCCGGATCCCGAAGCCCTCGTCACCGCCGCCGACTTGAATTTGAATCTCACCCACTTTGGGCGCGGACGTACGAGGCATTAAATGCACCATTAATGACCGAGGGGGTATATAAACCGAGGCCCGCCACTGTCATTTTAACTTGCGAATTTTAACGGATTGGAGCAGCAACCGAATTGGAGCCCACTGCAAACTGCACCATCGCGATCATTTACCCCAGCATCGTTCTGTCAACTCTGCCAGTGGATCCCATCATCGTCCCGCTTAGCGAGTTGGAGGTAGGCCATCCCCATTCGCTCTCCCGTTATTTTTGATCAGTTTGAGGATTTAAATGAATTGAGCAACCAAATTAAATTGCATAAAATGAACACTCTCTGCGTTGCGCCCCAAACCCATATCCTTAAATTTTCGGCGGCCCCGTCGGAATCGCCATTTTTGCCTCCCGGGACTTGTCTGTGTCGTGGGTGTTCTTCGCACAGGGCGAAGAACGCCGCCGAGCCCGAGACCCTCCGTCGCCATCAAGATCCGAGCCATGAACCTCAGAGGTCACTCTTCGCCCGTACTGTTTCATCCCGTCGCCACTTTGAATTTTTTGCCGCTTTAAATGTGTCTGTCGGCCTTCGAGTTTCAGTTCTCTGACCTTCGCTAAGCCTTGGCTGGCCGGAAGTTCCGTCTCGGATTGATTTGTTTCCGGCCATTACTTGGCGAATTTCACGGCTTCCTTTGCTTCTTCGGACTGATGTTATTCGCTGCTTTTGACTATAGTAACGTTTTATGGCGGCTGGTTGGTTGGCCCGTCAGCTTTTCCAGTCCTGATCCATCTTCATTGCCATTGCCGCTTTCATATGAGGTATCCCCGGCTATTCACTCAATCTGCGGTTCGGACTTCGGTTTTTCATTGCCAGAATTATTGATGGTGGTGAAAGCAGGGTTTATTCCCTTTATGGCGGCCCCATCTTCCGCTCCCCTCAATTCTTTGCTGTTTCAACGATAAAATTGCACGGCATGGCCGTCATTTAGCAAATTTCCCATTCCCAGGTCCTATGGGTTCCGAATACCATCCCAGATAAAACTTCGAACCAAACCGAGCTTACCGACTTTTTCTTCCTCGGTTCCGGCGATCCCAAGCCTCCGCCCTGACGACATCTCAGACCGCCGGGTTTCCTTCACTGATCAGCTTCCTACCAAAACCCCCGGAGTTCCCTAAATCGACCCAAATCAATCCAAATTGAAAATCTGACTTCGACCCACGTCCTAAATCATGCCATTCTTCATCTTGGGTCTCTTAGAACATCGAAATTTGGCCAGCGGGGGTCTCCGGGAGCTTTCGTGCGTGTTTGCCCTTCCTGGCAGCATTCCTGCCAGGGAAGTCCGGCCCTCCGGGCCCGGATCTCTCAATTGCCCTAAAATGAAATCGGTATCGTCTGAGAATTAAGTTTATGATGCATTTTAATGGTTAGTTATATAATATGCTCACAAAACGGACTAACATTAACGTTATTGGTGTTTTCTTGTGCTGACTTCGCCGTTTGCTTGCAGGATATATGGAATCGGCCGTAGGAACTTCAGGGGCCTCTACCGAAAAGGACAAGGGTAAGAAATCCGGAAGGGCTGCTCGTGGGAAAGACGACAAAGACCAAATGAAGTTTCAATTCCAAGGTGAGCCGATCCAGTCAAAGGTCTCGACTGACTGGAAGGAGATCTCGGACACCAATATAGGCTAGGTGGACATAGATGAGTTCACCCAGAGGGTCAAGGTCGACCCTAGAACAAAGAATGCCCGATTGATACGCCAAAGTGGAATTGCCAAAGCTGCCGGCTTCCCTCCCTCTCTGATAGCACCTGAGCTAGTAATGGCTTGCCGAGAAGCCTACCAGACGGACACGCGAACGATCGTGGACAAAGAAGGGAATATCCTTACCGACATGTCTCCGGAAGGAATTACAAAAACATTCCACATTCCTACATTCCCACATATGCACGTCCCCACTTTAGAGCAATTGCAGACAGCGTGGGATGCCAATCCATTGGGCATCAAGAAGTCAATCAACATTTACTGGTTAAAGGAAAAACAGGGCAGCGCAGCAAAGGTCCCCCAAGAGCTGTTCCGCAGCGATTTTCAAGAGGATTATCATGACCTGGTAACCATGCTAAGCAGGGTCATGGGCCTCCCAGCAGCCGCCTACTTCCAGGAGTGGATGGCTTACTATATTGAGCAAATCATACGGGGAGGCGAGGACGTGAAGACCAAGAGCTCGTTCGACTGGGGGAGTATTATCAGCAACTGCTTCCACGAGCAGTTCGTGAATGTCAAGAAAAGTAACAAGTTCTACATGACCTCGTACCTGGTGTACTCCTTGGCAGGTCAGAGACAGTATAGTGGACTCTTCACGGCGCCGGAGGGGGATCACAAACGAGGGCTCAAGCCTTTTGACCGGTATCCTCAGCTACAATACCGCTACTTCAAGAAGGAGTACTGCCGGGTCAATGATGCCTTCATAGGCCACATTATCAGATTGGTGGCCGGGGACTTCGAGAGAAGGGTGTCTCACAGCGCCAGGGCACTCCTGAAGGAGTATGCCTTCTTATACATTCAGTTCCCTAAGTTCACCTACATCCGTGCCCAGGGATTCACGAAACGGCCGAACAGGCTGCCAAGATACCCGAACGACCGGATCATCCTCCTGGAGCTTTCCCGACAGCTCCAACATATTCAAGCAGTCTTCAGCCAGAAACACGTAGCAGGGATCCCTTATCCCATGACCCTCGGCCGAGGCCTCTATCGATTGCAAACATCTCAATGCGTCGAAAACTCAGAAAAGGAACTCAAAGAGTATAACTTTGAATGGTACACGGCTCGCCCACGAATGGACCCCCACGGCCACGTCAGGAAGGCGCTAGGGCCGGCATACGCCCACCAGTACCATGTTGAAGATTTTTGGGCAGATTGTGCAAATGATAAGGAGGTTCGCAAGAGACACTACATGCGGATGACAGTGCAGTTTTTAAGGAGGGTGTGGCTATTTCCAGTACCTGATCAGCTTGAGGAGGATGAATCCACCCTTGTGCACCCGAGGTACCCTGCGGTTGCCAACCTGGCAATCCCCTCCATCGACTGGGATGAGCAAGAGGTCGAGGACCTAGATACCATCACGCAGCCAATCATAGCTCGCACAAAGGAGTGGGTTGATGGGCAGGTGGCACAATTGAAACGACAGGGGGTGACCCTAACATATGAAGCTCTCAAAAGTGAGCCAAGCGCCATGGAGGACGTTGCCGCCTCCCCATCAGCTGGTGAGACTTCCAAGTCTCCCCTATCACCAGGTCCCAGAAGAGGAAAGAAGCAGAAACAGCACAGTCTGCGGACCCCAAAGAGCAAATAGCAAGGGGCATGGGAGGTTCATCCCCCAAAAGACTCAAGCAGACAATGACTATAACAGAGACGCAACCCCCCTTGCTCTTTCCTCCCTCAACTGGTGCGCTGCCCGCCTCTCAGGCCACAATCGCCTCATCTCCACCGGCGGTGGACATTTCTATCCACCTTGCTTCTTCGCCCCGGCCGGGTCCATAATCAATATCGACTCTTCCTCGAGCATGACTACGTCCCCTTCCTCTGCTGCCCCCATGTCCCCCATCACCTCCCTGCCTCTGGCAACAATACCATCGCCTCTCCCCCTTTCTAGCGTGCCCGAGGCCATTACACGGCACCTGCAGGGTCTTCCTCCTGAGCTCTCGCAACTCCTAATGGACCCCGCTCTCCAAGCAGCCCTGGCCCAGGCCCTTGCAACATCTCAGCCTTCGCAACCACCAACAGGTCCGCCGGCCATGGAGGCCACAATGCAGATTTCCAAGGAGATGGATGAACTGGAACGGGAAGCCTCCAAGCCTGTCGAAGAGGAGGCCGATGATTATTATGAGCAACCTGAATTTGGGCGTAGAACCATCGACAAGGTGGCCTACGAGGAAGAAGAGACAGGCTCTTCTGAGGGTGGCGACGGAGAGGATGGCTCGGATGCCAAGGAAGTTATTCGGGTCTTCTCTGAGGACGAGGAAGAAGAGTTGGCTCAGCAGCCTAAAAATGTTGGGGAGGAAACAGAACAGTCGCTGCGTGGTGAGCAAGGGCAGCCGCAAGAAGGGCAGTCAAAAAGGGATATCATTGAGGCTGAGACCCACATGGTGAAGAGTCCAGAACCCGAGGCCGCTGAAGAGAAGAAAGGAGAAGGGGCAGCCAAAGAACAGGATCCCATTCAGGTACTGACCACCGAGGCACCCATTAAACACCTCGTACTTTATCCAGACTCCGACGAGGAGGAGGATGTTGCCAGGGAAAAAGAAGAGCTTGAAAGGAAAAAGGAAGCAGAATTCTTGCCTCTGGCTGAGACGGGTGAAGGCAGCCATGGTACACCCGAGGATAAATCCGCCATGCCCGACTGGCTGGAAAAACAACTTGAAAAGGCTACTCCTGTCCTAAGCGACCCAAGGTCGAGGTTGGAAGCCATCTTGGCTCGATCTCTAGCCACAACAAAGAAGGAGAAGAAGCCTAAGGTCCGTTCCAGGATAACCATGGACGCTTCTGGCTCCCGGGCTGCACAAATAGCGACGCCAACTGTTGGCCAAGCTGGAGTAGGCTACAATATCTCCACGGTCAACTTAGGGACAGCAACCAGGGAACAAAAGGTCGAACATCTGGAGGAGTCGGTGGCCACGGTAGTGCACCTGATTAAACAAGACAAGGTTACCAAGGATGAGCTTAAGGCGCAGGTTGCTGCCCTAACCAACTACATCCAGCAGTGGTCTTCAATAGACGACCTCCCCACTACCTCGACGGCCACGCCACAGCTACTCTCCAAGGAGCAGATAGATAAGCTGGAAAGAAGGAAAAACTTAGAGAAGACCACGGAGGACTGGTTCCAGTAGGTTGCTAAGGTCGAAAACATAGGGATCGGCTTGGCTGTGCAGATAATCAACAAGTTCCTGGACTTAGTTCGGTCCTTGGAAAGCACGAAGAAGCTCTGCACCAGCTTCCCTGCGATCTACGACTCTACCTTCCCGAAGGTTGAGGCCATCCTTCAAATGCCAAAAAGCACCTGGGAAGAGAGGCTAGAATTGAAGAAGGAGGATCACTGGTTGGTTGACATATGGCACAGAGATCTCATCAACCGTAAAGAGAGGATGGAGCAGATCCAGAGCAGGGTGGATCCAGATATTGCATGGATCAAGGAAATCCGAGCGGAATGCGCCGAGTACCTCAAGATGGTAACAGGCCATGATATGCCCACGGTGCAGTTGGATGCAGGGAAGGTTAGGTCATATTTTGAGGAAATGATGAAGGACGGGACAGCCGGGGATATCACAACGGACTTCTTGAGTTTCGCTGCCCGTGCCTTCGATAGATCAGAGCTCTTCAGAGATCAGGGCTCAAAGTATGATGAGGATTGGAAGCGGCTGGAAGAGAATGGCAAGGAATGGAGCTACCAGGCGTTGAGATGCGAGGTCCTCGAGGTAGACAAGCTCCAGGCCGTAATCCTCAAGTATATTGAACACGCAGCCTCCAAGGAGCAACCAAACAGCCCAGCCAAGGAAGAAGACCTCCCAAAAAGGTAGCTACAGCCAAAGAAACAGCAATCAGCTACAGGACGAAAATGCAAATAGTGTCATCCACTAGATGACGAAATAGGGAAAAAACAAAATATGTTTTTTAATTGTAAATCTATTTGGGGGTAGGTGAAACCCTATTTTGTAATGAATCGTGGCCACACAATTGTAATGAATCTTGGCCATTCATTTGACTTTTGAAAAACTATAAATAGAGCACTCCTCTCATTTGCAAAGGGAGAGTTGAGTTATTGTAAAGGCATGCTGCTGAAATTTATGAGAAAGAGCATTGACTTGGTGCATTCCTTTGTTTTCTCTCATGTCTATTGATTCACTTCTCCAATATTAGATGTTAGCTTAGATCTCTTTGCTGTTTAGTTAGCTGTTCATGTTATTTGGATAATCTTAGGAATGCTGTTGGCTGTCCATGAAAATTCCTGCTTTGTTGATGATCCCTTAGTCCATACTTTTGCTGTTTGCTGAAGGTAAATAGCTTTGCAAAGTTAAATTCGACCTGATTTTAAGCCGCCCAAAACACTTATTCTCCTTTAATCGCTGCATGTATGTGGTGGATGAAGGATAAAAAATTTACACTCTTAGAAGATTGCACACCACATGATACCGTGGTATCCCCGGTTAAGGGATATTGTTTGAAGGAATTGTCCATTGCAGGGACTCCATTATCAATGCTCGCAAATGCTTTAGGCTTAGGAACTTTTCTCCCCCTTCGCTCCTTTTTACTTTCTTTAGAAACTGAACAATACCAAGGTTCGTTGCACATTATAAAGCAAAATCTAACAACTAGACGGAGTTTGAGACTGCTGTTTGAACCTACAGCCGAGACATAACTGCTTACATATTAAAAAACTCATTTCCGAAGATCCAACTTCATGTTTTATGCCCATACTTCGTGTTTCTGTAAGACCTTTGAGATTCCAAATCACATCAAACCACCGAGGTATCTACCATGACCGACACTCCAAGAGACCTTGGGATAGTGTTCTCCTACAACTTCTGATTGTGGGAGATTGTCTTTCAAGAGAGGTAGTGCACTCACGATCGCCAGGTTGAGAAGTGCATAAAAACACCATCACCGCTACCAATTGAGTCATTCCCTTGGGTGAGTACTTTTTCCCCAAGGCAGGCCCTCTAGGATAAACAAAAGAAAGCAAAGACAAAATATGTAACTCGATCAATCTTTGACAACACAAAGAAAGAGAATATACACAATGATGCTCTACTCACACTCGCACAATATTTTGTTCAATTTTAAACCCAAAATGAAGTGTGGAGGTAATCTTTTATGCAACTTAATGTCATCAAAAAGACTTTTGATTCTCAAGATCACCGTGAAGCACGAGAGAAGTGCATACGCCTTTTTAGAAATGTTCATTTTAAATCACACAACAATGATGAGTTCGTTTTAAAACACCAATATCAGGTGTGAAGTTGCTTGTTCAATTTTAGCATATCATGCCAAATCTCAACATTCAAAAACAACAAGTATGCATCCCAAATCTGCTTGAACAAAAACCAAATCAACTATATCAAGGGAGTCAAGATCGAAATCAAGATCAAATTTGGAGAGATCAAATTGCTACACTTACCAAAATAGTTGAGTCATTGTGCCAAGGGACATCTCCACCACCATTACCCATATCAACATCATTCCTTGGTTTAGGACTTCCCCCTTTACCTAGCACCAATCACTCCATCCAAATCAATCCACCTAGCACCAATCAAGTCATCACATCAAGTCCTTTGAATATACCATCGACATCACACCAAAAAATGGTATCTAATCAAATGACAACATCAATCCCAAAAAATCAAAACATGGTCTCCCAAGGACCTATCACCTCGGTCATTGCAACCATTCCTATAACCTCGATCACTCCAACCACCCCTATCACACCCATCATATCTCAACCCCTCACTACCATGATAGCTCCAAGCATATCTCAACCACTCATCATTACATCCAACACAATTCCAAATCCACCACCACTACCAGCAAAACCAAAGGTAGCAAGACAATATAACATTGCGCTAAAATCTCACCAAGCCTACCAAAAGGCCATCCAACAATATCTTGCCACTCAACAAGCAACACAAGCTCAACAAGTGCAAAAAACCTCCCAAGCCACGTAAGCTCAAGCTACCCAACAAACACAAGCACAAACACAAAAAATGATAACTATTGGGGACAATGATTAGGATTCAATCACTGGAGATAGCATCGATGATCTCTCCACCATAACTGTTGAGAACAAGGATCAATATCAATCAATCATTGAGCACCTTGAAGTTGTCCCTACTTCATCCAATGATCAAATCAACATATGTCAAGAGTCACTTTTCAATCATGATCAAGATCCATCAACTAACCATGATCCAATTCAAGAAATGTCAACATCATTTGAACCTTTGGTTGAAGACATTAGAAATCCCTCCACCACAATTGTTGAGAACAATGATCAAGATCTCTCCATCGATGAGAACCTTGAAGATATTTTCACCCCATCTAATGATCAACTCACCATACATCAAGAGCCACTTTTTAGTGATCTATTTCAATGAGTGTTAGGGTTATTTGATCCTATTGACATAATGCACGATCCGTTGACCTATGATGAAACCGATGTCAATACTACAACCAGCTATGTCATGAATCTTCATCCACCCATCACCCCATCCACGAATTGGGGCCAACATCAAAAGAAAGAACTGAATCAAATTATAAGGAACGTTATCAAAGAAAAAGAAACAAGGAAGCATAATGGACAAATCAAATATGCATGGATACCAAAAAATACAAAGAAAGATCATCCCTATCAAACTCCATCAGTCAAAGAAACTATGGGGAAAAATAAAAATGGGAAAAATATCCATCAAAGAGGTCTGTAAAAGAAAAAGTAGGTTTTTCAAGTGATGTACAAAGTGTATCAAGCAGTTGGTCCTAATTCCATGCACACTTCCGTATCCACCCATAATTGCTCATCTTCCCAAGTTTGGAGAGTCAAAGGTTCCAAACTGTCAACCAATCCATCTCTTATCCCTATCCACGCTCCATCCACACCTCCACGCATGATATCCAATTCTCAAATTAATTGGGTATTGGCAGCCACCCTTCATCGTAAGGATTCAGAAGGCACTCTATTGCGATGTGCGCATGGAGACAGAGTTAACCTCGATATTAATAAAGCAAATCAAGAATCCCAAAAGCTGCATTCAAGTGCAAGTATCTTAGCAAAGAAGCTTCTTCAAGTAGGATATCGATGGAACATTATGACAAGGGCATCTACATCAGTGACACCTTGTGATTCAACATGAGCTTAAAATATTTTAGAAAAAAATAAAAAAAAAATGAAAAAATGAAAATCCAAAAAAATAAAAAAAATGATTGAAAACAGTAAAGAGAAAAAATCGTCCTTTAGTGAAAACCACTATGGTGGTGCTTTGGGCAAGACCATGATGGAAACCTGGAAAACAGGCACCATGTGTGGAATCGAGATCTACGTGTGCCAGTTTAGGAGAGAGCATCTCATCCCATCCATAATAAAGCCAACATTCCATCCATCTTAGCCATAATAAATCCAGTCAACATGAGCAATTTATCCAATCCATGTGCATACGTTTGCATCCATCATCCAAGTTATCTTGATCTTGATAAAGGTTTGGGGCACACTTTACACTTGCTTATGGTAAACATCTTGACATGGGTCATTTTCATTGATCCTATCCTATCCAACATTATCTGAGACATGAAGCATTATCCAAATGAACATTCTTTATCCAAACACCTTATCTTATCACAAGATAATCCATATCCATCCATCCATACACCTATCCAAGAAGCCATCCACGACATTCCCCACATTGCTGGACATTGGGGGCAGCTATTTACATCTTGCTTCGGGAATAAATCTTGATCTATATCCTGCAACTTATGTGGTGATCTAAACATTGGAAAATGTGATGGCATATTTTGATAGGAAGATGTTCCTTATCAAGTTTTATCTTTCATCAAACATCAATCCAAACAATCAATATTAGTCACATCTAACGCACACTTCAAATGTCACATCAAATCATTCAAACAAATTTTGTTCCAAAATCAAGCTTCATCAATCATGATCAATCAAATCCAATAAAAAAATCATCATGTTGGGATATCCTTGTGTTGCTTAACACTATCCTTGCATTGTTGTGTACCCTCAAAAATGTTATCAACATCAATCTATCATCACCTTGGGATATCCATCCCAATCCTTGTGTTGCTTAACACTATCCTTGCATTGTTGTGCATCCTCAACAATTTTATCATCATCAATTCCATCAACATCTCAATCATTATGTTGCTTAACACTATCCTTGCATTGTTGTGTACCCTCAACAATGTTATCAGCATAAATCTATCATCACCTTGGGATATCCATCCCAATCCTTGTGCTTCTTAACACTATCCTTGCATTGTTGTGCATCCTCAACAATGTTATCATCATCAATCCCATCAACATATCAATCATTGTGTTTCTTAACACTATCCTTGCATTGTTGTGCATCCTCAACAATGTTATCATCATCAATCCATTGATGTGATCAATCAACCTTAGCTTGGTTTTCAGCAAAATCCCAAACAGAGAAGTGATATCATCACATATGTCCATATCCAAATCATCAAAATCATGCAAAAAATCCAAAAACATTCAAAAAACATCAAAATCCAAAAACATTCAAAAAAAGATATCAAAATCCAAAAACACTAAAAAAAGCAGAAAAATATCAAAAACATTGGAATCCAAACTACGTCGTCTCTGAGCTTAAACATAGGCAAGGCTAATCTTTGATCAGCCCTCGAGACATCAAAATCCAAAAAAATTCATAAAATCTCAGAAAACCCCCAAAAAATTCAAAAAATCAAAAATCAAAACATTTGTAAAATCTTGAAAATAACAAAAACAGCCTCAAAACATTCCAAAAAACATCAAAAACATCCAAATATTTGAAAAAATCCATCCATCTCCTTTCGCTTTCACCCACAATAATCAATCCTCCATAATAAACTGATCATCACCTTCATCCTTTTGCAAAGCAAATAGAAACAATCATAACAATAAGCAAAAGAAAACTTCAAACGCAAAATAAAAATTGAAGCAACAAACCTTTAAAGTGAAATCAAACTCTTGATCATTTTCAAACATGTCAATCAAACATATATCAATAGCCTATCAATCAACTTATCAACCTATCATCATCCTATACAATGCATGTCCTAGGATATATCGTTCCGACAATGGGCATCATTTTGGATATCACTTTGGATTCTTATCCTATCAAAACAAATCCCTTTGACTAGAGATATGAAGAACATTGGCTTGTTTGCGTACTTGATCTTTTCATTTGATTTATCTTATTGCGCTCATTCCAAGGACCTCTCGATGATATCTAAACGAAGGATATAGAGAGATAGGAATGGGGCAACGATCATTATCCTTTTTTCTGATGTGCTTGTTGGATGCTCTTGTAAAATAACTTGGTGAATACTTGCTTTGTTAGGTACGTCCTAGCAAGGTTTATGTATGTCAAGTGTGAACAAGAATACTCCTATCTGCTTGTTGAGTCAGAGTCCATCATACTAGGTACAACGCCATCCTGATTCTTTATACCTTGATGCATCATATCTACATGTGTAATCAGACATAAGGTAAGTAGCCCTTTTAAAATCCCAGGGTATGTGCAGGATCATTAAGGAAAAAATAGGCCCTTAAGTGGCAAAAAATTTTAAAAAATTAGAGTTAGGCAACTTGATGTCAAAATTTGAATAAGTTATCTATATTATTTCAAAAATATGTATGAATAGAACCTATAGAAAATTAAGTGTAGTTTCTAAACTACTAGGTTTTTATTAAAAAAATAAAATCTATTTGGTGAAAATTTGAAATTTCAATGCATTAGTACTTAGAATTTCAGGGGAAAAAATAAAAGTAGGTGTCACACGTCTTACCACCTAACAACAATAAAATGATAATATTTTTATAAGATTTTAGATATAAAATAGAGGACTCATGTCCCAATGTGATGCATATTTTTGTAATTTTTTTTCCAAGTAAATAATTAATTTATTATTTTTATTACAACTTTTAAAATATAAAAATTGTATGTCTAACCACACTTAACTTGGTCAAAACATGAAATTCAATTTTCTTTGTTTAATCCTATAGTATGTGAAGCATAGAATGTGATGCATGTTTTGGATTCAAAAAATGTGATACCGTTTGAAAGCTATAAATGTTTTTCAATCAGCCTATCAATCAGGACTTTAATCGTAATTCCAATAAAAATTGAATAATAATTACTTATTAAATTCAAAGTAAAGCATAATTTATATTGGTGGAAAGCTGAGAATCTCCTTTAAAAACCCTTTTCGTTTCATCAATTTTGAGTAAAATAAATGTCGTCAGCCACATACCCATCATATTGCCACTTTTTTGCCCATCATGATCCTGCACATACCCCCCAATCCTTGATAAGAAAATAATCCATTTCTCATCATCATCATCTCTCATAAAGTTGGCTTGTTGGATCCTCTTGTCATCATCTGATGTCTTATTTTCTACACTAACATCACAACATGAATAGTTAATCATCATCACCAGTGCATCCATCCTACATCTACAAACCATCAGTATTCTGCATATCATCTCACATGCATAATCATCATCATAATATAGATTTGTTAGTCTAAGCATCTCATAAAATCATACATTTGCATAATCACAACATACCATCATCATAATATAGATCTGTTAGTCTAAGCATCTCATAAAAACATCCATTTGCATAATTAGAGCATATCGCATCATCCATCTCATCCATCATTACATCATATCATCATTTAAGTTGTTTAGAATAATATAGATTGGTTATTCTAAGCATCTTGAAACCATCTCATTTGCATCATCATAATAACCATCCATTTTGAACTTCTTTATTGCGATATTGACCTTCAAATCGAATCTTTTCACTTGATCTCTCGAGGGGGCAATGTACTAGTGTACTTCTTTCCACTGGGGCATCCAGAAAAATCAGAATTTTTTTAAAATTTGGTCACAGTAAGATTATTCTTTGAACCAATGCAACAAGTACATTGCTTCAAAGAGGGGAAAAATGTAGACATGCAAAATTAGCATCGTGCAGTTGATTAGGTCATATTCATGCATTCATCAAATAAATCAAGTTTATTTGGTCAATCTCCTAAAGTCATCAATTTAAATTAAATAAATCAACTTGATCCTAACATCACCCTCCTTGATTAAATAAATCAATCCTTTATTTAATTAAATCTCCAAATACACATGCCATCCCTCTTTGATTTAAATAAATCCAAATATTTGAGTCAAATTGGTCAAAATCACCTAATCATCATTAAGCTAATCTAATCCTGATTAAACTAACCTAACCACCCATCACATCCTCTAGCTTTTCCCACTTGCACAAATAAATCAATTTATTAATTTATTAAAATCCTTATTGTCTTTCAACTTGGCATCTTTGAGGAATATTCCCTCAAGTTTGAATTCACAAACAAGTGGACATGTACACCCAAAAAATCATTTATGAGCTCCTACATGGCTCTTACATGTCCCTTGCACAAGTCAAACTCAACATTTAATTCACAATTTCAAATTTGAAATTTCCCCCTCTTGGGCACATTGGCCAAAACTTGCTCATCCTCCAACCTATCCCAAGTTGACAAGTGGCCTCTTTTCATTGGCTAAATCTTTGTCCCACATTCATCCATTTGGCCATTCTCTCATCAAAATAATCTATAAATGAAAGGCTTCATTCTTGATCAAATCCTCCACAATCTCCACAAACATTCATGTAAAGTCATTCTCTTCAAGAGAACTGATTTTACACACCATCACTCCATCTTCAAGGGATTTCATCATTTAGCTTATCTATCAAGGATTGGGAAAGGGATATTTTCCACAATAGCACCAATCCACTATGAGATATAATTTTCTCCATGTTTTATTATATGCTTTCAATTTATCTATCTAAATCTTTGTTGCTTTGATTGCATTATTAGCATGTGGAGTTATTTCATAGGGATGTTGATTGTTGGTTTTGTTTTAAAATACTAATCATGCTTTGTGTGTGTTAGGATTTTAACCAAAATGCAGATTTTCACATCCAAAATATGCATCGTAAGTGAAAATGTAGATTTTGATTGATTTTCAATGGAATGAGATGCAAAAATGCAAACTATATGAAATTTCACTAATGCAAAATTAGAAACCCTAGAATGCCAATTAACTAATGCAAACGCTAATGCAATGTTAATGCAATCCAAATCTAGGATGATAATGCACTCCTAATTAGAATATGATTTTCTAAATACAGGTTCACCAAAATGAAAGGTGGAAAATTGGTTACTTCTTCTAGGGTTTAGGACCTAGAATGACAATGTTCACTCTCTCTCATTCAAGAAAAAACCCTAGAGATCTCAATGCAAAGGAGAAAGAGATCATGCAATAGGAATGTCCTAGGGGCTAAATCTAAAATAATGATCAATTCACCACCAAGTTAAGATTTGGAAAGAAAAATGAAATGCAAGATGTAATGTTAAACCCTAGTTCAATGCAAACTTTAATTAACTGACTTCGAAAAGCAAATGAAACAAAACAAAAAGCTAGAGAATGGAATGTGTGCACTTGGTAATTTGGAGATGAATGGAAGGAGGTTTGAAACAATGGAAATTCTATCTTTAATGTTGAGTGGGACTCATTCACTAATTTGGGCAAATTAGTCCAAAATCTAGGTTTTTATGTGGAAACATGAATCTGCCAAATGGTATTTGAATATGTAGAAATATTATTTTTTACCAAAACTGGGACTCATTCACCAGAAGTGGAAAATTAGTCCAATTAGTTTTTTCTAAAATTTTAGGATCTGAATATGCTCTTCTCTATGACCTGCTCAATCTACTTCTACAAATTTTTAGATCCAAATCTCTATAAATCAACCTATACGTGTTCTCCAATGCTTTATGAGAAATTTGACAACTTTAGGAAATTTGACAACTTTCTCCAACATTTCTCTTCAATTTTTCTTCAATCTAATCCTATGAATCACACACTAAAGAGAGGTAAAAATATTGTTATGTTAGTTGATAGGGGTTTGGCTTGGTCAAACCCCGTTTTGGTAACCAAACCTTGAAATAGACTGAGATAGGAATGGAGATTGATGAATGAACAAAATATGATGTTGTAAACATGTATGAGATTGCTCCAATGATTGTAGATCTTGACTCTTGCTTGAATAGGATAGATCTTGAATTGAACACTTGCTTGAATCATGAAACCCTACATCACAATTGTTAGCTCAAAAACTAACATGATGCATGGAGTCTTTGATATGATGATTGATGATTGAATAATTCTCTAGAATTCTTGATAATATTCCCTTGAAGAGTCTTGAATGCTCTTGTGAACCCAAATTTTCTATAAGGATGCTCATTCAACTTGCTAGGTAAAAAATGAGGGAAATAAAAATGTATTTATACTTAATTATGTAAGAATTCCTAAAATTACAATACTACAAGCTGACATCAGATCTAGGAGGATAAAATACCACCAAAATTTTGAATTAATTTTGATTTTGGGCCACACGGAACTCATTCGCACAAGGTGGTGAATGAGTCTCTTTAGGCGTAATGTATGGGAACAATTTTAAAAATTCTTAGAAATGTATGAAACCAGGTTTGGGACCTAAAAATATAGGTGAGACTTATTCACCCAAGGTGGTGAATGAGTCCTAGATCACTAAATCTAGGACCATTCAACTTGAAGCACCTGAATTATGATTGGGTATTGATTTGTTTTAGGATTATACTAAAAAAAGATACATTAAATGAGTCTTGTGGATGTAAAATAAGGTCAAATAAAGCATAAAGAAGCCCAATTATTAATGAAAACCCTAGAAAAGTGTGAAAGTGTGTTTCATCACTTGAAAACACTTTCACAAGGTACCATTTAAATTAATTCATTCACAAGGGTCCAAGACCTAATGTGAATGTGTCAACCACATTACGACACTAAATCAAGGCATCATTAAGCTCAATTCTCTAAGAAGGGCCCAAACAAGTGTGAAAATGTAATCAACAATAGTTTTTGACACTACACACACTTACCTAGGGCCCTCTTAATTAATTGTGGTTAATTGGAGTTAATTAGCCCCTTTAATTCAAATTTAATCCCTATTTATGACACCTCCTAAGATCTATTCCAACAACCATAATTTAAATTACATAACAATTAATTGGGAAAAATCAAGTTCTTAGAAATTGGTGCTAGGAGCGATTCACCCTTGGTGGCAAATGGGCGCTCCCTTTATATGACCCCCCTTTCTTTGTAGATTCTACATGGGTTTTTGATGTTCTTTCATTCCGTGAAGGCTAGGTCTTGAAAAATAGTTTTAGGACCCATTTTCCCTAGGTAGTGAATGGGTCCTCCCTTAATCAGGACCCCCTTTTTGAATTTCATTCTAGCAGGAATTTAATAATGTTTGTTTCTATATTTGGTGTCAGATTGAATTGTTTAAATTTTGGGGTTAATTTCTTAATTTAGTATAAATAAGGGGTTAATTCACATTTTTTTCATCCAACAATTCTATGAAGCATCCTAATACTTTACAAGAGCATTATTGAGAACTTCAAGAGCATTTTCAAAGGAATTTCAAGGAAGATTATCAAGAGTTTATTGCAACAATTCAAGCTCATTTCATCATGTCAATGGTTTAGTGCATTCATACGTGTTGTTGAGCTAAGAAATTTGATGTAGCATTGAAGATCTATTGCAAGCATTGTTTCACATCTTTTCAAGGATCAAGATCTACATTCTTCATGGCCACTGCATGTTAGATTGCAGATTTATCTTTCAAGATAACATCCAAGGCATCAACATTGCATCATTTCATATTCATGCTTCAATTTCATTATTTCATCATTTGGTTTAATTACCTACAAGGGGTTTGACTTAGGAAAACGAATATTCACTAACAATCAACAAGTTTTTCTTTCCTTGAGTGTGTTTTTGTAGATTTACAAGTTGAAGATCAAGTGGAGAAGAAGTTTGAATCAAAATTTTCAAAGTTGTCAAGTTGAAAGATTGACCCTTATACTGTTTTAGATGCTCAAATTATCATCAAATTTAATTAAATAAATATGATTATTTAATTAAGTCCCCTAAAGTCCTCTCATTTAATTTAATAAATCAAATGCCACAATCTCCTAATCCCTTCAAATTAATTAATTATGAATTAATTAACTCCTAATCATCATTACCCATCCTCTAGCTTTTGACTCAACCTTGGTCAAACTCAATCCTTAATTAACCAACCAACTTCTACATGAAAATAATTTATTTTAATTAACTAATTCACCTATTTTCCCTCACAAAAGCATATTCTTTGGGAATATTCCTCCAATAACTCCATTTATTTGGCTTTCTTACCACATGTATTAACTTCTCTTACATCTCAACTACATGCATTAATCTCTCTTACATCCTCACCCACATCCTCTTACACTCTCAACCATATGTATTTATTCCTCCTACATCCTATTTACTCACACAGTTCCCAAAATTTGTTCCAACTTCATCCATTAGCCATGTGAAAAGTGTCACATTCTCATTGGCTCTCCTTTAGTCCCACATTCCTCCAATCTCTTCATTCTTCAACCCTTCAACTCTATTTATAGAGGGATTCTCTATACAATATGGAGACACAATCATAGCCAAACTCTTAAGCATTCTCATTATCGACATATTTATCACTTGAATCTTCATCACATTGGAAGCTTATCAAGGGGGTGGAAAAGGGTATCCTTTCCACATCAAAGGAGCACCAATCCCACTATGGGATAGGGTTTCATTTTGCTCTCATATGCTTTCTTTTAGCTACTTTGGTTTCCTATTTTCTTGTTTGCATATGTAGCATGATGAAATATCTCATAGGAATGCTAGATTTGTTGTTTTTAATTTGAATTCTATTCTAATGTTTTTCAAAGTTTAATTATATGCAGGTTTAGTGCTCACAAGTGCAAGAGCAAAGAATTGAAGCTACAAAATTAAGTACAAGTTTTTAGGAGTTGACAATTAGGAATATGAGAGTGTAGAAATCAAGAAAAATAACCCAAATCTCAGTTTCATAAACCCTAACAGGGACCCATTCACCACTAAAGGAGAATGAGTTGTTTCTTCCATAAAAATAGGCTTCTTTCAACAAGGTACACACCTTTTTAATCTCTGAAAACTCCCCTCATAGTTTCCATAATAGTTAGGGTCAATTTTTTATTGTTATTTACATCTTTTGGCCCCCATAATTATATGAACTATAGTGATTTGTGTGGAAAGTTCTAGTGGTTTATCATCTTGATTCATCTCATCTTGATAAACTCTATATTTTTCACCTCATCACTAATCCCATCTACCTCCATTAGCTCTACCAACCTCATTGTCATAGCATCATTTTTTGCTAATTCTATTTATTGTGATAACTCAAGAAATGCAACTCTAGTGATAATGGTAAAATTTCTTCCCTTCCATAAATCAAAATGGAAGGACTATTGCTAATTTCTCTCTTGGGAGTGATATTATCAGCCTAAAGGATTGTCTCTAGCTTGCTATGCAAAAACCTCTTATTATCCTCAATGGTCCTTTGGATTATCTTGATTTCTTTTCATTTGAATACTCAACTAGGGAATTACCTTGGGGGTAATTATTTGATTAAGTTTTTAAATATACATTCTTCGTAACTACACAATTGATAATTTAGGTGCCAACAAAAACCTTGGCATTATCAGATATGCTAGTGGAAGGGGAACAAAGCTTGGCCATTATTCTATCAAAGAATTCCAAACTCAAGCCTCAATAGCATCATGTAGTGCAACTTCCTCTATCCACTTGGTGAATTATTTTATGGTTGTCAAAATCTATTTATGTCTAGTGCTAGATGGTGGGTTTATCATACCAATTAAGTCCAACCCCTGCTATGAAAATGGTTGGTCAACCTGAATGGGATGAAGGGATGTGACAGGTAACCTTTTCTTTCTAGAGAATCAAGCACCTCTTACAATTTCTTACCCATCTATGAGAATTACTAAATATGTTTTCCCAATAATACCCCACCCTCATTATTTTAGTAGTAGTTTTCCTTTCAAAAAATTTCCATGTAAAGGTCCATCATGGAATTCCTCTAATAATCTGCTAACCCAATTTTGTCTAGTGCACCATAGTAACATCCCATTTAGGTCTTTTCTAAAAAATTATGCCATCCACCAAGAAATATAGGATTGAAAGAAACCTACAAGGTATTTTTTTAGTCTTATTTATACTTGTAGGATAACTACCTTCTAAATAAATTAGCCATATCATTCACCTTGTTGTTTGAGTGTCAGTTTTGGATATCTAGTACTCTTGCAACACCAGAGTAGCCTCTACAGGAGTATCAAATGTTGAGGCAATATTTTTTCAACAACCTTTTCCCCTCACAAGTTTGGTAATCTTAATAGCAACATCATATTCCTTCACCTTAGTGACCTATCCAAATTTTTGATTAATATCTCTACTCAAAATAAATTATTTAAAGTTAGTGTGGGGAACCCTCAATTGGATCTTGTTGTTAGACAAAATGTGTGTGAACTTTTCAATGCCATAACTAGAAAAGGGAATTCTTTTTCAAAATAATTTTATTTTATCTCATAATATTTCAACCCTTCATTGAAGAAGGTGATAGGTTCATCTAGATTTTCACTATTTAGCTATGTTAGAATAGTTCGTATGCTTGGTTATCCTCTAAAATTATACAAAAATAAATAACTTGTCATGATTAGGGTTCATAAGGGTGGGAGATTGAGCAATTTCTATTTTATAGCTTCAAAGTTGTCCTTACATTCCTTAGTCCAACTAAAAACCATATTCATCTTCATTATAGAGGTCAAAGGATTTACCAAAGTAGTGAGGTTAGGGGTGAATCCTCACACAAACTTAATTTTCCTTGGGAAAATTTGTAACTCCTTATTGTGGTTGGGGAGTGGAATGTATAGGATGTAATTCACTTTTTCTTGATCAATGGCTAAACCATCCTTGGAATAATGTTCCCAAGTAATTTTCCTTAGTCAGCAACAAAGACACACTTCCTTGGATTCATGGAAATACCACACTCCTTGCATTTTTAGAAGACATGTTCAAGGTGACAAAAGTGATCACTTGCACATTTTTAAAAACCCACTATGTTGTCTAAATAGACAAACACAAAAAATGTTAAAACACCTTGAAACACCATATCCATATCCCTCTAAAAGGTGGCATCATTGTTAGTTAAACCAAAAGGAATATTTGAATATGCATAGGTACCCATTTGGTAGTGAACACCATCTTATGTCGATTAGATTCTTGGACTACAATTTGATCATAGTTTGAGTAGCCATCCAAGAAAGAAAATCTTTTTGAACCACAATTTTTGAAAAAAATTATCCATCAAGAAAAGAGGATAGTGATCTTCTAAGGAGGCCCTATTAAGGTCTTTGAACTCAAGAGAAAGTCTTATCTCCTTATTATATTTCCTTACATGGACAAGGTTAGCAATTGATAAAGAATTTTTGATAGGAAAGATGTTATTAGCTTCTATGTGTTTGGTTAGTTCATTCCTCATTAGGGATTCAATTTTTGGATTTATAGGCATTTATTTTTGTCTCATATTTTTTTCAGTAGGATTAAGTTCAATAGAATGTTGGGTGGGGTTTTTGTCAAAACCCTTTAAGTCTTCATAATTCCATGCAAATACATCACTATATTTATTACAAAGCTTTGTGCAAATTTCATGTTCAAACTTAGAGCATACCTTTCCAAAATTCAAAAATATTTCTTCTATAATTGCAATAAGCTTGTAATTTTCCTTTCTCATTGCTAGATTCATTATATTCTACTTCAGCTAGTCATTTGAATTAAAGATACCCTCAAGGGTGATGAGATCCTTTGGTAACTTGTTTGTTAGTTGCATGATCTTATCTTTGTATTGGTCTTGTATCTTAGACTTTTTTTCTAAAAAAAGTATAGCTCCTCTTGAAGGAAATTGAAAATATTTTGATCACTTTCAAAGATATTCCAATTTAATCATTTATTTAGATTACATGTCTTACAACAAGTCTAATATGATGTCCCTTATTTTTTACAGAATGTGTTGGTATTTTGAATTGGGGACCAATTCTATCTATCGACATGTCTATTTTTTTTTTGTGGATAATCTTGATATCAAAACCCACAAAACCCTCAATCAAATCCCAAACTCTATGTTTGTAGGATTTAAGCATGTTATTCTTTGTTATGATCTGAGTTTTAATTTTTTTGACAATAAATTCGCTATCTCCAAAGGCTTACAACAATTTAATCTTCATTGTTAATGCAAGTTGGGGATCTTGAATGAGGGTTTCATAATCCACCTCATTGTTAGTACACCTAAATTGAAATATGAAATAGAAGAAAAGCTAATCCTTAATGAAAGAAGTACCAATATTACATAAACACTTGCACTATTGTTGTTCCTATAACCATCAAAATATAGCTACCACAATACCTCTAGATCCTCTTGAGTTTTCAGGAAATTAGGGATGGGAGTATTTTATTCATGAATGTAGTAGGTATGAATACCAATCTCTTCTTCTTCTTTAACAAGAGGGTCAAACTGTTCAAATATATTACCTCATTCATCTAGAAAACAATCAAGACCTTCTCTAAAAGAGTAGTAGGTTCATGAATAGAACACTCATCTCCCTCATCATTCAAAGTGCAATTCATGTTCATAAGACTAGGAGTATAAGGTTCAATATAATATTTGGAAATCGGTTCAATATTAATGGTCACCTTAGTACCATACCTGGTGTTAAATATGATATGGAATCAATAAAAAGATAAGCATTGACCAATATTTCAAGTGAACTCTCTAGACCAACATATGTAAAAGAAGATAGAAAGATCTATGACTGAAATTTCTTGAAACAAAATACAACTAGGGAATGATTGCAAGGAAAATTTTAAATCCTTAATGTCCCACATTGCCTTGACAACAATACCATAAAATTGCACAACTCCCTTAGTTAAAGGTTCACACATAATGCCAAGCATATTATGCATCTTTTTTGGCATAATAAAGCTACTAGCCCATGAATTCTATCATACAGTTATGGACTATATGTTCTCAAATAATTAAGGGTAAATAGAATCCAAGTAGATTACTAATTTTAATGGAATTTCCTTCTTCCCTAGGCTACACTAGGTGGTATAATTGTGAATAAATATGAGACACAACGTTAAACAATGAAAAAAACACCTTGCATGGATAGAGAGTTGCAAGTAGTAATTTTCTATATCCTCAACAAGAAAAAAATATAGAATGAACCTCAAGAATCTTGAAGGAGATTGTTGAGATACAATGATGGTGAGGGATTTAGAGGAGCAACCCTAAATGATAAAGGGATTGGATCATGACAAGTGTCATCATCCTATATTTTGAGACAAAATGATCTAATAATAGCTCACTTCAATTAACATAAAAAACACTCCTAAGTTTAGTTGAAGGGCATTAAATGAATTAGAATAATAATAAAATAAATATTCATTAATTATTAGCTTATGCATTATTACTCTAACACACCCCCTTAAGATGAACTTAGGGAGTAGCTAAAATCCCTAAAAAAAATAATCGATATAAAATAAACCATGAATGATGGGTCCTGGAAAACAAGGCCTAGTGAGGTACCCACTAGCAAACAATCCAATATCTCATAATTGCAAATAAAAAGGTGAAAACCTAATGGGAAAAGATCCTCTCCAAAGGATAGAAAGACTAATGAAGGATTGAAAAATCCTCCAAAACAATGTCCCAAATAGAATAAGAACATGAAGAACATAATTGAAGCATGAAGAAGTTGTAGACTACTTTTGAATGATGACTTTTATAGTACTAAAATGATGATCCTCTAAAATAGATGATGATCAATATCAAGAAGACAAGATTTTTCATGAGATCCCCTAACAACATTACTCAAATCAGATGGAAAATAAAGAAAAGCATATGGAAGTCGAAGATACAAATGGCACATGAATCTGCATGATTGATCCTGACAAAACACAACATGCAAAATGAAAGTTAAAAATATAGGTACAAATAATATAAAGAATATTAATGAAGTGAAAATATAATGACGCCTCTAAAAAAAGAAATCCATGAATATTCATATGGTAAATTCTCCATCTCATCAAAATGCATGGGTAACTAGCCACTACATCCACCTAGTACACATGTAAAAACTCTAAGGTTTTATGCACTATATTTATATTTTATTCATACTTCTTTGGATCTTTTCATATATGAAATTTATATGATATCTATTTAGTAGATATACCATTGTTTCAAACCACTTCTCCTTCATTATAATTTTTTCACCTCCACAATGGTCTTATTATTTCTCTTTGGAACTTTATTTTATTATCAACTGATTTTTATTTTAAACTCCTCTTAATGCATTGATTCCTAGAAATATTTACAAATTCTTTAGAGGAATATTATACTCTACTATCTAATCTAAGAACCTATATAAAGCATCCACATTGTTTCTCAATTGTGGCCAAAGCTAGATTTTGAAATTTTCAAAGCTTCAAGTTTATGCTTCATAAGACTGTATCTTTCTATTTTAAACATCAATGAAGGTTATAAAATATTAATTTTCCTAGGGTGATATCTTGCATGGGGATACATAAGTCTCAATTTAATAAATCTAACTATACACTTGACCTCTTAAAATCCCTTAATTTTAAGGTCTACCTATGTTATTTTCCTAAAGTGCATGATTGAAATTTTCTACCAAGATATATGCTATGGTTGGAAATCACTTAACCATATACTTCTTGGATAAAATTAAAATTCTAGAACAAATTAAACATCTGCAAATTAAATGCCAAAAATTGAAAGGCTCTTTAATAACCATTTTAAAGTCTACATGTTGTGGTGTTCTTGTACCTTATATATACCTTGTACCTTATATATACCTAGCAAGAGGAGCTACAAATTTTGTTAAGATTTTTTTTATTCATAGAGAAAGCATCTAAATATTTTTCATTTCGAATTATAAAATCTTATTCTCACTTCTTTCATGAAGATGATGCACCCTCCTTTTTTCATGAACTTTATGTAATTTTTTTAGGCAAACAATCCAATACTTACGAGATTATGTTTAATTCCTAGTGTATAATATTTTTTTATATTTCTCTTTCATCACCATGATTGATATGGATCATAAGAAATCCTCTACCCACAGAAGAAACTATTCTATTCTTCCCCTTTTTTATATCAAAGTTATCAATTAAGGAAAGTACGTTTTCATTTCCACTCATGTAGTTTATACACCTATTATATAGATTATTTTTTTAATGATTCTCTTCTTCTAAAAATTGTGAATGATAACTAATTCTAATTACTTAGGCTCAACCTCTTTATTACAAGTTAAATTTGTAGCTTTTTTTTATTGGTTATACTATATTTTGGTGCATTCTCTTCAAAAATTGCCATACTTATGTTAGTAGTAACATTAAAAATTAATTTTATTATACCTCTCATTTGAGATAGTTTTTTTAATTATTTTTAAAATATAGGTTTGATTTTCTTTTTTGCTCTTAGTACTTCATTCTTTCAAAGAAATATCTTCTAGAGTTACTTCTTCATCTTCCTAAGGAGTTTCTTCTACAAATATCTTTTCCTCTTCTCCTACCTCTCATATAAGCTTTGTATTTTAATTATTGCTAAAGGGAAGAAGGGGTAGATCTTTTTAGGCACTATTGATGGGTTTGAAGTGAATCCATCAACTCATCAATTATCATTTATCACAAATATTTAGTTTCCTCTATTATAATCAATATTGGTTTAAATTTTATGAATGAACTCCTAATGAATTTCTTAACTATATTCTTATGATTTAAATCTTTACTCTTAATTTTTAGCATATTTTTTCAGCTAAATACTCCTTTACGAAAGTCTAAAACAAACTTAGTATTCTTCGTCTTAAGGGTTTTAAACTCTCTTCTAGGAAACCATAATTTGAATAACTTTAATTTTTATATCTCTTTGTAATACTTTTGAAGAATCTATCATGTTTCCTTTAAGAATTTTTTTTATCTTGGTTAAGATGGATTTTACTATTGGTTATCTTATAATGCTAAAAGATTATGTATCCTTCATATAGGTCTCCTTTAGTTTGGTCCTCCGAGAATTTGTGAGGGTTCAATATGCTATTGGGTCTACAATAATTTAAAATACATTCACAAAGATCTTACATAAATTACTAGTTACTAAAATAGTTATTATTTTCTTTGGCCATACATGATAGCTATCCCATCAAATATGATATAGTTTGCTACAAAATTTTAATGTCTTTTATGATCATGCTAAAACCTCAAAATATACTCTAATACCTAGAGCTATCATTCAAAATATTATATAGAACCTTAACTCTATTACAATTTTACTGGAGAAATAATTATAGAGACTACTACTTTGACACCAATCTATTAGAAAATTAGTAAAAAAAAATTCTTGAAACATACATGTAGAAAATTCTTAAAATCCAAGAGTATATTATCTATTTATATAAAAATTGGCTCATATAAAATGTGTACAACATTTTGTAAAATCTGAAAAAGTATTTGTTCTTGTTGTTATGCATGTTATTTTCTAGAGCTATTATTGCATATACATTCTCTAGATCTTTCGCTATGTATTCTCTCTTTATAGGTGTTTGGTGTATTCACTTTTTTGAAGCTATTGCTATTAGACTACCCATAATGTTAGATGTTTTTGCTTTGCATTTTTTCATACTACTATTATATTTCAACTTTCATTCATTCTCCTTAAACAACCTCTTATCTATTCTTCCTCATTTTGGTTTGTTCTTTTTGGTTTCCACCTATAAATAATTTCCCCTCAAAATTCTTGCTCTTCAAAATTGACCAATATTTTTGCATAAAATATTGAGCTTCCACTTATAAATAAACTTCTATTAACTAAAACTATTGTTCTCTTCTTCCTTTTATTTTCTGCTCTTCTTTGTTTCCACAAATTAATAATTAATTTTTCATCAAATTATAAATAAACGAAAGCTTCATGACTCTTGTTGGAGGTCAGTATCACTAGAAAATTAGATTATTTGTCTTACTCCAGATTTTGATTCTATTTTTTTTTTCTCGCTTGTATTCATAGAGAATGGACAATTGCTGTGCATTACTTGATCAAATGGGCCTTTGAAGCTAATTGCAATTGGAATGTCATAGAATTGAAATCTCTTTTTTTTTAAGTAATTTTTATATTTCTTCAACTTCTTTATAATGATTTGATGCGATCCTTCCTTCTCATTCTTCATTAGAATTATGTGTTTTGCTGAGTTCTTGTTTTTTCTTTAAAATGGTGCAATATTGAAAACTTCTTCAGATTTTCATTCTCCAAGCTCCAATTATGACTATTGTTATTGTAAAATCCTATTATTATAATCCTTTCTTTAGCTATAATTAATATATTTATCCTTTTTACCAGAAAATGAAAATTAAACAAATAAAAATGTTTATTGAAACACAATTACAATATTATCTGTAAAAATCGTTCTACTTTCCGTGTTTCTAAATTTCAAAACTTCGCAGTTTGCAACTTAAAGTAACGAAAAGAAAATGTTTGGCAGCCTTGCATTCAAATACGTAATAATGCAATTGTTTTGCTCCCATACATTGTGAATATATTACGGATGGCCCTAGATATGCTTAAAACAGGGAAATGCATGTATTTTATGGGTGTTAAAAAAGAAATCGTGGAATAAAAGAAGAAGAAACTAGATATTGCTGGGCATACTTATAAGATTTTAATAGTTATTTTTGATAACGGTAGACTACTCTGTGTAGGAAGAGTCATCCCAAATTTTTCTCATGTTTTAAGCTACTTATATTTGCAGTGTTTAGTAGCCAACTTAGACCGTACATAGTTTTAAGAAAAAGGAAACTTGTGACTAAAGCTGGGGTCGTTGAGAGATGAGAAGAAACTAGTACAAAGACTGGATCATTCGTAAGGATGAAGCCATCAAAAGTCCAATGTGATAAGGATCGTAGGAACTCTTGGTATTACAACACGTTTTGAAGGTTGAGTATTAGCAGCACTTACTTTCTGTTTAATTCATCAGCCATCGCGTGGTGAGAAGACGGCAAACTACCACATAATTGTAGTTAAGAAAGAGTTTTTCCAGTAATTGGAACAACTCTTGGCTTCGCTTCAGGTTTTTAAGTGTTGAGTACTGCCAGCACATTCTTTTTAATATATCAGCAAATATATAGTGAGAAGAAGGCGAGCCGCCATCATGATTGTATTTAAGATAGAGTTGTTCAGGTGAAGGTCGCGACTCCTGGCTTCGCAGCATATTTTAAACGGTTGAGTATTACCAGCATAATCTTTTTATTTGATAGGCCAGCAACGATCATAATAGTATTTAAGAAAGGGTTGTTCCATTGATCGTCACAGCTCACAACATTCATCAGACGCTTAGCTTGGCGAATTGAATCAAGTTTTTCAAACGTCTCATTACAACATGTCCCGATTTTCGCAGCTACTCATCATCTTGGTAGTGTTAAGGTGTGTCGAGGGTACGAGAAGCAGTTCGAAGGTTGTTGAGGCATTCCTGCGTCCACAGAATGAGGCAAGAAAGGAAGTTGGGGTTCCCCCGCTCTCATGGAACAACAAGCTTACCACTTATGCTCGTAATTATGCGAGACAGAGAAGAGGAGACTGCCTTCTTCAACATTCAGCAAGATCGCCCTACGGTGAAAACATATTCTGGGGCAGTGGCAGACATTGGAGACCTGAGCAAGCAGTAGGAGCGTGGGTGGAGGAAAAAAAGTGGTATCACTATTCCAATAACACTTGCACAGGCCCTGACTGCTCCAACTACACTCAAATGGTTTGGCGTACCACCTCTAGCGTCGGCTGTGCTGTCATCAGATGTACCAGTGGTGATACGTTCATGACCTGCAACTATGACCCACCGGGTAGCTACATTAATTCTAGGCCCTACTGACAGGGCAACACCACCATTGCTCGTTCATATTGTTAGTGCAGAGTTTGATATTGGTGATGGTATCTGTACTGTCTGGCGTAAATAGTGGCTAAATAATTTGGGCTATAAGTTGTTCTCAACATGGATATATTTTTATACTTTTCAGTTGTTCAAAAATTATAATTTTTATTTTTTACAAAAATAAAACTAAAAATTTTGGTTAAAAAAGGTAAATATTAATTAAAGAATTGTAGAAAATTATATAAGCAATATCAATTATCATTAATGTTGAAGGATAAAAAATAAAGAAGATTTTCTACAAAATCCTCACTTTCAAGAATTAAAATAAATCATGAAACTAATGAAATATAACATGTTGAAGACATAAACATCTAATTTGTATCCTTTTTTTAAATTTATTTCACATACAATTAACTTGTTTTCATTTATTCTAACATACATTTTTTACATTTAAATCACTTCTTATTAACAATCATAACAAAAAAAATTGTAGTGGCATAAATAATAAAATCCTCTACAAATCAATAGCCTTCATAAGAGGGATGTTTTGCACAATTTTGTTAGGGATAATAAACCTGATATTCTCCTCATCCAAGAAACTAAAATGTCCAAAGAAAAGGTGGAGAAGATCAAATGTTTCAAAATTGTGGGATCCAAGGAAATAGCTCAGATGGTGCATCAGGAGGAATTGCAACCTTTTAGAACCAAAACCTCATTAAAGGGGAACCATTGCTAGAGAGCAATAATCATGTGGCTACTAAATTCACACATATCAAAGACAACTTTAGTTGGATTGAGTTGAATATCTATGCTCCCAATGGGAAAGGAGATAGAAAATCTTTGTGGAATGAGCTCTTTGCTTTTTACAGGATTTTTTATATTGACCACTGGGTGGTAATGAGCGATTTTAATACTCCACTTTTGAATGATGAGAAATTTGGAGGCTCTCAAGTGAATCAGGAGAGTAAATATGATATTTTTGACTTCATCAACAATAAGGAGCTAATTGAGATGGACTTGCAAGGGGCCCAGTATACATGGTCGAATAGAAGAATTGGTAAGGAACTTATTCAAGTAAGGTTAGATAGAACTCTATTTTCTCATCAGTGGCTTATAAGCTATTTCTGCTCTCTTAAAGCTCTCTCTAGAGTAGGGTCAGATCACTTTCTCATAAGTTTTGTGGCAGATCCTATAAAGGTGAAGAAAAACTCTCCCTTTAGATTTGAAAGAATGTGGTTGTACCACCCCCTTTTTTTTGATGAAATTAGGAAATGGTGGAATATTGATGTTCTGGGTACTGCTATGTTCAGAATTGTGAAGAAACTGAGAGAAGTCAAACACAATTTAAGAACCTAGAAAAAGGAATCCTTTGGAAACATTTTTGGTATCAAAGTTGAACTTCAAATGGAGCTTGCAGAGGTCCAAGACAAAATTTAGAAGGAAGGATACATTGAAAATAATAAGGTTAAAGAAAATGAGTTGCTGGTGAAATTGCATGACATAACAACTAAAGAGGAGGAGTTCTAGAGGCAAAGATCAAGGGTGTTATGGCTTTCAGCTGGAGATAGAAATACTAGGTACTTCCATTTATCTGCTTCTAAACATAGGGCTGCCAATAGAATCTCTTGCATAGAAGTTAATGGTATGAGATTTGAGGAGGAAGACATCAAAAACCAAGTTATCCTCTTTTATAACAACTTTCTTTCGATGAATGGGGAAATCAATCAAAATGACCAAGATTTTTTTATTAGAGGCTATCCCTAAGGTTGTTGAGTGGGAAGATAATGAAAAGCTTGCGGCCATCCCCTCTAAGGAGGAAATCATGAAAGTTGTCTTTTCTTTTGAAGGAAATAAGGCCCCTGGCCCTGATGGATTTCCTATGTTCATTTTTCAATGGTTTTGGGATATTGTTGAAAATGATGTCATGAATGTTGTTAAGGAATTCTTTGGATCCAAAAGGCTCCTTAAGGAACTAAATGCTACTTTTGTGGTCCTTATTCCTAAGAAACTAGGGGCTATGGAGTTTGAGGCGTTCAAACCCATTAGTCTTTGCAACTCTTTCTATAAAATCATATCTAAGGTTTTGACTTCAAGGATCTTTTCTATCCTTCCTTCATTGATTTCAACTCAACGGAATGGTTTTGTACCTAGAAGATAGAGCTTAGATTCTATAGTCACAATCCATGAGAATATCCATTCACTTGTGGAATCTATAAATGAAGGGTTTCTTCTTAAGCTGGATATTTTCAAAGCTTATGACCGCGTTGATTGGAAGATTTTATTTAAAATTCTAAGGGTGTTTGGTTTTAGTAGGAGAGTCATTCAATTGGTGAATCAGTTGGTTACTACAATTTCCACATCTATTATTGTGAATGGATCTCCTTCTAGATTCTTTCAAAATTCAAGATGTTTAAGACAGGGTGATCCTATCTCACCTATTCTTTTCACAATAATGGTTGAAAGCCTAGTAAGGAATATTAAAAGATTGATTGAATAGAGGTCTTCGACTAGTCTTAGCCCTTCTTCCACTAATTTGATTTGTTCTCACCAACAGTTTGTTGATGACACTATGCTGATGGGAAGATCTACGGTCAATGAGGCTAAGACTTTGAAAAAAAAATTGGACGTGAATGAGAAGGCGTCTGGGAAAATGGTCAACAGACAGAAGAGTTTCCTTTTTTTCTTCAATACCCCTAACCATAGACAGGTCAAGATTGCGAGATTCCTTGGTTGCAGAGTGGAATCCCTACCTTCTTATCTTGGACTTTCATTATGCCTTAAACCTCTAGATTCCTTTTGGTGCTTGTTGGTTGACAAGTTCAAAAAGAAGTTGGCAAGATGGAAAGGAGCTCTTTTGAGCCAAGCTGGAAAAAGTCAACTTCTTAAAGCTTCTCTTCAAAATCTCCCAATTTATGCTTTAAGCCTTTTCAAAATTCCTGCTAAATATGCTAAGGCCATTGAAAAGATCCAAAAAATATTTCTTTGGTCTAGACTGGAGGAAAGAAAGAGAATGCCTCTTATAGGGTGGGATTTGGTCTGTAGACCAAAAACCTTTGGGGGTTTAGGTCTCAGAAAAATTAGAATTATGAATAAGAATATTCTAGCCAAACAAATATAGAGATCCTTCTCATCTGGTGGAGAATGGAAAGACATTTTAAGAAGTAAATATATGGCCAACCGTATGTCCCTCAAAGCTTTGTTGGAATCTCTTATCCTACCTCGTGGCTTAGCTTGCTAGAATGATATGATTGTTGGTAAAAAAAATTGGAATTAGGGATAGGATGACACATTAGAAGTGGCAATCAAGCTAGATTTTGGGAGGATAGATGGATTTTTAAGGAACCCCTCATCAAAATTGAAAGATACAATAGATGGGTTGAGTATTTAAAGTTGTTTTTGGGGAGTTTGTCAAAGACTATTGGTACGAAGGAGATTGGGTGAACTTATGTGTGATAAGTCAGGAGTTGCCTTTGCTTCAATCTTCCTTAAAGGTTGTCAGTTTGGGACAGACTCAGTAGGATGATATTCTTGTTTGGATGGACAACCCTTCGAGTAACTACTTTGTCTCTTTGGTTATCTCTTTGTTGTCCTTTTCTCAAGCTCCCCCTCCCTTCTGGTCGAAAGCGTGGATAAAAAAATTGACTCCTAAGGTCAATATCTTCTTCTGGATTATGCTTCAGAATAAGGTTCTTATAGTGGATAATCTTTGTAAATGGGGATTTCAAATACCCAACGAATGTTACCTTTGCAAGTGTGAGGCGGAGTCAGCTAACCATTTGTTTCTCCATTGCCCATTTGTTTCCATAATCTAGGGAAAATTATTGGCCCTCTAGAATATCTCTTGGGTGTTCCCCAGTCCATTGAAGATTTCTTTTTACAATGGAAAAATCCCTCTCAAAATCCCTTCATTCAAAGGTTATGGGCTTTTGTATTCCCTTTTTTTGCTTGGGGAGTGTGGAAAGAACGTAATACTAGACTTTTCAGGGATAAGGAGATGCCGAAGAATATTGTCTTTGAAAAAAAAATTATGCTTATAAAGTAAAACTTCAATGTGATTCCCCAAAAATATCTTGACCTTGAAGTAGTGGTGTGTACTCCCTATGATCTAATGATAGAAAAGGATTGGAATAATAGACTTTTTAGGGATAAGGAGATGTCGAAGAATGTTGTCTTTGAAAAAGAATTTAGGCTTATAAAGGAAAACTTCAATGTGATTCTCCAAAAATATCTTAACCTTGAAGTAGTGGTGTGTACTCCCTATGATCTAATGATAGAAAAGTATTGGATCTTTCTTTTGCATCCAAGTCAGCTAAGAAAAGTATGGAGGGTGTGTGCTGGACCTTTGCTCCAAATGGTTGGTCTAAGACCAACTTTGATGGTGTCGTGAAGGGCAATCTGGGAATGGCCAGAAGTGGAGGTGTGTTAAGGGACTCAAATGGTAATTTTATGGAGATTGTGGCCATCTTCCTAGGTCATCAAACCAACCATGTGGCACAGGCTATAGGAGATTTTCAAGTTTTAAAGTTGGCTCATAATTTGAATATAAAAAAATTATGGCTTGAAGGGGACTCTAAAAATATCATTTATTGTCTCTTAGGAAGGACCCCCTCTCTTGGTTGATAAACAATTGGATTTATCAAGCAAAGTCTATTCTAGACAAATTCGATAAAGTAAAAGTATCACACATCTATAGGGAAGCTAACAGTGTGGTAGATTACCTTGCAAATCAAGGGGTAAGGAAGCAAGGATTGAGCATGTGGTAGAATTATAGGGACTTGAAAGCTCAAGTCAGGGCCTTACTAGATCATGATGTTATGCATGGGAAAGAGGAAAATACATTTAATGATTAAAGGGAAAGGGGCTAAGTACATCCAAATCAAGAGATTTGATGGGGCCGTGTCATATTACTTAGTTGGGAAGAAAAAGTGGCACGCTTTGTGGGTACATTGGAATGGTTGTGTAAATTTGCAATAGGTGCTCAGTGCTGGTAGAGACTACAGTAAGGTGCAAACAAAAATGGAAGGGGACAGGAAAAGAGTTGATCCAACAAGCTATGAGGTTCACATGAGGAATGATAAGGTTTGGAAGCAGATTGTAAGAGGTTGGCTGGTTCCATTTCTGGAAAAGCTTCATGGGCCTAATACTATGGCGACAGACTATTTTGAGAAGAACTAGAACAATGGTGAAATAGTCCTCTTTAGGAGAAAGGTGAAACTAGATGAGAAAATTATAGGGGAGGTGACTAGACTGTCCACTGAGGGTGTGAAGTTTTATCGTGACAGAAGGTTTTCTAATGAGGGGGTAATCAAATTCCCTAAGAAGGATAAGGAGAATTTGAAACTAGTTAAAATTTTCAATAGCTATTTCAAAATTGACACCATCAAGGCACTATGGAGAAAGGTGCTTCATGTTATTATGAAGTATATAACCCTAGGTGAGAGATTCACCAAAATTTAGGGTCATCATTTTTCCATTCTTAATCACTTCCGCCATAAGATACAGATTTCTCTGCCTCACTATCTTCTTTGTTCGTTGAGTAATAGCCTTGAGGACCATAAGAAAAATCCTAGGAGATACCCTATTCTTCATCTTGGTCTTATTAGGTTAATATATGAACACTATTAAAGCATGTCGGCTTTATCCAAACCTATTACCTCCACGACATCTGAGGACTATGAGATAGACAATGGGGGTTCAGACAATCAACCCTACTAGGAGAGAATTGTAGAATCCCACCCATCCTCTGAGCTGTCTGGTAAGAAAACGTAGCCTAGAAAACCCCAGCTTGCTAAAGTTAACCCTGAGACCTACCCTGACTGCCCTATCCCCTTAAAGAATCTCGCTCTCAAGAGCTCTCCTGCCAACAAGCTAGTTTCCTACTCTGCAGACTCTTTGGAGGACAAAGTTGAGAACCCTGAAGTTAGTAAAAACTTTGTGCCCTTCCCTCTGCCTCTTTTAGAGCTGATGGTACTAGATTTCCTAGCTCCCCCAACCCAGATGATGTTAACCTCATCTTAGATCAGGTTCAGTCTAGAGATATTGTTGCCTCTGCAAGAAATGGCATTGGTGACATTTTTAGGGTTTTGAAATGGGCCTATCAAGAAATTAATGATCTTAATCAAAGAAATAGGGCTCTGTATATAAAGTGGGAGGAACTGGAACTGAAGCAGGATGCTCTCAGCAACAAAGAAGGGAAATGGAAAAAGAACAGAACTAGAACGAGAGAAGGCAACACTGAGGATAAGTACAAGATTCTGAAAGCTAAAATGGTCAAAATAAAAATAATATGAAAATTGTTGTGGAACAAAACCATAAAATGGCTAGGTACAATGCCATCATCATCAATGCAATGTCTGAAAAGTTGGAAAAGATGCAACAGGGCTCACTAGTCGTTGACCTGGAAGAGGACAAGGATAAAAGAGAGAATGAGGACCGAGGTTTAGATTTTAAAGAGGGGGGTTCAGGATATGAATGATTTGGAAGCTGAGACTGCAGATTTATTAAAGGCCCAAATTTAGTTGTTGGTGTTTATTCTGGTTTTTTGCTTATGTGGCCTTCGTTGGCCTTTTTGGTGGTTGTGGACTTGTCTTGTTGTTTTTACAGCCTTTCTACTTTCGGTGTCTTTAATGATCTTATCTTTTGTTTGTAAATTTTGTGGCTTTGAGTCCCTATAAAACCCATTTTTTCCTCTTTCAAAAACATTTTAGATCCTTCAAATCAAAATTAACTACCATTAATTTATAGATGTGACATCCTTAAAAAAAATAAAAATAAAAATTGGAACAATGAGGAAGGAAAATGGTTTCAATTAAGGCGAAGACACAATAAAAATAATGGATCTAGCTATCACAAATATCATTTTTTCCATCAAATTTTGTAGCATCTCGATCTTAAAAATCTAAACTATATTTATTTGAAAAATTTCTATAGAGTCATGTCTTATTTACAAGATGCATCTTTGCACATGTGTTATCTATTTAAAGATATTTGGACACATAAATTTAATATATATAAAATGTTACATACTCTCCAATTTCAAAAATTGAAAGAAGAACATCAAAAGTCTTTGTGACTATGATAATCTATAAAGCTTATTTTTGGAAAGATTAAAGACCAATGAAAGAACAATAAATAATGTACTCTTCATGGACATGTAGGTTTATACAAATGATTAGCAATTTAAATCTTTAGAGGTATGACATATATGATCTACTTATTAGTTTTTTTTGAATGTCATTAACATTTGCTACTTGTGAGAGTGACGAGGGTCATAGTGACAAGACTATAAGAAAGAAAAAAATCCAAAAGAAAGTTCATATGCCCATAAACCATGGCTTTAATGTATCAAAATAATATCAAAATTAATCTTTCACAAATCAAATATGTTTTACTAAAGCAAAAAAGGGAGTAGAAAATTTAATTCACTCTTGTTTTTTGAATCAAACTGATGGAACCCCTCAAAAAATTCTCTTGGTTCCATTTTAAATTTTGCAATACTTGGTTTGGACCCTCGTTTTTGGCTTAGGGTTGTGTTCCTCATCACTATTTTAGGGTTTGTGCTGCCAAAACCCTTCAAAATTGACCTAAGATCCTAAAAACCCTTGGCCATTATAATTTTGTGTTGACTGGTTGCTCCCAGTCTCTTGTCATTCAAGTTGCATCTTATGCCATTGAAATCGTTATTTTCACTGGCCCCCTGAGTTTAGGTTTTTCGATCACCAAGTACCTTTTAAGCACTTATTTTTCTCTATGGGTGGGCTTGATTTTCACACTTAATGACTTAAGTCTTAAGTTTTCATTCCCAAGGGTCAATTTCCTGTCAGCCTAGTAGTGTCTCCCTTTTTAAAATTAACATTTGTGGCATGTGCAAATTGCAGTTTTGAGATGACCATTCAATCATTACCGATGAATCTTGACCATTCCCCACATGCCCATTTTGTTTTGTTATTCATTAAAATATTCGAATGGGACAGCGTACAATTTCCATCCAGTGCTCCTAAAAGGCAAGCAGATGTAGCTTTGAGAAAGATCAATAATGGACACCGCAACACACATTTTCATCAGGATCATTCCCCGTGCACCCGTTCATCTTATGCATTAAGGTGAAGTGATCATATGGGATAGTGGGAATTGTACATGTGTAACCTTTACATGGTAGGTATGATGTCTCTTGGTGATCGACGAATGGTATCAGAAGGAAATCAACAATGGTCATTGAACGATGTGGCCACATCTTGGTCATTCCCTGCACACCCGCTTATTTTCTTTCTTCATTAAAATAGTCACATGAGCTAGCGGGAAAAATGACATCTGTCACCCCATGGAGGGACCCACTAGACTTTGGAGATAGTGAGCATGTCATAAGAAAAGAGATCGATGATTGATGGCTGATGACGTGGGTCAATCCTGATTGCTCCTCGCCATCCCATGAGGGGCCCATTTGTATCTCTAGTTTCTTAACGGGCAAGCAGGTGACTGCCACGTGAAATATTCTGAAGGCTCTGATGGACTCTAGTATAGATGGAATGTTGCTAAATTTAGCTGAGATGGCACTATATTAAGAATGACGCCATATTTGAACTTATTTTTTTGGCACATGTTTGGGATTGTGCCTGTCAATTCTGTCAGATGTTGGTATATATAGGAAGGTGAAAATAAAGTGAGGCAGGGTGTGGGATGATACTTTGAGATTGGATCAAGATCACTCCCCGATGTCCTGTTGTGGTGAAATGCAAGTGTATTAATTCCCACGGGTGAGCGGGTAACTATGACACAACAAAATTACTTAATGCTAAGTATGTGGTTAAACGTTTATATAGAGTTGATGTATATCTACTTGGGGCTTTTCTGATTAGGAAAAGGCATTAATAGCACAAAATTAAGCTTTTTCATGATTAATTACACTGATGATAACTATCTATTGATTTATCTTAAAACGTGATCAATGGATGAGATTTAAAAATCAAAGTATACTATTTTTAGCTTGCTTGCATAAGCTTTTCTTAAGTATTAAAGGTTTTCATGCTTGCATGGTTCAATATAATGAGGATCGATAGCCAGATTTCTTATTCAAAATTTTCATTTAGAGATTGAAAATTAAATTAAGTTTGAGGGAAAGTTTGTGAGAGTTTTCTACTAGTTAGGAATCTTCTTGTTCTTGTTATGGTTATTGTGAAAATGAGTAAGTTAGGTGAGTCTGTTAAGCCAGTCTGAAGGTCTAGGAGATTGAATTTGCTTGAATTTAAGGAAAATTATCTTGAAGATGAAATTGAAACATAAGAAGCTCCTAAAACACCAAAGGGGAGAAGGGCACGTAGGAAATTCAAGAAATATGGTGCAAGGAGTAATTACCACATGAGAAGCTAGACTATTTCAGAAGAACTAGTCAAGTTTAAGGGGAAGGAGTTGGTTGAGTATGAAAAGAAGGCAAAGAAAAGGTACAAGTATCATAAGCATTTTCTGGGGAGACATAATTATTTCATTGAGGTTTTTGATAGCCTTTCAAATAGTGGAGGTGACACTGATCTAGAGTGTGGCTATTATCCCCTTTCCCTATGTGGCATAGAAAAACAAACATTTCTTGCTTGACATGGCAATAACTCATGACAAATTGGACTTAATAAGGCCTTGATTTGGTGTTTTGAGGGGTTTTTCACATCCACACTAGGTCTTGGACACTTTCAATTCATTTAATGATGTCTTGTAAAGGTGTTGTAAAGGAATTTCACACTTTTCTAGACTTAATGAACCCATTCTCCCTTAATTCAACATTATAAAAAATGTTTAATGACATTATCACATCAATCTAGAAGGCTTATAAAATAAGCATAATGATAAACTGGTGTTGTAGTGTGCCTTACACATTCACATTAGTTCTTGTGCCTTACTAGGCTATGTGGACCTCATTTTAGTGTTGTAAAGTGTGTTTAACCACACTTTCACATTGAATTATGTGTCCCAAGCCCTAATTACTCTTTACATCATCACTAATAGGTCCTATTACCCCACATTGTACATCTTGAGGCTTAAATTGATCAAATATTTGATAAAGTCATCATAAAAACCTTATTTCCTTATTTCTTGGCATCTTAGCTAGCAAAATGGCCCCTCTGGGACCCATTCTCCATCCACAGTGAATCAATCCTATCCAAGTGGGACCCATTTAGCATGGCTGGAAAATGAGTCCAATTTGCCCCAATTTTTCCCTTTGAGTAGGAAAAATTAAAATTTAAGTTTATTATTTTTACATGTTAGCCTTAGGGATCCAATTTATGTTAAAATAAGGTGGATTTCCTATAAAATCAACTCTCCAAACCCTCAATCATTACTATTCTTCATTATTCATCCATCATTCTTCCATCTCAAGTCAAGCAAGTTAGGGTTTCATCACTTCAAATCATTAAGATAGCAATTTTCAAAAATTTGAGGGCCGATTCTCCATGTTTTTTTTGTAGACATTCAAGATCAATCTTCATGGAAAGGTAATCATCTCCATTATTGCATGTTTCATTACATTCTTTCTCTATCTTTATTTAATTACCTAAAAGGGGTTTGACCAAGGCAAACCCCCATGCCCTAACATTCAACATTTCTCTCTTGTCTTGTGTGTTTGCATATTAAGACATATTGGAGGCTTAGAAATCATTGAATATTACATTGCAAAGTTTTTTAAGTGTTCTCTTCATCGAACAAGTCAAAATATCAACAAAACTCACTTTCAGGTTTAGAAATTAGAGTTTCAGAAGTGGACACCTATAGAAAGCCAAATTGCGGATTGAAAGCTTTGGATTCCACCTTTGAATATTCAGAAATTAAAAAGTGGACTCATTCCCCATGGGTAGTGAATGAGTCCCACTTCCAGGTCATTTTTTGGTTTTCTATATTTTTAGATACCCTTTTGTTTGAAACAGGTTCCAAAATAGTTTTACAGAACTGAGATTCATTCACCCAAAATGGAAAATGAGTCCCACTAGGCCTAAAAGTCAACATCAGTAGTATTCCATAATTCATTTCCATTCTCTATCCATATCTTAGGTGCACTTTTTCAATTTGATCCATTTCTATTCAGTTTTGTTCACATTTCTAAGTGTTTTTGCATTACACAATGTTTTTTCAAACAAGTTACATTTCAATAGTCTTACATTTCTAATCAATCAATGTTATAAATTAGTTGCATTTAGATCATTTAATTTAGTCTTAACTTCATCATACATTCCCTTATTTGAGTGAACCACCTAGATTTTTTGGTGTGGGTTATATCTCTTTCCTTTAGGTGAAAGACCCTAATTGAGCAAAAGAGAGTCATAACATTCCACACTCCTTAAAATCTTTGGTTCATTTTGGTGAACCTGATTTTCAAATACTTCTTTTTTCTAATTTGGATTCCTTCATCATAGATCTAGCCTTGGATTGACTTTGCATTAAGGTTTGCATTAGTTAATTGGCATGCTAGGTTTCAAAACTTTGCATTCATAAAAACTGCATTTAGGTTGCATTATTGGCATCTAAATTCATTCAATTTTTTTGAAATTCTACATTTTTAACTTATGTCTGCATAATAGAACTCAGAAAACATCAAAATCCCTCACTTTTTTTTGAAAATTCTGAAAAAGTCTATACTGGGACTCATTCGCCACCTTGGGCGAACCAGTTCCTTTTTACCCCTGAAATTTCCCTTTACAAAATTGAAAACTCTGTTTTTAAGCTTCTGTTTGGTGCCATTACCTACCTATATCAGTTAGCTGAGTTTCTATAACATGCATTTCATTAGATCTAGCTTATATTAGCTCATTTCATGCATTGTTTAATTTCACATTTACATCTCCAACATTTCATTTTTTAAATTATTACATATTGTAACCAGCAACTTACTTTGTTTTACATCTACAAATAGAATTGCACTTTATTTACTTTTGCATAGCATATTCTTTTTCACAAGATGTGTCTTTGATTTGAGTAAACATGGATTTTATAAGCATAAATCCACTCTTATGAGTTTGATTTTGATTACAACTATGAGGAACATAGCTTTGACAAAAATATTACATTACCCATTGGTGTGAATGGAGGTGTAGACAATCATAACACACATAGATGTTCTTCTCCCAATACCTCTGCTATTAGTGACGAAAGTATCTTGGTGAAGGAAGTTACAAGCCTTGAAATTCATGATTTTCCATCTCCTCATTCCCCTTTGGAAGATGTTAGGCAACAAGAGCATGAGATCATAGACACATTTCTCAATATCACCTTAACTAGTCTCTATAACCATGAAAATCAAACTTGTCCATCTCCTAATATCCCTCCTCAATGTAAAGAGGATAGGTTGGTTTTGGAAGACATCCCTATTAAGAATCATGAAACCCTTGATCCTCCCTTTCCTAATGCTCCTCCCATTTGGGATAATCTATTTGAAAATCTTAGTGGTCCTTCTCGTGATGCCTCCCCCACTTGTGAAGAAGCCACTTTACAAAATTCAAACTTGGATGAACATACTACAAGCTCTCCTACTAGGATCGATAACATGGCACAAGTGAATGAGACCTTAATGACAATAGACACTCAACTACCACCTTCTCCTAATCATCCCCCTCTTGATAATCCCATCCTTGATCATTCCCCTATTGGTGATGAAGTTATTTTGGGAGAACCAAGCCTTACTTTGAAAGAAAATGTGGCTTGTTGTTCTCCTAAACACTCTCCTTCTAGGGAAAATATCATGGTGCTAGAAAAAGGAAAAAATAATAATGTGCATTCTTTAGATAAAAAGGTGATTCTAGATTTCCCTTTATTAGAGATACATCAAACCAAGACTGTTGAGGTTATGAATCCGTAAGTGTCCATTAGATCCCCCTCGATCAATGGTCCTCATACATACCCCATGGGACATCCTAACAATCCTCTAATTCTCTGCCCACCTTCACACAAACAACAAACTCAAAATAAACCTGAACTTATCCTTTACCCTCCTCAGAATAATGTTTCGTAACAATTAAGTCATAATATCATTGCTCACATGTATAGCACTCAAAAAAAATCTGCAATCCCCACAACCAACCCCGACACCATTACCATTGCCTAATCCTATCCCACCTAACCCTTTCTTGCTAGGTCGCAAGGAGAATGATATTTTTGAGAAACTTAAGAATACTCTTGCTAAGATATCATTCTAGGACCTTATTCAAGCCTCCCCTCACTATCACAACATGATCCAAACAACCTTACAACAAGTTCCTATCCCTTCTAATGTTCCACCATGATTCAAGGAATAAATGCTGACATTATTTTCCACCAAAGTGAACTACCCTCTTTGGATGTGCAAAAAATAAAATGAAGCTTTCATGATCATAACACAATACAAATGAAAAAGGATAAAGAGAACTCTTGTAGATACTGGTTCTACCCTTAATGTATGTAGTGTGGCCCTTCTAGATAGGTTTGGCATTGATCAATCAACCATTCAACCTGATTCTTTATCTATTAAGGGATTTGATAATGTTAAAAAGAAACCACTAGGTGTGATCATTATACTTCTTACCATTGGAGTGGCCACCTTGAATACACCAATCCATGTTATGCCTTATGAAATTTCATGTAATCTTATCTTAGGCAGGTAATTGATTCATGCAATGAAAGGTGATCCTTCCACTCTTCATCGAAAAAATGAAATACATCTACAATAACATAGTCCACACATTTAACACTGATCTTCAACCTGATAGTGTCTTACAACTTTAGAAAAACAAAGAAAATTCCTTAAATAGATCAACATAAACTACACCAATGGAACCCGTACAATAGAACAACAAAGAACAACTTATTAAAATAGTCACACAGCTATCAAAAGATGATTGGGGTTCCTTGGATTTTGTACATGACTCAAAAAACCTTTCAAAAAAATCTGCCTCAACCACTTTATCCAACGAAGCAACTTACACAACAACCTTTGATGAACATAATCATGAACAACCATCGATTTCAAAAGCAATGAAGAAGCTTTATGGGTGCGGTTATGAACTAATGAAACAACTTGGATAGAGTGGAAAAGGTTGTAGTGTTCATGAACAATTTATCCACAACCCTATAGACCCTATCACACAATAAACCACTCATGGTATTCATTATTGTCCTTTGATAGAGATCTCCAAGCCTTCATTCAACATCAACAATCTCACACAACATACTCCTAAATCATCCTTAACAGTTATCCATCCTAAAATCCTCGACACTAGTGGTCTTGAACATCATCCTTTACACAATATGATACAAACAATGAACTCTTTACTTAATGTCAATGTCATCTCACAAGACACCAATAGTTTGCATTCGATAGATTTTCTCTCCTCCTATAATAGTGAGAACAAAATATCACAATCTAAAGGGTCTTGCGTAAGTATCACAACTAATACTAAGCAAGATGTATCGTTTTCGTCAACTACAAGACCACCTTCTACCATTGATCAAGATGGTATCTTGTTGAGAATCGTCCAAGATCACTTGATCACCCTTCCTCCCAAAACTCATAAGAAATGCTATTACAAGACTTCATTCTGCACCTATCATAGAGTTCCTGGTTATTCCACTAATGAATGTATGGCTTTGAGTTGTAAAATCCACCATTTTTAGGAGTTTGGTATTCGTCCTTCCATGGGGCATCTAATTCCTCTAATTGATACCAATTTTCACTCTAGCCTACATTTCATCAATCATTTCGGCTCACCTTTGTCCCACACTCAGTGGGGGCCAAGGGGTTTTAGTAGCCTTTTCCTCATATGTCACTTCTCATTGACTCTTTTGGCTATCATTAACTTTTCATGAACATATAAGAACAAGCTTGGGACATGGATGATGTGCCTTAAGTTGGCTCACATGTGACATACTCCCCATTTCATGATGTAGCTTCTCGAAAAAATATAACTTGGCATAGGGCTTTCCAAATAAGCTCTCACATTCTCCTTCTTCTACTTTAAAGCAATTTCCTAGAGTATTGGTGTTCACAACCGCTTTAAAGTGGGGGAATACATCACAACTCACATTGTGTTGTGCGATTTTCTTTTCTTGCGATTTCCTCTCTTGGAAGCATTAGGTACAATGTTCACCATGATGAGACCTTGCACTTGTCCTCTCTTGGAAACAAGATGAGATCATTTTCACTTTTCCTCTCTTGGAGACATTAGGCATGATGTTTTTTAAGATGAGACCTTGCATGAACTAACCAAAATTCCTTTGAACATTCCTTACACTATTTTGTATTAACAATGTCTATGAGTGTCAAGCATACAAAGTTTTTCTTACATCATAGAGCTTGAATGACTTTGGTATGGTTGATCAGGAAGCCCATACTGAGGCATGCATTTTCCATAACCAACTGTGTGCTTTTGAGCACATATTGGCCATATGTGTCACCTTTTGGGCTTTCTCGCCTCGCTTACAACTAGAAGTTCCATGGCCCCAGAGCAAGTATACTTTTGGGATTTCTCACCCAACAAACAACCAAGAGTTCCATTGCCCTAGAGTGAGCACATCTTTTCCACCCCATTTTTCTTTCTTTCCATTGTATGATTATGTATCTTGTTCATTTTACTTAGGATCTTGGATCCTAGGGGATTGACTACATTCTTGATCTTTTTCATCTTTTTTCATTTGCATCTGTACACTCGGATCTCTCTTGAATGTCTACTTTAGTGTGAGTTTGAAGAAAATTTATCCTCTCACTAATGTGGGGGCTAAATGTGGCATATAAAAATGGACGTTTCTTGCTTGACATTGGAATAATTCATGACAAATTGGACTTAATGAGGCCTTGATTTTGTGTTGTGAGGTGTTTTTCACATCCACACTAGGTCTTGGACCCTTTCAAATACATTTAATTGTCTTGTAAAGGTGTTGTAAAGTGTTGTAAAGGACTTTCATGCTTTTATAGACTTAATGAACCCATTCTCCCTTAATTCAACATTATAAAATGTGTTTAATGACATTATCACATCAATCTAGAAGGCTTGTAAAATAAACATAATGATAAACTAGTGTTGTAATGTGTCTTGCACATTCACATTGGTTCTTGTGCCTTCCTAGGCTATGTGGACCTCATTTTAGTGTTGTAAATTGTGTTTAATCACACTTTCACATTGAATTCAATGTCCCAAGCCCTAATTACTCTTTACATCATCACTAATAGGCTTCTATTACCCCACATTGTGCATCCCAAGGATTAAATTGATTAAATAGCCAACAAAGTCATCATTAAAATCTTATTTCCTTATTTCCTTTCATCTTAGCTGGAAAAATGGCTCTTGTGGGACCCATTCTCCATCCTTGGTGAATTAGTCCCGTCTAGGTGGGAACCATTCACTATGGGTGGCGAATGAGTCCCATTTGGCCCAATTTTGACCTTTGTGCAAGAAAAACTAAAATTTAAGTTAATTATTTTTACATGTCAGCCTTAGGGGTCCAATTTATAGGCTAATAAGGTGGATTTCCTATTATAAAATAAACTGTCCAAACCCTAAATCATGACCATTCTTCATTATTCATCCATCAGTCTTCCATCTCAAGTCAAGCAAGTGAGGGTTTCATCACTTCTAGTCATTAAGATGGAAATTTTTAGACATTCAAGGGAAAATTCTCCATGTTTTGTTGTAGACATTCAAGATCAATCTTCATGGAAATGTAATTGACTCCATTAATGCATGTTTCATTACATTCTTTCTCTATTTTGGTTTAATTACCTAAAAGGGGTTTGACCAAGGCAAACCCCCATGCCCTAACATTCAAAATTTCTCTCTATTATCTTGTGTGTTTGTAGATTTAGACATCTTGGAGGCTTCAAAATCATTTAAGATTACATTGAAATTTTTTTTAAGTGTTCTCTTCAGCAAATAAGTCAAAATATCAACAAAAACTCACTTTCAGGTTCAAAAATTAGAGTTTCAGAAGCAGACACTTGTACAAAGTCAAAGTGCAGATCGAAAGCTCTGAATTCCACCATTGAATATTCAGAAATTCAAAAGTGGATTCATTCACAATAGGTGGAGAATGAGTCCCACTTCGAGGCCATTTTTTGGTTTTCTGCATTTTTAGATACCCTTTTGTCTGAAATAAGTTCTGGAACAGTTTTACAAAAATGGGACTGATTCGCCCAGAATGGCGAATGAGTCCCACCAAGCCTAAAATTCAACATCAACAACATTCTAGAATTCATTTCTAGTCTCCATCCATATCTCAGGTGTACATTTTTAGTTTCATTCATTTCTATTCAGTTTTGTTCACATTTCTAAATGTTTAGGCATTACACAATGTTTTTTCGAACAAGTTACATTTCAATAGTCTTACATTTCTAATTAATCAATGTTATCAATTATTTTCATTTATATCATTGCATTTAGTCTTAACTTCATCATGCATTCCCTTATTTGAGTGAACCACCTAGATTTTGTGGTGTGGGATCTATCTCTTTCCTTTAGGTCAAAGATCCTAATTGAGGAAAAGAGAGTCATAGCATTCCACACTCCTTAACATCTATGGTTCACCCTAGTGCCTTCTAAATATTTTGATGAGGAAGTGGTGACGATTCCTCCAGTTCCATCAAGAACAAGATGTTGGCGAGCATACTCTAATGTTGATGACTCTGAGTGATGTCTCTACCCCTTTTTTTTTTTTGATGACACCATACCCATTGTATTAGGTTCACCCTTTTCAACATGTTTTTTTTTTAGTTTTTAGTGTTAATGTAGAAATCTTTCGAGTTGGGGTGTTGGAGAAGTTCCAGACTTCCTTACTTTGACAACTTGTATGCTTTTTCTATGTGGTATACAAAATTTTGTGCGGGCTATGAATGGAGAATCTTCTTTGGTCAACAAGGACAAGGTGTTTGATGCTATTGCAGTAAAAAACTATTACTTTTTGAGGGGCTGGTAGGTCTTCATTCAAAGGATGTGGAGTTTTGTCTTTTACTCTTCCATATTCTGCAATGATTACATGTAACTAACTGGGGAGCATCTCAAATTTTGGTGCAAATGATCTTCAAATGAAATGAAAAGTAATTTTAATTGATCCTAATGCTTGTTGCTCCCATGTTATATAAAAGTGATTGTAGAGCTCATTACAGTGGTCAGATTGTTAGGTCTCAACATGGTCTAGGTGAAAAGCTAAGTTCAGATAAGGAATTTTGTAAAAAATATGAACGAATAGAATAGTAGATTGTCTTGGGTATGAGTCTTGTATGTAATAGTCTTAAATTAGTTTTATAGAAGCTAAAGATATCGAAACAAATCTTAGTTCAAAAATGAATACTCTCCTATGTATCTTTCTTGCAAGTTATAAATGAAAATATCAATAGTATTCTCATTTATCTTTAGTTGTTCGATTGAATGTATGGTTCTATTTTTTATTTAACTCAAAGAGTTGATTAAATGCTTGAATATGGTCATAGATTTGTAAGAAATTTCATAGGATTTGGTAAGAAGTTACATTTCAGGAATTGTGAGTTTGCTTGCTACAAAGCACTATGGAAATAGTTCACCAATTTTTGAATTAAATGGCCTATATATTACTGATTCTTACATATTTGACTCCATTGTCCCAATTGATGAAGCACTGGTCTATTTGTTAGATAATCTTGCATGTAAATAAGCTATTGGCATGCCTGGCCATGGATTTAAAATTACAACAACATTCAATTAAAAATCTTTCAATTCTGAAGACTGGGTTTGAAGTACCCCTAATTCTTAAAAAATAGATAATCATTTGCTCAAAGGTCTACCAAATCTTTAGTGAATTACATTTATTTGCAATTAATAGGAATCAATCTATGTATAAATGTGTTCTCAACTAGACATACCTCACTTGAATACAATAAGGAATGCCCTCCTAGGTCCCATAGAGCCTAAAGTGTAGGAGTAAAGACCTCATAATCCTTTACTCATTTCATTTGCCACTAGCCTTGAAGATTCTTAATCATAAGGACTCACTACCCTTTAGACAATTTCAAGGTTTGGCTAGAAAAAACACCAACACAAACAATAGGTTTAAGGAATAAGGTAATCATAGAAAATACTCTATTATCTTGATGCTTTATCTAATGTAAAAGTGAAAAAATTGGATCACTAATTTAAACAATTATTTTTCTAAGGGGAACAACCACCTATATTAAAAATATATCATATTTATGTTTATAAATTTTGTTATGATAAATGAATGGAAAAATAGTGCAAGGGATAATCGCTAAAGATAATAGAAATAATATAATACAAAGGAAAGAGAGGTACATAAAGTCAGAACAATCAATTTTCATCATGTATCACTTAAGTGATTATTCTATGTGATTAAAATTAATTATATTATGGGTATGTGCAAGATCGTCATGGAAAAAATAGGCCCTTAAGTGGCAAAAATTTCAGAAAAATCAGTGTTAGGCAACTTGACATAAAAATTTGAATAAGTTATATATATTATTTCAAAAATATGTAAGAATAGAATCTGTAGAAAATTGAATGTAGTTTCTAAACTACTAGGTTTATTTAAAAATAAATAAAATCTATTTGGTGAAAATTTGAAATTTCAATGCAGTAGTACTTAAATTTCAAGGAAAAAATAAGTAGGTGTCTGTCTGACCACCCTAACCATAATGAAATGATAATATTTTTTTATAATATTTTATATATAAGTAGAGGACTCATGTCCGGATGTGATGCATATTTTTTTGTAATTTTTTTCCAAGTAAATAATTAATTATGAATTTTTATTACAACTTTTAAAAATATAAAAATTCGTATGTCGACCACCTTAACTTGGTGAAAACTTCATGAAATTTAATTTTATTTTTTAATCCTATAGTATGTGAAGCATAGAATGTGACACATGTTTTGAATTCAAAAAATGTGATACCGTTTGAAAGTTATAGATGTTTCTCAATCAGCCTATCGATTAGGATTTTAGTCATAATTATAATAGAAAATGAATAATAATAATTTATTAAATTCAAATTAAATAATAATTTATATTGGAGGAAAGCTGAGAATCTCCTATAAAAACCCTTTTCATTTCATCAATTTTGGGTTAAAAAAAAGTCGTCAGCCACCTACCCTACAAATACCCATAATATTGCCACTTTTTGGCCCATCATGATCCTGCACATACCCTTATTAAATATTTCATTGTAATAGAAAATATTCATAAAATAGTGTAGAAAAAATAAAATATTTATGGTGTGAGAAAGGATATTTTTAAAGAACTAACATTTTTTATTGAAAATGTGGAGTTGGAAGAAAAGATGAAGTGGTTGGATAAATAATTTTAAAAAATTGCAAAGAAAAATACTTCTCTAAAGCACAAAATATCAAATTTGTAGTAATATAATAATTAGTTAGATAAACTACTTATATTATACCTAAAGGAAATTATGTGTCTAAGGTCTAAGAATACACAAATTAGCATTTCATGTGGTACAAGTGATATGTTCTATTGATTTGCTTAATTTTTTGATATAATGATATAGCTAATGATTTTTTATGTAAATAGTGTAATATTGAAGATAACAATGTCTTTGAATATAGAAATCTTGAAAGATATGATGAAAATAACTAAGGATTTTTTGCAAAGAATGTTTTTTTTAAGATTATGAAATAAAAAATTATGATGGAAAAGCTTTGAGAAAGTATGAAACTTGAATTATAGAGGCCATTACACCAAGTGTAAGGCTAAAGAATGATGTCCTTAGATATGTTAAAAGTAAAGACAATATACATGATTTTATAGGTTCTACAATTACAAAAAATGCAATTAAGAAAGTATAGTGTTTGTAATGTTCTCATTGTAATTGTCAAGGATATTTAAAAAGTATATCAAGGGATCTTCATTTTTGTACTATTCATGGATTAAATATTTTTTTTGAAATAGGGAGTGGAAGAATCAAGATATGAGATATTGTATATGGATTAATTATGATGTATTGGTGCATGGAATTGTAAAAAATACCATAAATATGTTTTAAATATTATACAAGCATAATTATATTCACATGCTAAGAAAAATAAAAATCAAGAGAAGTTTGAATGTTTGATTTTGGTTACTATTTATTTTTTATTATTATTTAAAGTAATTTGTTATCATTTTACATATTATAAGTGGGTGTGTGTAGGATCATGATGGGCCAAAAAGTGGCGATATGATGGGTATGTGTAGGGTATGTGGCTGGTGACTTTTTTTTACCCAAAATTGATGAAATGAAAAAGATTTTTAAAGGAGATTCTCAACTTTCCACCAATATAAACTATGCTTTACTTTTAAATTAATAAATAATTATTATTCATTTTCTATTTGAATTACGACTAAAGTCCTGATTGATAGTCTGATTGAAAAACATCTATAGCTTTCAAATGGTATCACAGTTTTTGAATCCAAAACATGCGTCACATTCTATGCTTCACATACTATAGGAATAATTTTTTTTTGAAATTCATGAAGTTTTGACCAAGTTAAGGGAGTCTGACATACGAGTTTTTATATTTTTAAAAAGTTGGAATAAATAATTCATATTAATTAATTATTTTTTGAAAAAAATTTACAAAAAATATGCATCACATCGGGACATGAGTCCTCTAGGTATATCTAAAATATTATAAAAAATATTATCATTTTATTGTAGTTAGGGTGGTTAGATAGACGCCTACTTCTTATTTTTTCCCTAAAATTTAAGTACTACTGAATTGAAATTTCAAATTTTCACCAGATAGATTTAAAAAAATTAAAAATCTTGTTGTTTAGAAACTACATTCAATTTGATACAGATTCGATTTTTACATATTTTTGAAATAATATAGATAACTTATTCAAATTTTTACATCAAGTTGCCTAACTTTGATTTTTCTAAATTTTCATCGTCATTTAAGGGCCTATTTTTTCCATGATGATCTTGCACATACCCAAGTGAAGTAGGAATATTTATACTAGTTATTATTTCATTAGAAAACTAGGAAACACTAGAAAATATTCTTCTATTTTTATAGGTAACAAATCACTTGACATACACATTTAGAAAGGAATTAGCAATGGAAAATATTGAACATATAATATAAAAAATCTTTACCATAATGGTGGAGTTGTAAATATTATTTTAAAACATGTAAACCTAATGAGGTTGATCTTCAGATTTGATCTATATTATGATAAGAACATTAATTTAGGAGCCAAAAAAGATGTCCAACATGATTTATTAAGGTCTAAGGAATATATGAAAATCCTTATTCTTGCTAGATTTTTGTGGTGGAAGTATTACTTGAGGAAAAAATTGATAGTCAATAGGGGATTTAAAACTAATTTTCAAAAGTTTTGAAAAATTATCATAGAGTAATAATACAATAAGTGGGTAATCTTGTATATTTTTTATTGGTTTGGAATTTGAATGTACCAAATGATGATTTATAATAAGGGAGTGATATAATCTTGGAATATGGATGGATGTATGATCAATTGAAGGTTTGGATGTTAAGGATGAGGGATGGATGGTATTTATGTGATTTCAAGTTCAATGGTTGAAAACCCATGAAATATTAGGCTAGATGATAGGATGTAAAGATACAGGAGCATCTAGGGAAATGAGCAATCTACATCACCTAAAAACATTTAAATCTTTATTTTTTCATTTTGGTTTTGGAGTTACTATTTTTTTATGGCTAAATTGAGGAGATTGAATGAATTTTTATGATTCATTGATAAAATGTTTAGATATGTATTTTGAATCTTCATTTTCCTTTGAATTAAATCTGATTTTTCTCCTAAAGATCGGCTATGGGAATGGGATAACCATTTATTCATTCAAATTGTTTAGTGTGACTTCTCTATGTTTTTTTTAAATACCAAATTAATTTTAGTTGGGATGATGACTTGTTGGATTATTGAGAAAGGAGAGTCAATTTATTTTAAGATAAACAAAATGAAAGAATAGAAAAATAAGGTTCATGCATGTAGAGTGGAGGGGATCACACATAGGGAAGTTGAATAGGTAGTGAAAGGATGAGAAGTATGAGGGGTGTGTGGGGAAAAAAGGGAAGCCAACACAGAAGAAATGGGGTTGTCATGAGGAAAAGAACACACAATAAAATGAGGAATTGTAGTGTAAAAGTGAATATGAGTGGGCTACCCAGTAGTGGAGAGAGAGAGAGATAAGGTAGATGGTAAGTGCACCAAGATGGTTCCCAAAAAGGGGGCTTAAGTGGCCTCTTTTTTTCTGAAATTAGGAAATGCTGACCTTGGATGTGAAATTGAGGATAGTTACACTCAAAATTTTGAGATGGAACAAAAACAAGGATCAAAGTGCTCCGAGTCAACTTTCTAAACTACTAATTTATTTTGAAAATGGTTGAGATTAAGGGGTTCAAAAGAGGGATGTACACAAATTGGTGTTGTTTTTGTCAGAAAAACATAACATATCAACTCTTGTATGACCTAAGCACGGTGAAATTTTTTGTAGTATTTTTAAAATCACTATAGTTAGAAGTTAGCTAACAACATCTAGTTGATTCACAATTTTTTTGATAATTTTTTAATGAATATTTGATTTTTTACTAATTTTCTAAGTGGGCACTTCCTGAAAAGAAAATTTTTGGCCGTGCTCCCCCTACAAATTTTGGAAAATAATTGATTTTATTTTGTTTTTTTTTTTAAAAATTGTAGAATGGAGTCTAGTTTCTAAAAATGTAATTTATTTGAAATTTTGATGAACAGTTAATTTATAACAAAAAGAACACCAAACACTACTTTTTAGCAAAAAACAGACATACAAACAAAATAAATTATGGATGAAAGGCTTAACATTGTCAAAAAGTGAGAAAAATTACATCGTTGGATAGCTAAGAGAGAACCTAACATTACCCATGTGTTCGATTTTGTCGATATTGAACTAGATGCAATCTTGATGGTGAGCACGAACCCGATTATGTGAAAAATTGTAGAATTTGCAAAAACATGTCTCTGGCCTTGTTGGGAATGCCCTTCAAGCCTTTGGATTGGTATCCCAAGGAAAATAATTTCATTTAAAAAAAAAAAATTAACGCGAAATAACGCAAGTGTCAACTTCATACACCCACCCTAGATTAAAATAAAATAAGCACTAAACTAGAAGGTGAATGGGGTATGTAGTAGAGGAAATGAATAAAAATATGAATATTTGATAGTGGACTATGCAAGGGTCGAGAAACTGAACAATCATTCAATGGAGGAGAAGAATATGTAGAGTAAAGTAGGATGTACAAATAGAGGAATGAATAATTGAAAAAAAATGAAGTTGATTGAATAAAAATTCTAGATGCTTGTGATACTTTTAAAGTGGAAATAAAAGTAATTTTTTACTATTATTTTATTAAATTTTGAATTGATTTTAGTTGAAAAATGAGAATGCATAATTAATATTTTATTGGTTGTAAGTTTTTTATTTTGATAACATACAAATTTGAACTATATCGAATTGGTATCAGATCTTGGATTGTGATATTGTTGAAGAAAAACCTTAAGAACTCGTATTTTGTGGGTGAGAGAAAAGAGAAGAAAACCTACAACTGTAGAGGGTAATAAATATGGCACAAAGATGACATGGGAAAAGAGGGCCACAAAATTTGTTAAACATGTGCAGGACAACTGAGAGGGGGGTGAATCAATTGTCACACAAATTCAAAATCAAAACATCAACACTTATCAATCCCACAACCACACTATCTGTTATTAAGTATGAACATGAAATACAAATAACAAAAAGTAAAATCAACACAATGAACACTAGAATTTTTATGTGGAAAACCTAATGAGGGAAAAACCACGATGAGGATTAACTCACATTATAAAGAGATAGAAAAACTTATTACAAAGTCTCACTGCCAAGGGCTCACTGTCTGAATACAAAGGATCACTGCCTATAGAAAGGACTCACTATCCACCAGGGAGTTTCACTGCCTGTTGATACAAAAGAGAACAAAACATCCCCCACAACAATTAAACACACATTTGTAGCCTTAATCAAGAGATTGCAGAAACCTTTAGCTCACTACCTTCAAGAATCTAACACAATGAAGTATTGCCGCCTCAACTCACTTTCACACACACTTCTACTTTTGATTTGTGGCTTACTTTGTCACTTTGCATCCTCCTTAAATTCTTCACAATTCAAATTGCATTTATTCCATCTTCAACCTTAGAAACTTTCTCCAAGGTCGGCCATATATGCTTCATTTCATAAATTCAAATTAGGTCAGAAACTGAACATTCTCACAGTGGAAAGGAATGAGAGTGGACCACTAAAACATTTATCCAAGATCAAAATAATATCTTAGATTTACCAAATGTTTCATTAATTAAAGTTTATTCTTTGAATGAAGTGTAAACATGGGTATGTGGAGGATCATGATGGGCCAAAAAGTGGCAATATGATGGGTATGTGGCTGATGACTCTTTTTTACCCAAAATTGATGAAATGAAAAAGGTTTTTAAAAGGAGATTCTTAGCCTTCCACCAATATAAATTAAGTTGTACTTTGAATTTAATAGACAATTATTATTCATTTTCTATTTGAATTACGACTAAAGGCCTGATTGATAGGTTGATAGAAAAACATCTATAGCTTTCAAACGATATCACATTTTTAGAATCTGAAACATGCTTTGCATACTCTAGGATTAAAAAAAAAAAAATCGTGAAGTTTTGACCAAGTTAAGGTGGTCAGACATATGAGTTTTTATATTTTTTAAAAGTTGTAATAAAAAAATCTAATTAATTATTTACTTGGAAAAATATTACAAAAAAAATGCATCACATCAGGACATGAGTCCTCTACTTATATCTAAAATTTTATAAAAAAATAGTATCATTTTATTGTAGTTAGGGTGTTTAGAAGGACACCTACTTATTTTTTCCCTGAAATTTAAGTCATACTGCATTGAAATTAAAAATTTTCACCAAACAGATTTTTTTTATAAATAAACCTAGTAGTTAAGAAACTACATTCAATTTTCTACTAATTATATTCTTACATATTTTTGAAATAATATAGATAAATTATTCAAATTTTTATGTCAAGTTGCCTAACTCTGATTTTTTCTAAATTTTCATCAGCACTTAAGGGCCTATTTTTTCCATAATGATCCTTCACATACCCACACCAGGTCGGCGAAACCTAACAAAAACATAAGAGATCATTGATGTACACACTTCCCAACAAGAAGATAACACACAAACGAGGCAACACACTTCATTATGCACAAGAAAACATTTTAGATTCCTTCAGATAAATCTGCAGCAACTGCAACAATCTTCAAGCACCAAAATACTTCCATCAGTCCATCTGAACTGCACAAACACATACAAAAATTCTAAAACATGACTTCTAAATCACCAAACCTCACACATCTTTTCCAGAACCAAGAAAACACCACTATGAGACTCATTCCAAATCTGCAAGCTCTCAAGTAGAACAAGGGAGGACTACGGAGAAAAAACATTTCTCCCAGTCATAGAAAGAGAAACTCTACCAGAATAGTTCACACACCAGTGAACATAAATTTCACATCGCATCAAATCAGAAGCTGCAACTCAGGAGATATGACCACTAGATCACCATTAGAACACCTCCAGATCTGCAAAAGCATAGGATCAACATAGGAGAAACATAGAGCACATACCAAAGCACATTCTTAACTTTGACTTCTTTTCTCTATAAATTTTCTCAAAAGCACTTGGAAACTCATAAATTCAGCACATCTACCACATCATAAATATAGCTCCATGTACTCAAAAAATCTCAATAGCATCTCAATTATACAAGTACAATCTGCAACATACTAAACTATGTTGACATCAATGACAAAATTATTGACAACACTGCCAATCTTGCTCATACTTGCAACAATCTCCCTGTTTGTCATTGATGGCAACACATGATGTGAAAAACCATCAAAGAAAACATCATACACAATATTCCAAGAGAACACCTTTTCTTCCTTTGCTACTTTTCTTCACATGAATTTCTCCCCGCCTTTGGCATCAATGGAAAAGATCAAACATTCTAATCACTCCCCCTTAGAAGTGCACCCATTCAACTCATACTACAACAATGAAAACCTTTTCTACTCCCCCTATGGAGTAGACCCATTCATCAGTCCAGATAAATGAAGAATATATGAATTCACTGGACTGATGCACCTTTGTGTGCACCTAGTTCGAAGGGCTAAAGAGCCCCAACTTCTCCCTAAGATTCTCAAAGTTCTCCTTCAAAGGAGCCTTAGTAAATATATCTGCAATTTGTTCCTTTGTTGTCACATACTCCAATTTGACTTCATTTTCCAACACTTTTTCTCTCAAGAAATGATATTTGATAGATATGTGCTTTGTTCTTGAATGCATAACTAGATTCTTTGAAATTTTTATAGCACTTGTGTTGTCACAGAAAATAGGAATAGGCTCATCACATATTACGTCAACGTCTTTTAGAGTTTGCTTCATCCAAAAAACATGTGTGCAACAAGATGCTACAACAATAAATTCTACTTTTGCAATGGATAAAGAAACCGAGTCTTGCTTCTTACTCAACCATGAAATCAATCTTCCCCCAAGAAAGAAAGCACCACCATTGGTACTTTTCTAGTCATCTACAGATCCAACCCAATCTACATCGGTATAGGCACTCAAGGTGAAATCAACACCCTTAGGATACCATAGGCCATAATCTAGTGTACCTTTAAGATATCTAAATATCCTCTTTATAGCTATAACATGTGCCTCTTTAGGATCTACTTGAAATATTGCAAATAGACATACTGCATGCATAATATCCAATACATTTGATTCTTTCATCATGGTTCTTGCAGCTTCACTGTACTGTCTGGTTTTTCCTTTCAACTATGCCATTCTACTGAGGGGTTCTCAGAGTAGAAAATTGTATTTTATGCCATGTTGTTCACAAAATGTATTAAATTCACTAGAAGTGAATTCTCCTCCTCTTTCAGATGTCAAACATTTGAATTTCAAACTCACTTCATTTTCCACTCTTGCTTTGAATACTTTAAATATATTCAGAGTTTGAGTCTTCTCTCTCAGAAAAGAAACCCATTTCATTCAAGAATAATCATAAATAAGGAGCATGAAATACCTGTCACCATTCAGGCTTCATGTTCTAGTCAATCCACAGAGGTCAATGTGAATTAATTCCAACATTTCGGTAGTGGGCTACTCTTTTCCCTTAAAACTACACCTTGTCTATTTTCCTAGCTGACAACTTCTGCAAATAGTATTACCAGGCTTTGTGATTCTAGGAAAACCTCAGGCGACATCTCTTGAACTAATTCTAACAAGATTATCAAAGTTTGCATGTCCCATTATGTAGTGCCATAACCAACTTTCATTGACTTGTGATACAACGCATTGACCATCAACTCCCTTAAGCTGATAAATATTTCCATGAGTTCTTCCAACATCAACCATATCTTTGGATCCTTTTCTGATTTCACAAGTATTATTATGAAACAAAAGTTTCAAACCATTTCTACACATCTATCCAACACTCAAAAGGTTATGCCTCAAACCCTTTACATAATATACATCATCAATGCTATGTATTCAATCAAAACTAATTGTACCTTTTCCACAAATCTTAGCTCCTGAATCATCACCAAACATGACTAAACCACCATCATACTTCTCAAGCTTAGTGAACTTACTCTTATCACCGATCATGTGATTAGAACATCCATTGTCAATCACCCAATAGTCTTCATCCTGTTTAGCATGAAATACGGTGACCATAGTACCTTCCATCCCTTTCTTCTTATCTTCCAAAACATTCTTTCTTGCACATTTTCAAGGATTAGAATACATAGATTTATTTTCCAAAGATAAAAACAAGCATTCACTATCATCAACCTCATTTTTAGATTCATCACCAGAAATTGCAGCTTCTTCTTTAACATAATACAACTGCATGTATTTCTTATCCTTTCTATCCTTATCCTTATAATCCTTGTTCTTCTTATGTATAGCTCTATTCGAACATCTTGAAGAATAATGACAAATATTATCACAATTGAAATATTTAAAGGGCAACATACCTTTATAATTTTTGGTACCTTTCTTCATCTTCCTGGTGAAGTTCGCTTCCAACTCATCAAAACCATCACTATCTGGTTCATCTTCAATCTTAATTTCCTTAAATTTTGTTTTTGTCTTCTCTTCTTTCTTGAACTTCCTCGCCTCAAATGTTGTCAAGGTGCCAAATAATTGTTCTAAAGTGTACTTCTTAGGATCATACATTTCTTCAATAACTGAGATCTTATCACTGTTGCAATCTGGTAGGGTGATCAGGATCTTCTCAATTGTATCTTCATCTATCAATTTTCCCCCTTGATTCCTAACTTCATTTGTTGTCAGTTCAACCCTTTGAAAAAAACTTGTTAAATCTTCACCTTCTCCCATTTTCAAATTTACAAATTTATGCTTTTCCACTAGCTTCTGTGTTAGTTTCACTCTTTCATTTCCTTCATACATATCTTCCAACTTAGTCAAGACATCATATGCAGTATCCAAAGAAAGAACCTTAGTTCACTCAATATTACATAAACCACTGAAAAATAGCATACCTCGCCTTCTCATTTTCCTCATAAGAAAAAATCTCATCTACAGTAGTAAGACCACTAGTCAAGTATGTATACTTTGTCTCAATAGCCTTCTAGGTCTTGAAACCAAAAGAGATAATTATATCTTCTCATTTGTACCCTCCAGTCACTATAATCAGATCCATCGAACATAGGGATCACCAACTTATGCACCATCAGATCTTCCTTAAGTGGTTAAGCTCTACACCAAGGAACCAAAGCTCTAATACCAATTGTTAAATAGGTACATGACAACCTAGAGCGGGGGTGAGTTAGTTGTCACACAAATTCAAATTCAAAAATTCAACAGTTATTAATCCCACAACCATACTATTTTGTTATTAAGTATGAACATGAAATGAAAATAGCAGAAAGTAAAATAAACACAATGAAAACCATATTTTTTATGGGGAAAACCCAATGAGGGAAAAACCATGGTGAGGATTAACTCACACTATAAAGAGATAGAAAAACTAATTACAAAGGCTCACTATGCAAAAAAGGACTCACTGTCCAAATACAAAGGCTCACTACCTATAGAAAGGAATCACTATCTAATAGGGAGGCTCATTGACTATTGATACAAAAGAGAAAAAAAGATCCACCACAACAATTAAAATGCATTCACAGCCTTGATCAGGATATTGAAGAAACCTTTAGCTCACTACCTTCAAGAATCTAACACAATGAAGTACTGCTGCCTCAACTCACTTTCACACACACTTCTACTTTTTATTTGTGCCTTACTTCATCACTTTGCATCTTCCTTCAATTATTTGCAATTCGACTTGCATTTATACCATCTTCAACCTTTGAAACTTTCTCCAAGGTCGGCCACATACGCTTCATTTCATAAATTCAAATTAGGTTGGAAACTCAACATTCATGTAGTGGAAAAGAATGAGAGTGGACCAGTAAAACATTTATCCAAGATAAAATATAATATCTTGGATCTACCACATGTTTCCTTAATTAAATTTAATTCTTCGAATGAAGTATAAAAACTAGGTTGGCTGAAACATAATGAAAACATAAAAGATCATCATTATACATGCTTCCCAACAAGTTGATAACAAGCAGATGATGAAACACACTTCATTATGCATGAGAACACATCTCACGTTCCTTTAGATACATCCACATCAAGTGCAACAATCTTCAAACACCAAACTACTTCCATCAATCCATCTAGACTGCGTAAACACATACAACATTTTTGAAACATGACTTCTAGATCACCAAACCTCACACATCTTTTCCAAAACCTAGAAAACACCACTATGAGACTCATTCCAAATCGGAAAGCTCTAAAGTAGAACAATAGAGGACTATGAAGAAAAAACAATTCTTCCAGTCACAAAAAGACCAACTTTGCCAGAACAGTTCACACACTGGTGAACATAACTTTCACATCCCATCAAATCCAAAGCTACAACTTAGGAGATATCACCACTAGATCACCATTAGAAAACCTTTAGAACTTCACAAGCATAGGATCAACACAGGAGAAATGCGAAGCACATACCAGATCACATTCTTAACTCTGACTTATTTTCTTTATAAATTTTCTCAAAAGCACTTGGAAACTCACAAGTTCAGAACATCTACCACATCATAAATATAGCTCCATGTACTCACAACATCTCAATATCATCTCAATTATACATGAACAATCTGCAACATACTAAACTGTGATGACATCAATGACAACACCACCAATCTTGCTCATACTTGCAACAAAATGGTGATATGGTAGTAATGGAGATAATGAGAGGGATAATAGATAGGTTGGATACAATGAAAATGACATAAGGAGAGAAATTCCAATGGTAGACATCAATGATGAACAACTAATTACTAGAACCATAGATAAAAATATGTAATTCCAAGAGAAACTAAAATTTACTCATTCCTTGAGCATATATAGATATTGTGCTATTAGAAAGAGGTATCTAGCATCTAAATCACATTATCTCCTACATTACAATAGGGGAGGAACTAAAATTGATCACATGCACCCAATTGGCTACTAACCTCAATGGAAGATCTAGAATGGTGGATTAGGGTTCTAGTTCTATTTGTTCTAGGAGATGGAGGTTGGATTTTGATTAAGTATTAATTTAATTTTATGATGTAAATGTATGTGTATGCCAACTATGAAGCTACAATAAACTAATTCTAATACAAAAACTATGAAAATGAAGACACAAAATGACAAAAAAATAACAAAGTATAGAGACGGAGGAACCTAGCATAAATATTAGGGTTCAACTTGCTTAGACAAGAATATTACCACCATAGTCTTAATAATGTAGATCTCAATAATTAATGAATAAATAAAAATGATTGCAATTTGTATGCTCTTTCCCCTTCATCTTAACTTCTAAAATTTTCCTATTTATGATTAATTCCACTTTCCTGAACTTATTGAAGTATAGATCTTGAATGCTTGATCTTATAATTAGATCTTGAATCTTCTAGCATATCCACCTTAGATCTACTAGATAGAAAGAAGATATGGGAGAAACATTTAAGGTATATAGGGGCTTACCTAATTCAAACCCTTTTTGGTGTTTCCACCTCTACAATGGCTATGATGATGTGAAGATTACTTATCCTTAGTTAGGAAGAGGAAAAATGGATAAATCAAGTGATAAATTGATAAGTGTTGCAACCTACCACTTAGATATGCTTTCCTTGATGGACTGAAGTGATTGTACTCATCTCATCCAAGAAGAATTGTTTACTTGATTGTAAGTCCTACAAGTGTTAGTATTCATAAAAAAAATGAAAATAAAATATGCATTTAAACTCACATATGACCTTGATGCATTACAAACATTTATGTGCTCTAGAGACCAATCAAAGTTGGATGCTAAAAAAATTTCACTATTACTTTTTTATTAAATAATTTCTACTTTATTGCACTCTTGTATGAATGGTTAAAATAATTAGTAACCGCCCAAAAAGAAAGGAGTTATTGGTTGCATGAGTTGCTACATGCATGGGAAGGTATTTTCCACACATTTTTAGGGTTATTTATGGTTTTTGGGTGTGATAAATGAAAGTAGAAAGTCACAGAGTAGTGGCTGGAAAAATGTAGGAAGTGTTACGAGTACACATAGCAAAGACTGTGTAAAAATCAATAGTGAAAAATGTGAAAAAATGTTGTTGCAATTTGTTCCATGTCTTTGCATATTGTAAAGGTTATTTTCTAGGAGATTAATATAATTCAGAGCCTTTGTTGGTTGATGTAGCCTAAATTTGGGTGAACCGCGTTAATTCTTTGTGTTGTCTTCTTGCTGTCCATTTTTATGAGTTTTATAAATCTGTTGTGTTTTAATACTTTTCTACATTTAATTGATAAGTTATTTTTCCTCCAATCCCTAACAAGTGGTATCAAAGTGGTTTTGTGTTTAGTTATCTTCTGTAGGAAGATCTCATAGTTGAGTGGGAGTTATGGAAAATGAGGGTAATTTGAAGGTAGACAAGTTTAATGGGCATAACTATTAGTTATGGAAGGTGCAAATGGAGGAGTATCTCTATTAGAAGGATTTATGGCTGCCATTGCAAGGGAAAGCAAAGAAACCCTGAGCTATGTATGATGATGATTGTGATACTCTAGATAGAAAGGAACTTGGCAGTATTCGTTTATGCCTGGCACAATTGGTGGTTTTAATATTTCAAAAGCCGTGATAACTAAAGAGTTGATGCAAACCTTGGCGAAACTATATGAAAATATTTCAGCTTTGAATAAGGTATTTCTTACGAAGCGTTTATTTAATATAATAATGGTAGAAGGTGGTTCAGTTGTTGATCATTTAAATGAATTTAACATAGCTACCAGTCAATTGACTTCTGTAAATGTTAATTTCGATGAGGAAGTTAGGGCTCTTTTGATTCTATGTTCTTTTCCTGATAGCTAGAATAGCTTGGTAATGGTTGTTAATAATTTTGTTTTAGGTTCAAATACGCTTAAATTTGATGATGTTGTTGGTGTGAATTTGGGAAAGGAAAAATTCATAGGAAAATCTCAGGTGGAACATATCCATCAGGAAGTGTTTTGAATGTAGAAATATAGAGAAAAATGAAGGAGAGAGGAAATAATTCTGGAGGTTATGAGAAGTCATGAGGCAAATCAAAGGACAAGAGGTCCTAAACCAATGGAAAGAAGGATTGTTGGTAGTATGGGAAGCTGGGTCATTTAAAGAAATATTGTTGGTCTTGGAAGAATAAAGGAGACAAAAAGGAAGTCAATAAAGAGGAAAATGTGGTAAGTAATAAATGTGATGAGGATGCTTTGATTCTTTCCCTTGATAATGCTAATGATTCTTGGGTTTTAGTTTCAGGGGCTTCATTTTGTGCTTCACCCCATAGAAGTTATTTTCTTGATTATGTCCAAGGGGATTTTGGGATGGTTTATTTGGGAGATAATGAACACTGTTAGATTGTTGGAAAGGGAAGAATCAATATTAAGTCGCAAAATTGGAATCATTGGCTACTACAAGAGGTAAGCCATGTTCCAAGGATAAACAAAAAATTAATTTTAGTAGGCATCTAGATGATGAAGGTTGTGTTGTTACATTTAGTGATAAAAATTGGAAGGTTATAAAAGGTGCCTTAGTGGTAGAAAACGGTGTGAAAGTAGGAACCTTATATCTTTGTATAGGTCATACTATTCCTTCTACTTTAGTTTTTGTAGAGAAAAGTCAATGTTCAGGAATAGTTGTTGTTTGGTAGGTAGAAATTAGACAGTTGTTGTGGGTTTTGAATCAACACTATGGCATACTAGAATTTAGCATATCAGTGAAAAAGGTATGAAAATACTTCATTCAAAGAATGTTTTACCAGGTCTAAAATGTGTTAATATGGATTTCTATGAAATTTTTGTGTATGGTAAACAAAAGAGAGTTAGTTTTCTCAAGGATGGGAAGAAAAAGAAAAATGAGAAATTAGAGCTTGTGCATATGAATGTATGGGGACTAGCTCAGGTATATTCTCTCGATGGCTCTCAATATTATATTACGTTCATAGATGATGTAACTATGAAGGTATGGATTTATTTCCTTAGGCATAAATCTGGTGTATTTGAAACTTTTAAAAAATGGAGAAGCTTGGTTGAGAATGAGATAGGTAAAAAGTTATAATGTATTATATTTGATAATGGTGGTGAGTATTGCAACAAAGAGTTTGAATATTATTGTTCCTCTATGGTATTCATAGGAAAAAATATTTCAAAGGACTCCACAAGAAAATGGAGTGGTTGAGCGGATGAAAGGAACAATAACAAAGTGTGCACAGACTATGAAATTGCATGTCAGACTACCTTTAAACATGTGGGAAGAGACTGTAAACACTATTGTTTATTTTATTAATAGAGGTCCCTCTAATCCTTTGGGTTGTGGTATCCTAGAGGAAGCATGGAAAGGTAAGAAGGTGATTTATTCTTCTCTCAAAACCTTCGGTTGTAAAGCATTTTCACATGGAGATCCTGAAAATAGAACCAAGCTTGAAGCTAAATCAAAAAAATGTATATTTTTTGGATATAGAATTGATGAATTTGGTTATAGGATTTGCGATTTTAAAAATTAGAAAATTGTGAAAAACAGGCATGTCATATTCAATGAGAAAGTGTTGTTGAAAGATCAATTGCAACAACATGAGAAGAAAAATAATGATTATGTAGTGCTAGATGATACTCTGAACAATAGTTTTCCAGGGGTTCCTCATGCTCTGTAACAACAACAACAACAAATACCACAAACTCTAGTGAATGTTAGACGATCTTCAAGGATAAGTAGACCTCTAGAAAGATTTTCTCCCTCTTTGTATTCTATTTTATTAATTGATGTTGGTGAACCAAAATGATATGATGAAGCTATGTAGGTGGATTCCAAAGTTCAGTGGGAGGATGGAATGGAAGAAGAAATGGAATCCTTGCTGAAAAATAAAACTTGGGATTTATGCAAGTTGTTTGCAAGTAAAAAGGTTTTACCAAACAAATGGGTTTATAGGATGAAAGAGGAAGATGGAGGTAAGAAAATATTTAACTTAGCTAGGTTAGTTGTAAAGGGATTTGCATAGAAAAGGGCACTAATTTTGATGAAATTTTTTCTTTGGTTGTTAAAATGACTTCTATTTGTACTATTTTAAGTATTATGGTTCCTAAAGATTTACATTTGGAATAGCTTGATGTTAAAACTTCCTTTCTCCATGGTGATTTGGAAGATGAAATATATATGGAACAATGACAGGGATTTGAGGTAAAAGGTAAGGAGAAATTTGTGTGCAGATTGAAGAAAAGTTTATATGGCTTGAAGCAGGCACCTCGACAATCGTATATTAAATTTGATAGTTTTATGGTTGAGCATGGCTATAGATAGTATAATTGATGCCATTGTGTTTATTTTAAGAGGTTAGATAATGATAGCTACATTATTTTATGTTTATATGTTGATGATATGCTTGTAGTGGGGTCTAACATGGATCACATAAGGGAGTTAAAAAAATAGATAGAAAATTTATTTTCTATGAAGGATTTTGGGGAAGCAAAACATATCCTTGGTATGAAGATTATTAGAGAGGAAAAATAGAAAATTGTTTGTATTTCAACCTGATTATGTTGAAAAGGTGTTGCAAAGATTTCACATGGTGAATGCAAAAGTTGTCAACACACCTTTGTCTAGTCATTGAAATTTGACTAAGGATATGTGTCCAAAGACACAAGAGGAGAAGGATCAAATGTCCAAGTTACCATATGCCTCAGATATAGGACGTTTAATGTATTCAATGGTATCCATGAGGCCAGATATTGCACATGCAATAGGAGTTGTTAGCAGGTATATGAGTAATCCCGAAATGGAGCATTCAAATATGGTTAAATGGATTTTTAGGTATTTGAGAGGTACATCCAATAAATTTTTATGTTTTTTGGGCTCTCATACTAAATTAAAAGGCTATGTTGACTTATATTTGGCAAGGGATATTGAGACCAGGCAGAGTACCACAAGTTATGTATTTATAGTTGGTGGGACAATAGTGAGTTGGATTCCTTTATTGCAAAAGGTGATTTCTTTATCCACCACAGAGGCAGAGTATGTTGATGTAATAGAGGAAGAAAAGGAGATGATATGGCAGGAAATTTTCATGGAAGAGTTGGGAAAACAACAAGCTGAAATTTGCTTGTTTATAGACAGCTAGAGTGTTATACATCTTGCAAAGAATTCTGCCTTGCACTCTAAATCCAAACACATACAACTGAGATATCATTTCATTCGATTTGTATTGGAGGATGGACAAGTAAAGCTGGAAAAGATACACATAGATGACAATCCAATAGATATTTATATGAAGGCGGTAACAAGGAAGAAGCAAAGCTCCTCTTTAGCTTTGGTTGGTCTTCAAGGTTAACAATAAAAAAGAGAAGCAAGGTCCAAAGTGCTTATTTATAGTGGGAGTTGCAGGGGAAACAATGTTATGATCAATCTCCAAGTGGGATATTGTTGTGTTATGGAGACCAATCAGACTAGGATGCTAAAAAATATTCACCATTACTTTTTATTAAATAATTGTTGCTTTCTTGCAATTTTGTATGAATGGTTAAAATAATTAGTAACCACCCAAAAAGAAAGGATTTATTGGTTGCATGAGTTGCTACATGCATGGGAAGATATTTTCTGCATGTTTTTGAGGTTATTTATGGTTGCTGGGTGGGATAAATGAAAGTAGAAATTCACAGAGCAGTGGCTGGAAAAATGTAAGAAGTGCCATAGGTACACATAGTGAAGACTATGTAAAAATCAGTAGTGAAAAACATGAAAAAACATTGTTGCAAGTTGTTGCATGTCTTTTCATGTTATTGTAAAGGTTATTTTATAGGAGATTAATAGTATTTGGACAATTTTTTTGTGGATGTATCCTGGATTTGTGCGAACCATTTTAATTCTTTGTGTTGTCTTCTTGTTGTCCACTTTTTTGGGTTTTTTAAATCTACCGTGTTTTAATATTTTTCTACATTTAAATGATAAGTTATTGCCTCCAATCCCTAACAAACATGAATTATTACTAATAGAATGTGTTGTAAAATCCTACTAGTTCTACTATTGTTTTCCTTTTAGGATGCTCAAATTGTTATAAATATATTTCTAAGATTTCAAATGGTGAAAATGAATTTTATTTATATGTATTTCTTTATTTTCACAAAATTAATTATTGAAATATGACAAAGAAAATTGGATTTTTAAATGTTAAAATGTTCATAATTACATTTCAAAAATTGAGAAAAAATAAGTCTAATGATGGCAGTGAGCACATCCTTCGAACCAATTTTAGGGATTTTGTTACCATTGGTCAACATTTAATATTAATGTAGTCAAGGAAAAAGTATCCCTTTTCACACTTAATTTGGAAATAAATATTAAATAAAAAGGACTAAATTGTGACTTAATTTAGTGTTGTAATATGTATTTTACATAATTACATTTAGTTTAGAGCTCTATTAAATAAAATGGACATAATTGTGCCTTATTTGTGGTGTTGTAAGGTGTACCTTTACACTTTCACACTCACCAAGGGATTTTTTAATAAATTGAGGTTAATTACCCCTTAATTGGCCCCTTTAGTTCAAATCGAAGTATAATTAATTGTAATTTCCGAACAGAAAAACCCAACATTAATTAATTCCATAAAAAAAACACTTAACATTAGAGAATGTATGTCCTAAGTAAGTGACATAGGACCCATTCACCCAAGGGTGAATGGGTCCTCTCTTAGACCTAAGACCTAATTTTTATTTTATTTTTTGGTGTTATTTCAATGATTTCAAATGTATATTCACATGTCGGCTTGTGTTATTTGAATATCAAAAATTAATGTTAACATATGTATAAATATAAGGCCATTTCACTATGTTTCACCTAGAATATTTTCAAGCTAGTATTTTTCATAAGAAAGTGTGATCTAAGAAATCTAAGAGTTCAAAATCTTTTGAAGAGAATTTTTAAATCATTCAAGAGCACATTTGTGGACAAATATTTTGCAACCTTAATGCTCTCTAACACTTCTATGGTTTTTCACCTAAAAGGAGAGAGGTAGGCCAAAATGGGCAATGTTCCCACTCAAAACTAATGAAATATGAATGGAATATGCCTAAATAAAATGTCCTAAATGCAATAAACTAAGAAAATTAATTGAATATTAATGCAAAACTAATGAAATTGAAGTTGTTTGAAAACATAGTGTTGTATGCAAAATGACCTAAGAATGCAAACAAATTATAACATAAATGAAAGAATCTAAAGAGGTGCACTTGGAAACTAGAATGTGAGGCAGAGAGGCTCTTGAATCCTACATAATTTGTTGTTGAAGCTAACTGGGACACTTATGCCAAGCTAGGCAACTTAGTCTTGTTTTGGGGAGATTCTGCTAGAATAGGTTTCAACCAAAAGGGTATCCAAAAATACAAAAATCACTTTTCAGGCCTAGGAGTGGGACTAATTCACCATTGATGGTGACTTAGTCCACCTTCAGCTTTCAGGGATTTTGAGATAGGAATATGTGGCTCTCAGTCTGCACTTCTATTTTTGACAGGTGTCTAATTCTAAATCTATGAAAATTCTTTTGTAGATGGTCTGCAAGCTTCTTTTAGGACTTTGTTGTAGACCAAAAGACCAAAATTGTAGTATCCATCCCCCACAATAGCTACCTAATCCTCCAATAAATCATGGTACTTGTCCTTCCATGATTGAAATTCCTCTTCTAAGGGCCAATTGAATGTTATAACACTATCAACCTTTGATTTGTAGGTAGCATATTTGGTTACCACCTGGTTTTCTTCCTTATAAAATTGCTCCAAGGAAATTCCTTCTTGAGCAATCATGTCCATGTTTTTGTTTAGCATGCTCATTTCAATTCCTTCACAAATCAAATCTTATTTCTTGGGAATTACATCAAGTTATTTCTACCTCTAATCTTGCAAATAATTGATCTCACCATTGTCCTTCAAGATGTTAGGAAGGAGACACAAATTCATCTCATCAAACCCTCTAGCCAATTCCATTTTCTTTCCCTCCAAAGGCTCAATCTTTCCTTTGAAATCATGCATTCCATTTATGAGTCTAAGGTTTGGTTGAATGTTTTTATGATTTTTCACATTATGCTTGGACCCTATTGCCATTAGCCTTAAATTTGGGAGTCTAGGAATCCATTTTCCCATAAGTGGGATTGCCACTTCCTTGTCTCTATCAAAATTCCTTACAACATCAACCATGGAAGAGTAATTAGCATAGATTCTAATCAATCTCTTCTCAATCCCCTTGTTTAGATGCTCCAATACTGAAGTCACGATCTTCAAATTGCTGACAAAGGTCATTCTATCATGTTGGTCGCACCTTTCCTCATATCCTTTCAGCTTCTCAAGCAAATCTTCTATGCTAACTTCCTTTTCCTATTGTGCACCTAAAGTGCTTGATTCTTCAAATAATATGGGCACATTTCCCATATTATATGGCACAATTTCCATTGAAATAATTGTGGAAGGAGCATGGGGTGTTTGTGCTTGTGGTGAAGTAGGGGAAGCAATGTTTATTTGCATGGGAACACTAGGTTGCATATTATGCATTTTCTCCTTTAGAAGTGCCATTTCTATTTGCAACCCCTTTATCTGTTGTTGGCCCTTACCATACTCAATCAATAAATCATTTTATATTTTTCTTAATTTTTCCTTCTTTTCTTCCATAGACTCAATTGTTTCCTTTGTGAATTGGGCAACGTTCACTGATATGGCGGTAAATTCAATTTCAGAAGTATTAGATACTCTATTTATAATTAGGCCTCCTCTATAGTCTATAGATGGCTTTGCAACTTTTAGATTTTTAGTGTTTGGGGCTAGAGCCCAAATTGCCGAAGTATCTGATTATTCACTAAAGTTTGATCCTTGCAGTACAATTGTGGCTTCCTCTTCAAAATTGTATAGAGGCTTATCATACCTCCCCATTGTGTCAAAGGCAATGGCCGAAGCAATATCCCATTATGGAAATAAGAGAAAACCACTCTTTCTCATCAACTCTCTTCCTTCTTGTGTAGTCATGCCTTGGAAGTTTTCTTTCATTTCCTTCATTACTTGAGCCTAAATGACCTTATCTAGCAATTCGAGGTGGAGGCTTCTCTTCTTTGCAATGTTATTCACATATTCATCTTTCTACTCTCTCCATGTGAATTCTATAAATGTAGAGGACTTGACAAATGAGTCATCATCAATAAATTTCTTACAAGCCTCTTCTCTAACATCATATTTGTTGTTCATTCGTCTGAGATCCATCTTACTCAATATATGGTCATGTTGTTCTAGTACCATCTCCTGAGAGGGAGAAGGCATGCCCTGTTACATATCTTCTTCAGTGACCAATATCTCATCATCAGAATCCTCATCATAATCAGCTAGACAACTTGATTCAACCTTTTGTCTCTTTGGGGGTGGTTGCCTTGGTGGTGAGTCAATGTCAACAATCATAGGACCAGTCAACCTTGGGGGAGACAATGGTAGAATTTCATGTACCGATGAAGGGACTTTTGGCTCCTCTTGTTGAGAATAGGTAGTCACTTTTTCCTTTTCCTTCACCCTTTCCTTCATCCTTTTTGAAGATAATTACTTTCTTTAGGGTTTGAGAGGCTGGTTTTTCTTCCATTACAAGGAATTCCCCTTCACCTTATTCCTCTACTACAACAACCTTCCCCTTGTCCTGAATTAACCTTTCACCTTTCAATTTCCCAACTACATATTCAAAATTATAAAAAACAAATTCAATTATTTGCATTTCATCCTTTATGTTTTCAAGAGTTGTAAATTTTGGATCTTTTGCTCTCATCTCCCTCTCCAATTTATTTAAAGAAATCCACTTCATCTTTCTATCATCCTATTTTTGGAAGTCAAAAATATTCCTTGTTACATCCTCTAGAAAATAGTAGTTGTGGATAAATTTGGAGCTTTTGATCCTTGTTTGTAGCCATGCCATGAACCCCTCAAGATCATGGTTTCTTTCTAACTCTTTTCATCTCATAGGGCTTAAGTACATCAAAAACATTACTCCATCCTCAGTTTATCATCACAAAGTCAAAGAAATAATTGTATGCAGAGAAAAAGATTCCCTTACCTTGATCTTTCAGATAATAATTTTCCACATCCCCTAACTACCACATTACTTTCAGGAAACTAATTCTCAATGTAACATCCCTTAGAAGTATGTGATGTGCAACACTTATGCCATACACCCTCAAATTTTGTAGCTTGGATAAGGAATGACATGTCCCCAATTATGATCAATATTTAGATCAGGCCTCCTATCCTTAGGCCTCAGGAAGCTATGGAAAGCTGGGGGAATTCTTGGCATGTTCATAATCAAAACCCTACTCATTTTGGAAGCAAAGATGTATGCAAACAAAAAAAATTGACTTTCTGTCATTCCTGTCAAGGAGTGTACTCCAAAATTGGATAGGTAGATGCATATCACCCTCCTTGTCTAATGTCATATCTTTTCCAAAATAAGTAGCTCCCTTGAATAGAAACATATGCATGAATAATAAGTACTAGGAGAATCTTATCCCATATCTACCATTTTTCAATGCAACCAGGCCCTCATGAATCTTTTCACCCAAGTATCCTCCATATCCATAGAGTGTGTTGCATGTAGAATGTTGTATCTTAGAAAACATATACATTTTAGCCATTTGCATGCTTGTAGTTGGGTCAAAACCTAAGATTTGGTTGAAAGAATAGAAGGCCCTTTGAAAATAAGAAACAAAATAGTTGATGGGGAATGGATTCTTATCTAATGGGCCAAAGATTATCTTTCCCTATCCTTCAACACTTAAAAAATAGTGTTGCAATACTGAGATCTTGAAAGTATGTCTCATTTTCTCATATCCTACTCTAAGTGCCTTCCCATCAATCTTGACCATATCTTCACTCCACTCAGTCAATTTGAAGACCTCAATGATTTCCTCCCTAGTAACCTTTACCATTTCAATTCCATCATATTTTCTTATAGTTTTAGAAATAAGGTCATAGTTTTTTGCCACTACCTTTAGTAGGTCAACATCCATGTAAACATTTGGTACTATCAGCTTCCCCATATCTAATCTCCAAGGGTTTCCAATAGGGATTCCATAGTTTTAGTTGCCAAACCTATAACTAAATTGTACCCATCCAGTGTAAGGTAATGTGAAATATTTGATAGTACATTGTTTATCTACAAGCCCTTCTACAATTTGTGTACCTCTAAATAGTAGTTGGCCCTTGGGGTTCTCAGATGCAAAGGGTTTCAATTGCTTAGTTAAATCTTGAACCAAAGGCCTAATTGTAGGTTTAGACCCAAAAGGTTGGTCTTTTGATGCAAATGCTTTGACTTTCGGTGCCATAGTTATAGGATTTGTGCAAATTATAGTTTCTTTTTAGAAAAGTGTAAGCTTACAACTAGGGTATAGGTTTGATGCACATAAAAACAAGACTAAAAAAAAAAGTTATTTGAATTGGATTTCAAACCTTAAAAGAAATACAATAACCCATAAACCTTAATGACAGAAAGATGGAGCAAGCACTTTTAGCAAATTTTCAACAATTAAGCAGCAAGGTATATATTTCACTTACTAGTTTATAGTGACCTTGAAAACCCTAATTCTCCAAATGTTGAGCAAGCTTGAAATTTGAAACAAGAACTCCTTAGACACATTGAATGCTTTAAAAATTTACAATTATGATTTAAAATAAGTTTTTATTGCTTTATTGCAGGTCAATTTGGTAATTCAGCTGCATATCCACCATTACTGCTCACTCATACGAACCAGAAAGGCTCATTTTCCCTAAATCTCAACTTTGAATGTTGTCCATTGATTGTGCAGTGAGATGGGCCAATTAACAAAATGAATCCAGTCATTTGAATAATCTACCTATAGACTTTCATTTTCATTGACCAACCAAAATATGCCATGCAGACTTGCCTACAAGTCACTCCACGGGCTCCACCACCTCCATAAGAATTGAGAAAAGCTACGTGTCAACCTTCCCACTCCCCCACTTTCTTTAAGACGTGTGCATATTTTAGCAACAAAGAGATGGGGAGTGGCCTAGATTAAATCTGGAACCTTCAAAATATATGCTCCTTACATCTCAATTGTTTTCCTTAGTGCATAACCTCTCAACTTGACAAATGGCCCAGATTAAAAAATCTTTTCCCTTGTTAAACCATATGCTCAAAAGACCTTTTAGTATCCCGTGAGTTAAAACCTATCCACATACCAAATACTTCATAAATATTTTATGCCTTACTATCGTTCTATTGATACTTTAGATCGTGTTAGGTGGGGCCTCCCCGCTTCCCTATTGAGGGACATGAGATGTAGGTGGGTTCCCCACGGGCTGGAAAGGGACGATCAAGATTAGATCACATAGATCTGAGGGCCTATATAAAAGCTTAAATTTTCATGTGATGAGAGTTAGCAACTAAAAAAGGGCACCTGACTAGGTTGATGAAGGGCAGGGACATAAATTTAAGACCAAGACTTTAGAACAATACTAAAATATTAAAACTTAGACTTAGCAGAGTGGAAAATATTAAAAGGCTTGATACCCATATGATATGAAACAATATTAAAATCAATTTGATGAGTAACAACTGAGAACATTAGGCTCAAGGGGCTAGTGAGTAAACAGACTCAATGGCATAAGACATGACTTAAGAGATAGGGATCAGGTAAACATTGGTCAAAAGTGAATTAGAAAATTTGCAAAGGGATTGACACTTAGGGTTTATTAGAGGGTTAAAGGCATACACAAGCCATAGAACAAAGGTAAGACCAAAACCCTAAGCCATGATAATACTAATTACAAACTAATAAAAGCATCCAATTTTTTGCAAAATTTATCAGTGGAACAACATAATTTTAGGGGTTTCACCAGTGGCTCCTATTGGGGACATCTGTTCTACCAGAAGAGAGTGAGATCATAAAAACACAAGGTTGAAGAATACCAATCACAAAGAACCAAAACCAGGAAACTACCTTGACAAGGTAGTCAAACCAAACTAGACCCAATCAAAGCAAACCAAACCTCTATACAAGATGTTCAAAATTTACAATATAAATTGGAAAGAACATATTTCAAGAGAAATATTCCTTCAAGAACTTTCCATGTACTAGTAGTTCATAAATTCACCAATTGGGTCTTGTAAATAGAAAGATTCATCATCATGGGTGCTACTGATTAGATAAGGGCCTAGCCATAATGCATCAAATTTTCCATGTTTTCCCTTATCTTTAGATATAACATTCCACATCAACACCATGTCTCCTACTTAGAAAGTCTTTGGAGATTCTTTCTTGTCATATAGGTTCTTGACCTGTAGTTGTAACTTGGCATTATTCTTTTGAGCATGCCTTGTCATCTCATCCGCTTCCATCAATGCATCAATATTGTGTTGCATTTCATCACACATATCTTTGTTTTCTTCCTGGATAAACTTGTACATCTTCATGAGGTTATTTTGAGGCAACCTAGCTGAAATACCATAGACTAAATCAAATGGATCATAACTAGTGGCCTTCTTGACTATCACCCTATGTGCCCACAAAGCCAACTTTAACTTAGAGTCCCAAGCTCTTTTGTTTTTCTCAATAATTCTCTTTATGATCTTCATCACGCTTTTGTTTCTTGACTCTACTTGACCATTTCCCTATGGGTAATATGGTGAGGAATAAGAGGCCTGAATTCCATGCTTAGAGTAGAATTCTTTGAATTCCTTAGACCTAAAGCACATTTCATTATCTGAGACAATTTTCTCAATCACTCCAAACCTGCTTAGTATGTTATCCATCAAGAAATCAATGACTACTTTACTTGTTTCTCTTTTTGTTGGAATGAATTCCACCCATTTTGTAAAGTACTTTGTAGCCACAAGGATCCAAGAATGACCTCCACTATATTTTAAATATATCTCTACAATAAAATCAATGCCCCACAATTGAAATGGTGCCTGGATTGTAACTATTCTAAGCAGCATATTACCTGAGAATTTCAACTTCCTAGAAAACTTTTGACATGCATCACATCTTCTTACCAATTTATGAGCATCCTTGAAAACTATAGGACAAAAAAATACAGCTCTTAATATCTTGTGAGTAGTGTTCTTAGCCATGCAATTTCCATGACACACTCCACTCTGCATCTCATTTAGTAGCTTAAAATATTTTTCCTTATCTAAAAATTTCAACATAAGACTTTCTAGATTCCTCCACCATAGTTCACCATTTATAATTACATACTTGAGGGTCCTCTTTTCGTTGTTAGTCAACCCTTTAGGGAATTCCATCTTCTGCAAGTAATAGATGACATTCTTCTACCAATCACAGTCATCCATGTCACAAATATGTGACCTATCAAATTCATCCTCAAGATTTATTTGATTAGAATCTATATTTTCTTCATCCATCATCTTGGCTAGTCCCTGACCTCTCACCAATTTGGTGACATGGATGTCAATATTAAATTATTGTATTTTGTTTATCATCTACACCTTCTACCTATGACTTCTTGTTGGGTGAAGATGTCCTTAATAGTTGCATTAAGAACATATGCCATAACTATAGCTCCCAAAAGATATGTTCTAAAATTATTTACGGCTTTAACTAGTGCATATACTTGTTTCTCAATCAACTCATATTTCAATAATATAGCTTGAATATATTTTCTAAGAAATGTGATGGATTCTTAAAAATCCTCTTGATTCTTTTGCAACAGAACTACAACGATAGTGTGAAATGATGCAAATGAGAATATTTGTAGTGGCTTGGAAAACTCAAGAGTCCTTAGAACTAGAGCCTCCTTAATTTCCTATTTAATTTCTTGAAAATCATCACTTGGATCTTTAGTCCACTCCACTTTCTCACCCTTCTTCAACATCTTAGATATAGGGTGAGTGATCTCTACAAAATTTGTAACAAATATTCTTCATAAGTTAATCAGACCAAAGAATGACTTAATTCATTTAACATTCTTTGGTTGTGGAATTTTGTCAATGGCATCTACCCTCTTAGGGTCAATCCTCACTCCTTCCTTTAACACAATGTGTCCCAATAGCTTCCCTTGAGTAACCCAAAAGGAGAATTTCTTTGGGTTGAGTGAGATTCCATACTCCAGGGCCCTGATGAAAATATTCTCCAAGTGCATGCAACAATCCTATTCCTTTTTGCAGTAAATAGTTAGGTCATCCTCATAGATAGCAAAAAATAAATCAATAAAATAAAAAAATGTTACATCCATAGCCCTCTGAAAAGTATCACCTGCATTAGTCAAGCCAAATGGAATTCTAACATAGACATAGGTGCCCCATGGAGAAGTAAATGCAATAGTAATTGCAATCTTGTACTGCTTGAACTCCTTCACTTTAATTTGGTTGTAACAAAAAAAAACCATCCATCATTGACAATAACTCACAACTAATCACCTTTTGCAACATAGCTTCCATATTAGGAAATAGATAGTTATCTTTTAATGAGGATACATTGAGATTCCTGAAGTCAACATATAATCTAATATCCACTAGTATAATTTTATAAATAAATGACTAGGTGACTAAAAATTTAGTCACAACAACTAAAAATGACTAAATTCTACTTTTTTTTGCAACTTAGCTATAAATGAGTAAAAAAATGACTAATTTGGTCATTGAATAAAAAATTATTTAGTCACACAATTAAAAATTACTAATTAGTTAGTCATTTATTTAGCAAATCATTTAATCAATCAAGAATCAATAGATTGCCAAAATACTCTAATAAACATACTATAGAACTTTCGTCGAAATCTTATTTTTAGGCATACCCCACCAAAATGGAGTTTTCATTTTAATAAACATAATCTAAAACATTCATCGAAACTTTATTTTTAGGCATAGCCCACCAAAATGGAGAAGTGTATTAGTAAAGAATGAGAGAGAATGGTCAGGAGATGTGCATGATAGGAGGCATAGGATTCATTGCTGCTTATCTCATTCCTGCTCTACTCAACAAGGGTTACATTGTTTGCACTAATGTTTGTAATTGAGGTATTTTATTGACATATAATTGCATAATCTCAAATTCCATAAAATACTTTTGAAGTACATCAATGCATCCTATATAGGGTTTATAATGTATCTTATATAGGGTTTAGAATGATTTCTTTTAATTTACAAAAATAAATAAATGATGTTTTTCTTGTTATTAGATAATGTGGAGATCTCCTAAATCTACCCTAGCTCACTGTCCTCTTTGGAACTATATTCGTTACTCTAGTTGCTAGGGTTTTGCATGTGACATCTTTAATACCTTCATGACAGTGGTTTTTAAATAGATTGTAGTCTTTTCTTTAATATTTAACATGGTAACCCTTGAGTTCCATAATCCACCTTCAATCTCTTCTAGAAACATTTTCTTAAGCTATACTGCATAGTATGCATATAAAGCAAGTCCTTCATACCTACCATTGTTCAAAACCACCACTCACTACCTTGCTTAAAATGCTACCTCCATAAGAACAATAGTATGTCTTAAAATCATGGTTACCAATGATTGACCATTAAGGCCACTACTTTCATCAAGATACAACAAGATTTTTGTCTTCAAACTCAGGGCATTATTCAAGATAACATTGTGAATTGTTTTTATGTGTAGGGTTTGATTTTCTTGCACATCTACTACTTTGTTAACTTCCTTTAAGACTAGATATTGCACCCTCAACTACAATCTCAAACAACTCACTCAATGGACCACTTGAAGATTCCTTTCATGAGAATCCTTTTATAAAATAAAACTGTGCCCTATAGACTGCCTACTTACTACAAGGGACTCATTGTTTCATGGTATTGTGGGTCTTAAGATCCTTCAACCTTATTTTCTCTACTTCACAATCTGCAAGGTATTATTCACTATTCTCCCATCTTTGATGATTCTCAAAACACTACTCAAACATGTAATCCACTCCCTCCATTATACAATGGCTAAAAAAGAAACATTGAAATTGTGATTATCACCGTTACTTCATTTGGATAGACATTCCTTGATTGCATTTTTCTTGTCTAACATTTTCAATAGCATTTGAAAAACCCTTAAGGTCAACAAGGGGGTAAGGAAATTCACTGTTAAAAACTCCACTTTACTATGCAAGGTTTGAGCTTTATTATCTTGTCACTGTTCAACCTCTTTTTGACTGTCACACCTCAAGTGACTATCATTCTTCTTACCATAGATTGCATTTGTAAATGTCACTGAGCTACATAGTGTGCTTGTTATTGGATACAATCTTTAGATTGCATGATTTTGTTATTGGCTACAATGTCTCAATCTTTCTAGTATTGCAACCTCACTAATCTGCTAGAGTTATGGTTTATGTTTCAATGAAGGCCTAGGGTTTGTACCCTAGTCATTCTCTTACCAATCCATTTGTTGGTATTAAAAAAAACCTTAAATATTGGGTCAGAAAATTAGTTGTCTTGACAGGGTGTGGTATGATCTTAGATTGTATCCTAGAGTGTGTGGGAAGCTTGTGTTTCATCATTAAGGTATGTAAACCTGATTAGGGAAATGTATCCTATATAGCGTGGGTCTTTCTTTAATACTTCTCATAATGGTTATTAGCAGATCACATTATTATAGTTTGTGGTAACCCAAGATTATATTCAAGTATGTAACAAACTTGGTCTATAGTTTAAGTTGTACACTTTTAAGTAACATTCATCAGGTTTAGAAAATATTTATCACTCTCTACAATAGCCGATTAAACATGGGTTGTGCTTGAATGCACTACATAATTGATATAACACAACCACTCTACATATCAACCAAAGTTATAGGCTCTTTATTGCAGCAAGTCGTAATCGCTCTTGGATCATGCTATCATTACATTGTAACCTATTAAACTTGAGTCAACCTGAATCCACCCAATGATGATTGACACCTAATTGTGATAACAATGATTAATTTTTACATGAATTGTGCTCATATGAGTTCCTCCATTTCTATCGCAACATAGCCACATTAAACTTGGGCCACACATGAATGCATCATGTATTTGTTATAGCACAATTGTGCCACATGACCAATAGATTTATGGATCACATAATTATAGTCACAAGAATTTTTTCCTTAGTAGTGCTCTTGTGGCGATTCCATTACCATTACAACATAACCCTTTGGACTTATATTGCTCAAATCCTTACATTGCTCATTTTCTCTTTGGATGGATGGAAATTCAATGGCATAGATTTTTATGCAGGTCATGCTCATATAAGTGCCTTCATCACCATTACGCAATAGTACATTGGAATTTCCTTTCTTGAACCTTTACTTTGTTTTTTATTGCTAGGGTTTATTTCTGATTATTCTATTTCCACGTGGCATATTAATAAAAGAAACCAAGAAAAAAATCATTTTGTTTTTAGTTAACTCCTGCTAACATACTTTTGGAATAAATGTTTGAATACATTGCTTCGAGTGTGAAGAATTTTTTTTTCTTCTTATAATACATTCATTGAGAGATGTAGTAGAAAGGTTCTTTAGCTAAAACCCATCTTGTAAACTTGCTTTAAGCTACATTTAGGAGGCTTCATGGATTTTTTTTTATCTATACAACTTTTGATTTGATAGTAATTGACATCAGATTCTTTTTGAAACTGGAATGATTTATTAATTATGGTTTTATGATGATTAAATGTTTTATTTAGAAGGGGTTAATATGTGGCGTTTTTATGTGTAGGAAGAATAGATTATGATGCAACACTCGAGTATGGATGGTTTAGGAAAACTTGGATTACTATCAGTGGCATAACTAGGTTGGAGAGTACTTTTAGCTGGTCTAAAAAACTTTTGAGTGTTTTCACGAGGAAGCAAAACCTGAGTATAGGAATACAAATGTCGGTGGACAAATAAAATCATAAATCTACTTATCTAGTTTTTAATCGAATTTGAGGTCATGAATATGGAACAGAGAAAGTTCCTACATTCTAAGGATAAAATCATAATTTTTTTGGTCCAAGTGGAGATCTAATTTGAGGTTGTGAAGCTCTGATAGAGAAAGTTCCCACATTCTAAAGATAAAATCATAAACCTGCTTGGTCCAATTTGAGGTCCAATTGTAAGGATTTATCTTTTTAATTATATTTTTTGACATTTGGCTTGATACATTTTGTCTATGCTTCCACATTTTCATGTATGTCTAGTAGGGCACTTATAACTACAATATATGACAAAAATCCATGTTTTTATGCTTTGATGGATGTCCCATGATCAAGATCTATATAAAAAGGTTGCTTTATATACTGGGTGGTTAGGTTTTCAATAGTGTTATACAAGTTTAAGCTTTTCCTTTTGTTGATTTTTAAATAATAGTCTTATCTTTCGGCCGGGATTTTTTCTACAAATTCTCTTTTTGTTGTCTTTTTAGTAGTGCTTGATTTATAGATTATAATTGTTGGTAGCTAGGCCACATCTTGCTTATATATTTGTGATTTACACCTTAATTGCAGTGCTAAAAGAGCCATATATTTACAACTTATTAATTTTGAATTGGTTTAGTGGGAAGTATCACATGCCCTATTTTCCTAATTGACTTGAGTCTAATACATTTGTATTTATTTTAGAAAATTTATGGTATTTACTTGTTGGAATTATGTGCCTCAAATTTGTTAGTGGACCACCAACTTGGTCATCATCAAGGTAGATTACACCAAGTGAGATTTTAGGCATTTACCATCATCTTGCGATATCTCATGGAGTGACTGGCGGTTGAGTGATACTTACCACTACCCTACAGAGGTGTTAGATTGAACTTGTGGTAGTTGAGTTTTACTGCCACCCCATGGTGCTTCCATGTTGACTAGTGTAGTATAGTGGTAGATACCACTACCCTGTGATGATGGTCGAAGGTATCCTGTGGTAGTGCGATATAGTCACCACCACACTGTGATGGTGTATGAGGCTTGGTGCGGTAGAGAGGTAGATACCCCCATATTGTGATGGGATAGTTTGTGTATAGTAGTGTAGCGGTGTACAATGGATGATTGGATGTCTTTGGTGGGATAGTAAGTTATTGAAAGTTAAATGGTTAATGATGCAATGGAATCTACAAAGATGGTTGTTGTGCAATAAGATTTTACTTATTTCTTTTAGTATTTTGATTGTATTCTTTCATTTTAATCATTTATAAATTGGTCTCCTTTATGTTGGCTTTGATGACTTGTAATGATTATTTTTTTGGCTTTGAAGGAACTTCCTCATCCAAATCTCTAATTCACACATAGGCAGGAAGGATGCTTTCAAAGGTTGAGGAGTTGGACTATACACCCACTTCTTGCATTTTCTTACAAATCCTTGAATGGGATTAAAAAAGGTTTATTCAGTAGGAAAAAGAGGCTGATTCTATATGATTTTTCTTTATAATTCATCCCAATGATGATATTGATCAATCAAAGCTTTACAAAATACAAAAAATCTTTAACTAATAAGTTGTTAAAATAATGTTAAGAACTTATTAGTTAATGATGTGTATTTTTCAAAGTTGAGAATGATCATTATCAGTATTAGGATGAATTATAAATCAAAATCATATAGAATTAGTCTCTTTTTCTTGCTGAATAAATCTATGTTAATCCCCTTCAAGGATTTGGTGGAACCTATTTGGAGGCACATGAAATAAGAAATCAAATATCTAAGTATATTTCAGAAGTGAAATATTAGCATATGGCTTTCTTTAGGTAGATTAGTGGCAACATGATCCATATCTCCCCATTGATACAAGATCTTCATTCATAAGGTATCAAATATTCCAGTCCATGATTCAATGTCAATAACATACTAATAACATCCAAAGCATTTTTTTAGCTTTAATAACATTTTTCATTAGAATTGGGCCATATGTACTTGGAGTATCCCCTACAATAGGATTTTATTAGTCTATCCATAAAAAAATACCTTATATTTTCATGTATGTCTAGCAGGGCACTTGTAACTACAACATATGATAAAAAATACCTATTGTTATGATTTTATGGATGTCCCTTCAGATATTTGATGTAGTGCATATTATTATAGTGCAATCCTATTTTTTAGATTGTTTCATTTAGCATCACCAATATTCTCCAGAAGAACATTGTCCCTGTCTAAAATGATGGAAATGGTTCACATCTCTCAGAACAATTTCTCTTGCAACAATCTTGGAGATAAATTTAGATGTAGTGTCAAAATTAGAACATACTTGAAGGTTCTTAACAACTCTAATAGTTGTACTAGGGGCCATGTTTAACAAACCAAATGAAATTGCTAACTTTTCACTATGGTGGCAGATAAATGATTCTTTTTTCAAGATCTATTCCACAACATTAAGTAAAAGTTTTGAATTTGGAAATACCCTACTACCTTCATTTTCCAATCCAATTTCTCCAATTTTGCATAGCTCTCCCATGTTTTTGGATGTGATCTGTCTCCTATAATTTTTTAATTGATTTATCTTTTTGTTGTGTTTCGACTTACATTTGTAAACTTGCAATATAAAATGCACTTTTATTCTTTCTTAATTGAGACTAATAGTAATTTTGTTGGTTGTATTGAGGCTCAACTTAATGGTAGAAAAGGCAGACCCTGTTGCTCATATCAGATGGCACATTTCATATAAAGGAGGAAATATTCTAGTTGGGTTATTATTGACTACATTGAAGGAGAGAGCTTCATATATGGGACATGATCAATACTCTCCTTCTTGGATTCTACATGTTACATCTTGCTCCAGGAAGATTTCCCAATTATAGAAGTTTTAAGAGATGAAAGGGGTATGTGCTTGCATTGAAGGGCTTCAAGAATGCATTTCCATCATTACAAATTTTTTTTGGAGAAGTTTCTTTCTTGCTATCATTTTTGTACAATATTGTAACTCAGATTTGTAGTCTTATGACTGAAAATAAAAATTCTAACTCTATTTCTAAGCTATAGCTAGAACACCTTTCTTTATTAATAAAGTTCATCAAATTTTCCTTCTCAATGACTATCATATTGTGTGCAACTAATGATTTATGTGTGTTTCTATGTTTTATGTTTAAATCCTCAAATATCAATCAATTAAAATGACTAAATATACTACTACTTGACATCAATTAATAATTAAATTGACTAAATACATTAGCAATTGATAGAAATTAGTGAAAAATGAATAAATATGACTAAATATATAACCTATGAAATAAAAATGACTAAATATACTACTAATTGACATAAATTAATGAATAGTGAATAAATATGACTAAATATATTACCTGTGAAATAAAGCTGACTAAATATACTACCAAATTGATCAAAATGATTAAAATTAATGACTAAATACACTACAGATGGACAAAAATCAGTGAATAAAAATGAATAAATAAGTGACCAGATTGCAACAATCAATGACTAAATCAACAACTAAATATATTAGTGAATAAAAAATGACTAAACAAGCGACTAGATTACAACAATCAATGACTAAATCAATGACTAAATATACTACCAAATTGACCAATTAAAATAACCAATAAATGACTAAAAATGGTTTAGTCATCAATTTGGTCATGTTATAAATGACTGGAAATAAACTACTAATGGTCACATGACAAAGTTCAGCCATTTATAAGTAGCTTTTAGTAGTTTTTTCAGTAGTTTATTGTTGTTTTTATACTAGTGATCCCCATTTTTCTTTCTAAGTAGCACTAGATTAGACACCTAGGATGTGTTCCTAATTGGCTTAATTATGCCAGCATCCCTTAGCTTCAATAGTTCTTCTTGCATCTTTGGTGCTAAGGTTGGGATAATAAGTCTTTGATTTTTCCTGAAAGGCTTTGGATCAACCTTTAGAGGAATTTCATGTTGAAACAACTCCTCCCTATATGCTTTCAAATCATCATACAACCAATCAAAGACATTTTTGTACTTTCTTAATAAAGAAATTATCATTGCCTTGATCTTGGGCTTCATTTTCTTGCCCACATAAAACTAGTTAGGAGAATTTTCAGTTCCTAGGTTTACTTCTTCTAAATCCTCTATATGGGTGGTAGTTGTCTTGGTGTTTCTTTTGTCTTGGTTGTCAAAAACTCTCTCTAAGGCCACAAGGCCCTTAAGAATATTATTTGTCCATAATTGAATGATTTAATTACCTAAGACTGTGTCTTTTGCATCCACTATTTCAAAAAAGGCTCCAAAATCGATCTCTTCACTGTCATACTCATCTACACATTTTAAAATTCTCAAGATGTCTTCATCATCTTTGAAGACTTGTCAATTTTTTATATTGTCAAGGATTGAAGGCCTTTTTTGTACCTCAAACTTGGAGATACCACCAAAGGTGATGTCATCAGGCCTTAGAGCAATGTTTGTCAACAAATCTACCACTCTATTCTGACCTCTTTCTATCCAATCAATTCCAATTGCATCAAATTCTCAATGGAAGCCCAAACAACATTTTTGTATTACTTCAATCTCTTATTATTTGATGAATATTTGGATCTAACTTGGGATATTACCAATTACTTTTAGCTTCTTTATCCCATGTTTTTCTAATAGCCCCAACCCTAGTAGCAAGGCCTCATTCTCTGCCACATTGTTTTTGAAAACAAAATAAAAAGTGAAAGAAAATTTGAATGTGTTGCCAATGGGTGAAACTAATAGGACTATTGAGCCTGATCCTTCCTTGGAGCTTGCGCCATCAAAATACATTTTCAGAGATCATCATTATCAGACAATTTAGTCATTTTCTTTTCAATAGGTGCAAGTCACATATCACTTTCTCTTGGTAACTCTTCTACCTTGAAATCATGGATATCACTATCAACAAAGTGGACTGTATCATCTTCAACAACATGTTCAATCATATGTCAGACCTTTGGTTCTCTAACTAATTTGACATATTTTCCATCAATTTGGAAGGTGGAAAAATACATATCACATTGCATACTACCCCTAATGGAAGCACTCCATTTTCTAGATTAAAAAATTCCATAATTTGGTGGAATATCTACCACTACCTCACTCATTCTAAATTCCTTTTCTATGAGTGTAACTAGTCTATAGGGGAGTTCATTTATCACATCAATTTTAGGGACTTCCCTAGAATCGATAACATAGCATTTTCCATGGGAACTATCAATTCTCAATCCCATTGCCTCCATAATCTTAGCTGGCATAATATTATTGGACACTCTCGAGTATATCACATAGTTCTTCAAGAATTTTCCATCAATAATCATAGTTACAAAAAATGGATCTATATTTCTAGGACAGACGATGATTGAATTTCCTAGATAAATGTGAGGGATTTTGGTTATTGCTCCCTCAACCTCCTTTTCTTTCATTTCTTTCCCACTCACTTTGGGTGGAGTAGACACCACTAATTCATTACAAATTAGTTCCATTGATAAGGGCTACTGCCTTTTGTTGATGCTCATCAATTCTCATCATTTCAAGCAAAGGAGCAAAAGATTTTACTTGAGAAATTAATTGAAACATATCAACAAGGGTATATTCAGGTAGATCAATTGGAATCATTGTTTTTTTTTGTGTTGCTATCCTTCTGTTTGTCTCCTTTTCTTTCAACTTTATTCTTGGAATCCTTCTTCTCAAGCTCAAAATTTTTATTTTGTGCTCTCACCTTTACAACAAGAGAATTGACTTCTCCATCAACCTTTGGTTTTTCAGCCTTCTTTTCCCAAAGTGTGTATCCCTTTCCTTCCTTGGCTCTAGTCCTATCCACTTTATTATCAACATTTGGTTCTTTTCCTTTTGCATTCTTCTTTTTCATGAAGAGTATAGCAACCTTACCCTAGTCACCATCTAGTATTCTATTTCTTAGATGATAGGAACCTCTTGCCTGTGTGGCCAAGGCTACTGTCAACCTTGCAATTTCTTCATCTGAAGGTCTCCTTAAACACAAATCATCTTCAGTTGTTTCCAATGCACATAGTTCATGACCATTGTCATTCTCTTCATCAAAGAGAACTTGTTGTTGATATACATTTAATTTTTTCCTTTGGCTGTCCACATCAAGTTCATAAGACTCCACATCAAATGAGCATTCATTGTCAACAAAATAAAACCTACTCATGACCACATTTACTTCAACATCATCATCATGAGACTAATTGTAATCTTTTGGTACATCCTCTTCAACTTCCACCAATTTTACAACTACACTTTGTTGAGGAGAGTGTGACAATTGACAACCATGCACCAAGGAGTTTCATCAGTGAAGTTTGCAAAATTCTTTTGCAAAGGATCAAGTGTGACCTGATCTTGTTTACTTTTATGATTATTTGGGATTGGCTTTTAATTATGCTAGTTGGTTTTGTAAGAGTAATCCTGGAGCCTTAGGGGCTTTTCATTCTTATGGAACTATTTTTTGTCATTTCCAAGCCCCTTCTCATTTTTTGCAACATATTTAATGTCTTTGAGGGTACTCATTACTTTATCCAATTTTTCATCATAGGTAGGATTCTTCAAGATTTCAGCATCATCTCTTCTTCCCACCTTACTTGAAGCTCTTCTACTACTCTCAATGTGCATAGAAATCTTGAACGCATCCCTCAAAATTTGAGGGTCTTTATCTCTTAGGTGGTAATCCATCTTAGCATCAAATGCATTACAATAAGTAACAAGGCATACTGGATCATTCATCCTCAAGTTTGGTGGAAACCTATTCATAGCCTTCTAGAATCTGATATTAAAATTAGATACCATCCCATTATGTCATTTGGTGATATTGTTAAATTCATTAAGCATAAAACTCATGGGGTTAGTCTTATCTCCATATTTCTCTCTAAAAAAACTCTTAAATTCTTCCCATGAGCCAATGCTACCATTTGGTCAACCTTTGTACCAATCTTTGGAATCCTTTGTCAAAGATTGCACATGAACAATTTCATAACCACATCCTCATGCTCTACTTCATAATTATCAAGCATATTTAGGAAAAACCTTAAGTGATCCTCCTGAGATATTGCATTATTCCCAGTAAATTTTCTCAACACAACCCTAATATCATTGTCAATGGGATTTGGGTATCTAGGAATCTCATCAAAACATAACTGCCTATACATTTCCAATTGCATAGGCCACCTATGAAATTGATTTTCTTTGTCCTTGTCATTTCTACTAGCTTCTCCACCTCGTCTCTTATGATCCATATTTCTATTAGTAAATTTATTGTGGGTACAATCATTCCTATTTGTGTTCAAAGATTTGGAGCTATGGGTAGATTGATCTATATGACAAGAATTCTACCCATCAACTATGGGTGTAGGTTTTACTATGCACTGAGAAGGATCTTGTGAAATAGATGCTATGGTACCATCTTCTGAGCATGAAGTCTTCAAGAAATCAATCTTTCTCTTCATCTCAACATTAGTTACGATAATCTGCATCTTATCTAATTCCTAAATTAGATTGTCATTTTCCTTCCTTAATTGATCTACTTCAGACTTAGAATTAGGGGGCATGGAAGGATTTCTAGATGTGCATTTCTCATTGATAGTTAAATTTTTCATAGGATGCTTACTTTTCTCAACTGGTGGGTTGGAAGTATTTGCAACAAGGTGTGTAGAAATAGTATTGGTGACTGTGTATTTAATCCAGGTATTGGTACTAGTATCTTTTATAGGGTCAGGCTGACTTTTCTTGTCAAGGCTCTCAGATACAATAAGACCTATGGTAATTGTTTCGACCTTGGCTTGGTTTAAGAGTCTCATTTGATCCAATTTCCTTATTAATGTTTCTCTTTCAATCATGGAATTTCTAATCTTCTCCTCTCTTTCCTTTTCCTTATTTCTCCTTATCTCAACTTGGATTTTAACCTCTCTTATGAGAGCACTAATATCTCCAAAAAATTAATTAGGATATGGGAGAAAAATATCTGAACCTAAAGACTCTTCTAGATCTATTAGGTTTTGGGAATCATCATTGGATCTAGTTAGAAAGTCAGGTGGTAAAGGATAAAATCCATTAGATGTAAGAGGTAGAATGCCACTAGCTACAACAACATTAGTAGTAGTAGCATTACAATGACATATTCTACTTCTACTTCTTGATTTCCTAGGTCCAGATTTATGGATATTTATAAAATTCTTATACATGCAATCTTCTTCATCCTCATAATTTAACCCTAGAAAATTCTACTGGCTTTCATGACTGCTAGAATTTATTGAAGGAATTTGATTTTTCAGGGACAGGATGTGGAGTACACTTGTATTTTCATCCTTCTATATCCATGACTACTTAGGAATCTTTTGAAGTTCACCTTCATGCTTTTCTTGTAGATGCTTCTTCATGTGAGCTCTGCTCTTCCTCATCTTTCTTCTACAATTATTGTTCTTCAATAACTTTTTGGTTTCTTCAAATAATGCACACTAGTGCAAATACTTTATAGTTGCCACCCAAAATAATTGGGAATTGTAAATTGTGATAACAAATATATGGATCTTCAAAGAATTGAAATGATTTGGAAATATAGAGAACTCCTGAGCCAAACCTCAACAAAGTAGGTGGAAGATTTAAATAGACACATAAAGACTTGTCTGAAATTTATGCAAGTGACCTTAGAATGAAAATGACAAGAAAATTTAAGAAGCTCTAGCAAAATTTAAGAAATATTTGCAAAAAATTACACCCCATTATAAATTTGTATGACTCTAATTGCAATGCTTGGACAAATCATACTAGGACATGAATATTTTCATAAATTTCTGTAGCAAAGTCATCAATCTATTGGTTTTTTTTTAAGAACCAAGTTGATCTTCAAAAAAGCCTATGAAATTTCCAATTCCAATCCTTAGTAACCTGAAGGGATTGTCAAACAAATGAGTGAAAGCAACAACGCTTTCCTCCTACACTTCAGGCTTCACAATACATAGGAGGGTGATCCAAAAATGTAGCTAAGAACTTATGCACTTCATGACTAGATACATTGCAAATAATAGATGGATTCTCATATAATAGCTCAATAAATGAAATATTTTAAGAACCTGGCTACTCATTTACAACACTCAACATTTAGAGCATGAGAATGAAAGAACTTAACATGAAATAATAACAATTTTAGTTCATTTGAAAGTTTGTTTATAAATTTGATTTTCTGTTAAACGACCAAGAAGATATATCATGAATACAAAAACTAGATCAATTCCTTTACTTACGAAACAAAGTCAATCTCAACACAGATATAATTTGACAATAGACTAATACATAGCAAAATAAAGCTTTGACAACACTACATTACAACATTGTAACATTGCATCCTAAACTAAAAATTCTTATCAAGATCCTTATACTCAAATTACATGAACCTATATCTTCATCGAAGCAATTTCATTTATTCTTCGAATTAAAAACAAGGACAAAACCACAAATCCATTGGAAATCAATGAAGACTAACAAAACAATCCTTGATCATTTTATTAATAGCTCATTAAAAGAGTACACCAAGAGAGAAATGGCTTTATATTTATACCATTTTGTATTCAATTGATAGTACTATTATCAAAAATTACATATGCATATTGACAAAACTCAAAACCTAAGATAAAGCTCTAAAATATTCTATGTATTCTCATTAAAAAATTCTATCTGCGATCAATCAACAACCAACCCATACATCTAGCCTTGAATTCCTTCTTATAGAAAATGAAGGAGAAAAAAGATTCAAGCTAGAATGTACACATGTCCTATTCTTATTGGACTATTACAATATATATTTCCCAATCCATTTATATTTACAATTCAAATGGAGGGAAATATCACATGGGACAAAAACCATTTACATTTTTCGATGAAGATTTTGTCCCACCTTCCAAAAGGCACCTTTTAGCTCTTGTAGCAATATATCCATGTGCTCTCAAAAGTATGTCCACATACACAAAGCTTGAAAGAAGAAAACCATGAAAATGAAGAAATAGGAAAGACAAATTACCTCCATGTCTCCATCCTTGTTGACAATTTTCAAACTAGAGAGAAAAAAATATTGTATCATTACTTATCAAAGGGCTAATCTGTATTTGTTCCAAGCCATGTATTTTTTTCTCCCAAACGTTATTCAACATTTTTGCAGACCAAAAGACCAAAATTGTAGTATCCATCCCCCATAGTGACTCCCTAATCCTCCAAGAAATCAAGGTAATTTTCCTTGCATGACTACAATTCCTCTTCTGAGGGGAAATTGAGTGTTATAACATTGTTAGCATTTGCTCTGTAGGGAGCATATTTTTTTACCACCTAGTTAGCTTCCTTATCAAATTCCTCCAAGACAATTCTTTCTTGAGCAAGCACGTCCATGTTTTCCTTTAGCATACTCATGCAATTTCCTTGACAAATCAAAGTTGCTTTCTTTGCAATTACATCATTTTCTTTCCCAATCTAATATTGCAAAGATTTGATCTCACCATTCTCCCTCAAGATTTCAGGAAGGAGACCAAAATTTATCTCATCAAACCCTCTGACCAATTACCTTATCTTTTCCTCTAAAGGCTCAATCTTTCCTTGGAAATCCTGCATTTTGTTTACCAATCTAAGGGTTGGTTGAATGTTGTTAGGCTTGTTCATATCATGCTTGGACTCTACTACCATTAGCCTTAAATTTGAGAGTCTAGGAGTCCATTTTCTAATAAGTGGGATTGTCACTTCTTTGTCTCTATCAAAATTCCTTACAACATCAACCATGGAAGATTAATTAGCATGGATGCTAATCAATCTCTTGTCAATCCCCTTGTTTAGATGCTCGAATAATGAAGTTACAATCTTCATATTGTTGACAAAGGTCATTCTGTCATGTTGGTCTCACCTTTTCTCATATGTTTTCAACTTCTCAAGCAGATCTTCTTTGCTAACATCCTCTTCTTGTTGTGCATGTGAACTGCTTGGTTCTACAACTGAGATGGGCACATTTACCATATTATATGGCACAATCTCCATTGAAATATTTATGGAAGGAGTAGGGGGTGTTTGTGCTTATGGTAAAGCAAGGGAAGTAGGGCCTATTTGCATGGGCACACTAGGTTGCATATTCTATCTTCTCCTTTAGTAGTTCCATTTTTTTTTTCAAACCAATTATCTAATGTTAGACCTTACCATACTCAATAAATAAATCATTGTACTTTTCTAAATTTTTCCTTCTCGGCTATCATAGACTTGACTATTGCCATTGTGAATTGGGAAGCATTCACTAACATGCTAGCAACTGCAATGGTAGAACTATCAAACACTCTTTTTATAATCAATCCCCCTCTATAGTCTGTAGATGGCTCTACAAGTTCTATATTTTTAGTGTTTGGGGCTAGAGCCAATATTTCCAAAGTATTCCATTGTTCACTGAAGGCTAATCCTTGTAGTGCAATTATGGCTTCCTCTTCAAAATTGTATAGAGGCTTATCATACCTCCTCACTGTGTCAAAGGGAATGGCCAAAGCAAGATCCCATTCTAGAAATAGGAGAAGACCACTCTTTCTCATCAACTCTCGTCCTTCTTTTGTTGTCATGCCTTGGAAGTTTTCTTTTATTTCCTTCATTACTTGAGCCTTAATGAACTTATTAGGAAATTTTGGGTGGAGGTTTCTCTTCTTTGCAATGTTATTCACATATTCATCTTTATTCGCTCTCCATGCAAATTCCATAAATGTAGAGGACTTGAGAAATGATTCATCATCCATGAATTTTTTACAAGCATCTTCTCTAACATCATCTTTGTTCTTCATGCTTGTGAGATCTACCTTAATATAAGAGAATGTTGTTCTGGTACCATCTCCCTAGGGGGAGAAGGCATTCCTTGTTGTGTCTCTTCTTCAGTGACCAATATCTTATCATCAAAATCCTCATCATAATCTACCAGGCCACTTGATTCAACCTTTTGTCACTTTGGGGCTGGCTTCCGTTGTGGTGATGATTTCCTTGGTGGTGAATCAATGTCAACAACCACAAGAGAAATCAACCTTTGGGGCAACAATGGTGGAATTTCATGCACTAGTGAAGGGACTTTTGGCTCCTCTTGTTGAGAATCTGAGGTAGTCACTTTGTCCTTTTCCTTCACCCTGTCTTTTCTCATTTTGAGGATAATTACTTTCTTTGGGGGCTGATAGGTTGGCTTGTCTTCCATCATAGGGATGTCCTCTTCACCTTGTTCCTCTACTACAACAACCTTCCCCTTGTCCTAAATTAACCTTTCACCTTTCAATTTCCCAACTACTTCAAAATTCTGAAAAAACATATTCAATTCTTTGCATTTCATCCTTTATGTTTTCAAGAGCTATAACTTATGGATATTTTTCTCTCATCTCCCTCTCCAATTTATTGAAACCAATCCACTTCATCTTTCTACCATCCTATTTCTAGATGTAAAAAATATTCCTTATTACATCGTCTAGAAAATAGAAGTTGTGAATGAGTTTGGAGCTTCTAATCCTTGTCTTTAGCCATGCCATGAATCCATCATGATCACTGTTTATTTCTCTAATTATTTTCAACTCATAAGGCTTAAGTACATAAAAAATATTACTCCATCCTTCCTTTATCATGAAAAAATTAGAGAAATAAGTGTATGCAAGGAAAAAGGTTCCCTTACCTTGATATTTCAGATGGTTATTTTCCACATCCCCTAACTACAACATTACTCCAAGGAAACCAATTCTCAGTGACACATCCCTTGGTGGTATGTGAGGTGCAACACTTGTGCCGTACACCTTCAAAATTGTGTAGCTTGTTAAGGAATAACATCTCCCCAATTATGATCAATATTTAGATTATGCCTCTTATCCTTAGGCCTCAAGAAGTAATGCAAATTTGTAAGAATTCTTAGCATGTTCATAATCAAAACCATCCTTAGTTTGGAAGCAAAGATGTTTTCAAACACAACAAAATTTTACTTGCTAACATTCCTGTCAAGGAGTGTAGTCCAACATTAGACAGATGCATCCATATCACCCTCTTTCTTGTCTAATGCCATATATTTTCCAAAAATAAGTAGTTCCCTTGAACAAAAACATATGAATTCAAATAGTGAGTACAAGTTGAATCTAATCCCATATCCACCATTTTGCAATGCAACTAGGCCCTCATGAATCTTTTTAGCCAAGTATCCTCCATAGTCATAGAGTGTGTTGCATGTAGGATGTTGGATGTTAGCAGCCATATACATTTCATCCATTGGCATGCTTGTAGTTGGGTCAAAACCTAATATTTGGTACAAAGAATAGAATGTCCTTTGAAAACAAGAAAGAAAATATTTGATGGGGAATGGCTCCTTATCTCATGGACCCAAGATGATCTTTCATTGTCCTTTGACAACTACCAAATAGTGTTGCACTATTGAGATCTTGAAACTATTTCTCTTCTCATATTCTTCTTTGAGTGTGTTCTCATCAATCTTGACCATATCTTCCCTCCACTCAATCAATTTGAAGACCTTAGCAATATCCTCCCTGGTAACCTTTACCATTTAAATTCCATCATATGTTCTTCCAATTCTATAAATTGGGCCATAGTTTGTTGCCACTGTCTTTAGTAGCTCAACATCCATATAAAAATTTAGTACTATTAGCTTCCCCATATCTAATCTCTAGGGGTTTCTAATAGGAATACCATAGTTTCAGTTTCCAACCCAATAGCTAAATTGTACCCATCTAGTGTAATATAATGTGGAATCTTTAATAGTAAATTGTTTATCTATAAGTCCTTATGCAATTTGTGTACCTTTGAATAGTAGCTATCGCTTAGGTTTCTTAGATGTACAGGGTTTCAATTGCTCGACTAAATCCTCAAAAAGAGGCCTAACTACAGGTTTAGACCCAAAATGTTGGTCTTTTTATGTAGACTCTTTGAATTTTGGTGTCGTAGTTATAGGGTTTGTGCAAACTAGGGCTTCTTTTTTAGTAAGGTATAAGCTTAAAACTAGGGTATAGGTTTGATGCACAGAAAAACAAGAATCAACAAAAAAACCACTCGAATTGGATGTCAAACCTTAAAAGAAATGCAATAAACTAGAAACCCTAATGAAAAAAAGATGGAGCAAACACTTTTAGAAAATTTTCAACAGTTAAGCAACAAGGTATTAATTTCACTTACCGGTTTACAGTTGCCTTGAAAACCCTAATTCTCCAAAAATTGAGTGAGCTTGAAATTTGTAGCAAGAACTCCTTAGATGCTTTCAATTCTTTAACAAACTAAAATTATGCTTTAGAAAAAAATTATGGGTTTAAATGAAAAATTAATTTTCTAGTTCGTTGTCATATCAACCATTATTGCTCACTTGCACAAAACCAGAATGACTCCTTTTCCCTCAATCTCAACTTTGAATATTAGCCATTGATTCTATAGTGAGATAGCCCGCTGAACAGACTGGATCCAGTCAAACAAGTTGGAATAATCTTACTATAGACTTCCATTTCCATCGACCAACCAAAATATGCCATGTGGACTTGCCTACAAGTCACCCCACAAGCTCCACCACCTCCACACGCATTGAGAAAAGCTACGTGTCAACCTCGCCACTCCCCCATTTGGTTTAAGCCATGTGCATCTTTCAACAATGGGGAGGTGAGGAGGGACCCAGATTAAATTTGGCACCTTTAAATTATATGCTCCTTACATCTCAAATATTCACCTTAGTGCATAACCTTTGGAGCTCACAAATGACCCAAATTAAAAAATCTTGTCCCTTCTTCAACCATGTGCTCAAAAGACCTTTTAGTAGCCTATGAGTTAAAACCTCTCCACATTATACCAAATACTTCATAAATATTTTTGTGATGTATAAAAATGGCCCCTTGTCATTTGCATGGCCTTTTAGGTCTTGTTTCATGGTGTTTGAACTATTTTTCTCTGATTTTATGATGTAACATGGATTGAACATGCATATTTAGGTACTAAAATTTAAATAATAACATCTTTTGAAGGTGTTGTAAAGTGTTGTAAGACATTTGGGTATGTGCAGGATCATGATGCACCAAAAAGTGGCGATATGATGGGTATGTGTAGGGTATGTGTTTGACAACTTTTCTTTAGCCAAAATTGATGAAACAAAAAGGATTTTTAAAGGAGATTCTTAGATTTACACCAATATAAATTATGCTTTACTTTTAATTTAATAAATAATTATTATTCATTTTCTATTTGAGTTACGACTAAAGTCCTGATTGATAGGCTGATTGAAAAAAATCTATATCTTTCAAACAGTATCACATTTTTTGAATCCAAAACATGCATCACATTCTATGTTTCACATACTATAGGATTTAAAAAAAAAAGAATTTCATGATGTTTTGACCAAGTTAAGGTGGTCAGACATGGGAGATTTTATATTTTTTTAAAGTTATAATAAAAAATTCATAATTAATTATTTGCTTGGAAAAATATTACAAAAAAATATGTAACACATTGGGACATGAGTCCTCTACTTATATCTATAATCTTATAAAAAAATATTACATTTTTATTGTGGTTAGGGTCAGACATACACTTCTTATTTTTTCCCTGAAATTTAAGTACTACTGCATTGAAATTTCAAATTTTCACCAAATAGATTTTTTTTCTTAAATAAACCTAGTAGTTTAAAAACTATATTCAATATGCTACAGATTCTATTCTTACATATTTTTGAAATAATATAGATACCTTATTCAAATTTTTACATTGAGTTTCCTAACTCTAATTTTTTTGAATTTTTTGCCACTTAAGGGCATGTTTTTTCCATGATGATCCTACACATACCCATTTCTACACTATTCTAGACTATGGTCATTACAATTCACCTAAAAATCACCTTTTCATCACTAAACAAGTCCTATTTTGAAGTGTTGTAAAGCCTTGTAACAAGATTTCACATTTTTGTAGGTACTTCACTATTTATCCCTTTCTTATGCCTTATTTGACCCCTATATGCCCTCATATGCTTTAATTAAGTGAATTTTTTAATGTTAGCCTGACAAACAACATTAAATACAAGATAATTCCTAACACCCATTTTTTAGGTCCTAGGTGGGACCCATTCGCCATGGTGAATGAGTCCCCATTGGCTCCAAATTCAAAAAATTTAAAATTTCCTTTTGGGTTTTTATTCAAAAACACTTGATGTTGGCCTGTGATGAGGTGTTGAAGATTGGTCAACAAGTAAACTTGGTGCTTCAAGTCAAATCAATTATATTTCAAGCTTGAAGAATTTTTTTTGTCTATTTCCTACATAATTGACATTGGCAACCCGACAAGCAGATATGTCCAGATTTGGTGTTGCAAAGTTGTCTCCTAATTTATAACAATTTTGAGAGAGGACTTATTTTCCACCAGTGGTAAATGAGTCCCACCTTAAGACTGAAAATCTAAAAAAATTCAGAGTCCAGGTCGTGACAGTCAGAAACCTGCTTCTGACAGATTTCACTACTAGCAGGACTAATTCACCACCTTGGGTGAATGAGTCCCACTGTGTAATTTTAGAAAATACAGATAGAATTCACAACATTCTAGATTCCTCAATTCTTTCCCAGACACACTCTGTTTCATGCCATTTCTTTATGTTCTGTATTGTTTCATCTTTTACTTCATTGTTTGTATCTCATAATGTGTTTCCTAACATAGTTTAAATCTTAGTTTTGCATTCAAATTCAATCATATAGATCACTTAATTGCATTTAGTTTACTTCATTTAGCTTTGATAACATTATACATAACATAATTTGAATGAACCCTTAGCATTTTTGGGCCCTATCTCTCTCCTTTTAGGTGAAAAACCCTAGAAGAGCTAGATAAGTCCATAAGAACCAAAAATCTACAGTTCATTTTGGTGAACCTACATTTTGGACACTTTGCATTTCTGATTTCATCTTGCATCCTAGATTACACTTGCATGAACATTTAATTAGGTTATTTTTTTGTTTTTGCATTTTAGGACTTCTCATATTGAATTAGTGAAAGCTTTGTTTAGGTTTCATTTTTGCATCACATATCATTGAAAAAATAGAAAATATGCATTTTGCATCCTTAATTGCATTCTAAAAAGCATTAGAATCATTTTAAAATTTCTGAAAAACACAAAAAAATTGCATACTCGGACTCATTTTCCACCCTAGGTGAATCAATCCACCTGCACTATTAATATGACATTTTTAGGCATTTTCTGGCATTTTTTTGCAATTATGTTTTTTGCAGTTACTTTTCTATTACATTTAGCAAAAAAAAATTATTTGCATTTAAAACTCCTAGATTACATTGCATTTTCATTCACCCCATATTTTTTGGTACTTGTATGAGTGTTTGGTGGTCCATTAATAATACTTTAGTGAGATGAAGTTCTAGACTCATGGCCTCCCATGATAGTAATTTCATTGTGGACCTTGGGATCTTAAGAGCTCCTACTCCTAGTATGTACAATGGTGCATTAGGAATTGATAATACCACTTCTATGCCTTCACCTTTCCATCCAATGAATTTTGACACCCAATAAAATTCCCTCCTCCAAGAAAAGGTCATTAATATTCATGAGGATTTTGCACATTTACAACAAGACTTGTCATTTGAAAACATTTCTACAATTGCCATACCTGCCATTGAAAACCTTCATCATTTGATTGAGAGTGATTGAGAGTGATAACGACTTGCAAGTTATGAAGAAAATTGTTCAAATTTACAATAAACATGCTTCTTCTAATACCTAATCCACAAACATTCCTGTAAGCCAAGGAGGACCTCAAGTTCCTCCCCCTTCAACCATAACATCCATATCAGCTTATACCAATCCACAAGTCACTACAACTATGCACAAGGTTAGTCATGTGGCTCCTTTCACAATTCCAACTAGCATTCCTAATTCTTTTGTGGCATCGCATATTCCATCTTCCACCTTCACCCCCCTTAGTATTCCTTTCGCTTCCCCTAATATCACCTACACTCCCTCACCATTTTCCTTTCCACCTCAAACCACTTACCCTGACCCTATTCTTACACAACTCCTTAACAATGTCCCTTCCATGCAACACCAACTTTCCACCATTAGCCAAGGTCAAACTGCTCCACCCACATATCATGTTCGTAGTAGCCCCTTATCCTTAGAAATATTATGTACCCCGAGGCCACAAGGGATAGAAATGCCTCAATTTGAGAAATATGGTGGTCAAGGAGACCCTATCAACCATGTTAATGCTTATACAACTTTATGTAGTGATTTTTTCCTTGATGAGAAACTTCTAGCCAAACTTTTTCCAAGGACATTGAAAGATACTACATTAGAGTGGTTTTCCAACTTGGCTAATCATTCCATCTGATCCTTCAATGAATTGGTGGATGCCTTCATAAGTCACTATCAAGTTCACATGACACCTAAAAAGACAATGGTTGACCTCATGAGATGTAGACAAAACACTAACGAAAAAGTAATTAATTTTATCTCATGATACCAATCCTTGTATGCTCAAATTGACGTCAAGATTCCTGATGCACAAAAACCTTCAAAATAAACTAACTATGATGAAATTCCCTTCATTCATGCATTTATGTACAACCTTGTGTGAATACCATAGCTCGATTTCAATTCGAGATTCAAAATCCACTTCCAACCGAGCTAAAAAAACTTAACACAACAATCAAAACAACAATCAAAACTTTCACAAACCAAATAGAGGCTTTTTACAGTTCAATCTGCCTCCTCAACCACAATGGAAACCAACTCAACTAGTTCCAAATCAAGTGGCAGTTGTTAAAGCAACGGTGCCTTATGCCTATGGGGACCTAAAGAGACAATTTACTCCCATACCTAATACCCTCCATAACAAAATGAACCAATTACTTCAACAATGCATGCTCACTTTACCACCCATTAAACCACTTGATCCAAACCATCCATTACCACCCACCTTCAAACCTAATGCTTATTTTCATTTTCATCACCAAAATGGACATGACACTGAACACTGCAAGCATCTAAAACATCTAGTTCAAGACCTCATTGATTCAAGCCATTTGTCCATTGTGGGTGTTAATGATCAAGGCAATAAGTCTGTTGCACCCCCTAACCAGAATTTACAAATCTTCACCAACCCTATGCCTAAACACTATATCATTTGTCAAGGCTAGTGAACCTTCAAACATTGATGTAATGAATGTTGATACAAACAGTGAAAAACATGATACAACTCCACCTGTTACCCAAGATAGTCCTATGGATAGACTTGTGGGTGCAATAGACATTATCCCTCATAAGGGCCAAAATAATAAATCTCTTGATATCACTTTTTTCTGCAAAAAGACATTACAAAAGCTTCCTGATGGTCCTCTTTACATAGCTGGTAGAATCTATGATAAGCCCACTAATGGGATATTAATAGATCCCAATTTTGGCGAGAATGTGATCACATAGGAGTTTCTAGTATTACATGAGTTATATCAAGATGATTATAATAAACCTCAACTGCATGGATTGAGACACACACGGGTTTTGCATTCCCTATGATCAGATCAATCGTACTCCCCTTACATATAGGACCTAAAACTTCAGATGTAACATTTTCAATTATTCCTTAATCCGAACAAATTTGTTTATGGCTAGGCCACCCTTGACTTCACTCAATGAAAGCAGTCCCTTTAGTGGTTCACAAATGTTTGAAGTTTCCACATGAAAATGAAATATTTATTGTACACCATAGTGGATTTAATCCCCTATCCTCTAAAGGAAATTTTTCCTTAGAAGCCTTTTGGCCTGAACCCATGGAACCCATCACACCTCGAAAGGACTTCTTTTTCATAGCCTATCAAAAGTTCAAAGCCAAAAAAAACCCAAATTGCATCTTTGTGGCATGTCCCTGTCCACTTCCGCACCTCCTATCATAGATGAAACCATGCTTCAACCTGATTCAAACATCAAACAAACCATACAACCTCATAACCAACTACCCTTAGACACTTCCCTGCCATCGTTTAAATGACAAAGGGAAAATGAAACAAATCTTGTCATACCCCCTTGCATTAAACATGTGTATAAAGAAAAAGAGAAAGTGGTTGACCCATCTTCTTTGGTTTCTTCTATTCTTCCCTCTTTGAAAGTAGAAGAACCTATGATGAATCAATCTACCCTTACACCTAAACAACTTCAAAATAGAATTAGCCAAAACCACAGTGTTAGGGAATGTAGGCGTCATTGTCGTCTCCTTGCTTGTCAGTCTGGCATAGAAGAAAATAAAGAAAATCAACCTTCACCTTTCACAAAATTAATAGATGACCACCCTCCTTCATCTGACCTGCCACATGATAGTCCAGTACAACCTTCACAACAAATTGAACCTATTCAACAACCATAACTTTTGATACATCCATACTTAGAAATCACCCTTTGTCCTCTCATTGTCATCAATCTTGATGATGATGATGCAGAGATTACCAAAATAGATGAAGTGCACAATGATCTCAATTTTTTTTTCCATCTACAATGCATTTAAATGATAAATCCTCTCAACCAAGTGAAGAACCTGGTATGACTCCTAGTTCAGCACTTGCAATTCTTCCTTTGGACAGTCATCCACCCTCACTTTACACTGAACATGATTCGGAGGTAGATGACTTATTAGATGGTTGAATTGCATTCATTGTGCTAGAATTTTGCATGTTTCTTTTATTTTTATTTTTCTTTTGTGCATGTATCATGTTCCCCCGTAGCATGTGTTTGATGTTCCCTCTATTTGTACACTTCTTCTATTTGTCTCTCTATTCTTCTATTTGTCGTGCATTGTCTTTTTCTCTTTTCTTTTTGTTTTCCTTTTGGGGATGACACAAAGCGTAGAGACGCCCTATGTCTCTTCCATGTTCACCAAAATGGTCCTTGTCTTTTTCTCTTTTTTTTTGTGTTTTCCTTTTGGGGATGATACAATGCATTGAGACCAAAATGTCTCCTTCATGTTGACCCAAAATAGTTTTTCATTTTCTTTCTTTTTGCTTGTTTTTTCCTTTTGGGAATGATGCAAAGCATTGAGATCGCAATGTCTTTTCCATTTTGACCCAAAATGGACTTTCTTTTTCTTTTGTTTTCCCTCTCTTTGTGTCATTCTTCCAGTTCTATGTGCTTTGGGGAATGATGACAATTCTGAGCTCTTTCATAAAAAAATTGCAGCACCGAACATACTGACCCCAATTCCATACATCGCTTATGTGTTTGGTGTGCTTTCTTTTCTGGGGGGAAAATCTCTTTATTTTGAGTTTCATCTTCATTTACATGATGCAACCTAAATTTGAAACATATGACTTGGCATAGGTCTTTTCCAATGGGATCTCATGTCTCTTTTTCCTTTTTGCATTTCTTCCCTTTGCTAATTATTTTCTCACGGAATGATGTGTTACAATTCATTTAAAGTGTGAGGCATACATTACCATAATTCATTTGCATTCTTGGTTCCTAGTGTAGACTTGTCATTTATGTGATGCGTTCATCACTTTTTGGATGACATTGGGTGTAATTTCCTTCATAAGTGTGATCCATCTTAGCATATTACATTCCTCTTGGTGGCTTGATGTGACACATTGCATCCCCAAAGTAGTGAATATACTATTCTTTGATTGGTCCTCTCTTGGATACATTACACACAATGTTCCCTAATTGACTAACCTTGCATGAACTAAATAAGACTCATTTGAACATCTCTCGCATTATACATTAAATTTTAAATTTTTGCATTTTTACATTTTGCATTTTTTCCACCTTGCATAATGCAACTTGCATGCCTTTGGTACCCTTTCTTTTTGTTCATGAACATTCATTTTTCCTTGTGGTGCCTTGTTAAAGTTATCAGGGGACCTATAACTTTGATATGGTTGAGCGGTAAGCCCACCTAGCGGCATAAATTTTACCCATAACTACCTTTGCATTTGTGAGTGCATACCAACTAGCATATGTATCTTACCTTTTGGGCTTTCTCACCCCACAGACAATCAGAAGTTCCATGACCCCAAAGTGAGTACATCTGGGCCTTCTCACCCAATAGACCATCATGTGTTTTGTCACCCTAGAGTGAGTATACATTCTCTTTTAGCTTAGATCTAATCCATAACAAGTTGGACTGACGATCGAAGCTTCATCTGATTCTCAACACTTGTGTGTTCCTTTGTTCTTACGCTTAGTTTTCCATGGGATCTTAATCCTAGGGGCTTGATTATTCCTCTTGATTTTATTTTTCCATCTTGCTAACATTAGTACATTTGAACCCTCCTCTCGATGTTCATGGCTACTTTAGTGTGAGTTTGAAGCAAGTTCATCCTCCCACTAAAGTGGGGGCTAAATGTGCCATAGAAAAATGATCCCTTCTCATTTTCATGGCCTTTTAGATCTTGTTTCATGGTGTTTAATCTATTTTGCTCTGATTTTATGATGTAACATGGCTTGAACATGCATATTTAGGTACTAAAATTTAAATAATAACATCTTGTGAAGGTGTTGTGAAGTGTTGTAAGACATTTCTACACTCTTCTAGACCCTATTCATTACAATTCACCTAAAAATCACCTTTTCATCACTAAAAAAGTCCTATTTTGAAGTGTTTTAAAGTCACGTAACAATATTTCAAGCTTTTCTAGGCACAACTTCACTATTTAGAAATATCGTATGCCTTATTTGACCCCTTTATGCCCTCATATGCTTTAATTAAGTGTATTTTTTATTGTTAACCTAAAAAACAACATTAAATACAAGATAATTCCTGAAACCCATTTTTAGGTCCTAGGTGGGACCCATTCGCCATGGGTGGCGAATGAGTCCCCCTTGGCTCCAAATTCAAAATTCTTAAAATTTCCCTTTCATTTTTTTATTCAAAAACACTTGTTGTTGGCCTGTGATGAGGTATGAATGGGTTACCAAGGCACAAGATTGTATAAATAAGTTATTTTCACCTCATTTTACATCCTCCAACATTCATATATCATATTTAAGCAATCTCAAGTATTCAAGCATCTTACAACATCTTATCAAGCATTATTCAAGCACTTTGCAGCATCCATTGACATTACTTCAAATTTGCGTCATCAAGGGTTTGGTAAGTTGATAGCATTTGCATGTTGTTAGGTTATCATTCTCTTTCATTTCATTATTTCATTAAGGTTTTGATTACCAAAGTGTGGTTTGACCAAGGAAAACCCCTATTTGCTAACCCTCAACCATTTTTCCCCTCTTGCATGTGTGTTTGCAGACTTTTGTGTGTAGATTTAAGAAGCATTTTGGTGTTCAAGATTGGTCAACAAATCAACTAGGTTCTTCAACTCAAATCAATTCTATTTCAATCTTGAAGAAGGTTTTCTGTTTCTTTTCTATAGAATTGACTTTAGCAACCTGGCAAGCAAATATTTCTAGATCTGGTGTTGCAAAGTTGTCTCTTGATTTCTCAAAATTTTGGGAGAGGACTAGTTTTCCACCAATGGCAAATGAGTCCCACCTTAAGACAAAATCTGTTTTTTTTCAAATTCTAGATCTTGATAATCAAAAACCTACTTTCGACAAATTTCACCAGTAGCAAGACTAATTGGCCACCTTGGGCGAATGAGTCCCACTGTTTAATTTTATCAACTCCAGACAGCATTCATAACACTCCAGATTCCTCAATTCTTTCCCAAGAACACTCTATTTCATGCCATTTTATTTTATTTTTATTATTTCAAGTTTTAGTTCATTTTTTGTATATCACAATGTGTTTTCTTGGATAGTTTAAATCTTAGTTTTCTATTGAAATTCAATCATATAGATCACTTAATTGCATTTATTTTACTTCATTTATCTTGGATAACATCATACATAACATAATTTGAATGAACCCTTAGCATTTTTGGGCCCTATCTCTACTTTTAGGTGAAAAACCCTAGAAGAGCTAGAGAAGTCCATAAGAACCAAAAATCTATGGTTAAATTTCATGTTCTAATATAGTTCTTTTGATGATGTATATCATGCTAGGTAGCACCTCCCCACTTCATAGTTGAGGGACCCAGGAGATGTAGGTGGGTCCCCCAAAGTCTAGCAGCAGATGGTCACAATTAAATCACACAAATTTGATGACCTACATAAAAGTTTAAATCTGCACATGTTGAGAGTTAGCAACTGAAAAAGGGGACCCGACTAGGTTCATGAAGGGTGGGGACATAAATTTAAGACTGATACTTTAGACAAATTCTAAAATATGAAAACTCAGAATTAGGAGAATGTCAAATATTAAAAGGCTTGAGACCCATATGATATGAAACAATATTAAAATCAATTTGATGGGTAACAATCGGGAACACTAGGCTTAAAGGGCCAGTGATTAAACAAACTCAATGCCATAAGACATGACTTAAGAGACTGGGAACAGGTAAATATCGGTCAACAATGAATTAGAAAAATTGTAAAGGGATTGACACTTAGGGTTTTTTACAGGGTTAACGTCATATACAAGCCTTAGAACAAAGGAAATAGTAAAACCCTAAGCCATAATATTAGTTCCAAACTAAGAAAAGCAACCATATTTTGTAAAATTTATAAGTGGAACAAAATAATTTTAGGGGTTCCACCAGATAGTACAAAAGATAATAGATTTTTTTTGAGGTAGCACCATTTCTATTTGATTGATAATCAGTTACACTCATCATATTTTCTCCAATATTGTTTCAATATATTTTATAAAAAATTAAAGAAAGATAAATCTAAATGGGAGAACATCTCATATGGTTATATAATTGTACATGGAAATTCAAGAATTATAGAATGTTTATTGGTTGTGTAGGGCTCCCAAGAAAAATAATATCCAACATATGTGAGATATTTTTAAGCTAGAAATGGTAAAGTATAATATGATGGAGTTGGATCATTTGTTAAAATATCTCTTGCTAAAAAGAAAATAAAATTTGAGGATACAATAAAATTTAGAGATGCACGTGCAATTATGGATTGGTGTAATACAAAACTCTTTATAGGATCAAGTGAGAACTCAATAACTTGATGATTCTTTTGGTTAGTTGAAGAAGACAATATTCTAACTCAACATAATTATGAGACAATTAATGGATCAACAAAATGACAATCATTTAAGAGCTCAAATGCAAACACATGGACAATATGGACAAGGGATCTTGTATGTTTTTATCAATTTTGTATTGCATGTGATTGGTAAGAATGTGAAAGTGTAGAATGGGTTGAATAATGGAAACAAAGAACATAAACACCTACACCAACACATGATCAACATGAAACAACAATTGAAGAATTTAATCAAGTGTTTTCATTAGATGATTATGATCATGTTTCAGACCTTGTATGAGAAGTTATTTTAATTAACTTTTTTAATTATGTATAATTTTATATGTATTCTTGTTTATATGTGAATTATATGTCACACTTTATTGAATTAAATAATTTTGTTTGTAGGAAATGTGTATATTGTTACACTTGAGGGGAATGAAGAGGAAATAGAATATTGATTGGCTCAACGTGTTGAGAAAAAAAATAAGTTATATATTAGAGTGGATGATGATAACAATGAGTATCCAATTGTTTATGTGGTTGGTGTTGGTACCTAGCTACAAAATATCTAATAATAATAAAAATATTCCTAAATTTGAAGATTATGAAATATATAAGAAGATTATACACTACTCACATTTGGTTATTGAAACCAATATAAAACTAGTTAAATATCAAGGGAGACCTAATAATAAAGAGTTACAAAAGCTTTCTATGGAAGAGCATGAGACAATCATAGATACATTATAAAAAAGAAAGGATGTAGATGGTACAATGGAATAAATAAATATAGGTAAGCATATAGTTGTATATATTTAGAGTCAAGGCTTTAATTTATCTCTCCTTAATCCATCCTCTTATGTTAGCCTTCATTCATATCCTAATTATCGTTATTCATGTTTTTTTCAAGTCTCCCTCAACTAGATGGCATTGGTGACCACTACGTGTGCATTCAACAAATCATGAAATATGTAATATATATTTTTTCCTATGGTAGGTATCACTTGAATTTGTAAGGAATTTATAAGATCCAATTTCTAGATTTATTTAAATTGTAATTTCCTCAAATTAATTAAATTTATGACTTATAAAATATATGGTTAATTTACTTACATTCATTATTTTTGTAGTTCCCCTACTAGTAGATCCACCATGTTTGTCATTACAAATTTTCATCATAAATGTGTTAGAAAAAAAGAGAGGATGTAGATGGTACAATGGAGTTTGAATAAATGTGGATAAGTATATAGTTATATAGATTTAATTGATTGTCAATATAAAGTTAATTAACTCATTTTCATTTTATAAAAGAATTAGAAGTGATTGCATGTCCCCTTAATTCAAATCATCTTAGCTCCCCTTAAGCGAGCCTCTTTCCTACTCTTTTTAACCATATCCTAATTATAGACCTAATTTTATCACATGACACATACTTTGATTCAAATCTCTTGTATCTCCTCTTAATCCATCCTCTTAGGACCCCTTAATTCATCCTCTTAGCTACCCTAAATTCATCCTCTTACATCCCCTTAATTCATCCTCTTAACTCCCCTTAAGCCATCCTCTTACCACCCTCTTAATTCATCTCCTCATTATAGCTAAATTTCTCACATGACTTAGAGTCAAGTCTCATGTGTATCTCCCCTTAATCTATCCTCTTTTGTCACCTTAATTCATTTCATAATTATATAGTTAATCAATTTCTTTTTTAGTTCTACCACAACTAGATGGGATTGGTGACCACTAGTTGTGCATTGAACAACTCATGACAAAATATAGTAGATAGTTTTCCCTATGGTAGGCATAACTTGAATTTATAAGGAATTTCTAAGATCCAAATTTTTAACTCTATTTAAATTGTAATTTTCTTGTCTGAGTTGGAGTTATGACTCATAAAATGTATAGTTAATTTACATACAATCATTATTTTTATAAGTCCCCTACTAGTAGATCCACCATGATTGTCAATACAATTGTTCATCATAGATGCATTATAAAAAAGAGGGGATACAAATGGTATAATGGAATTTGAATAAATACGAGTATATAGTTCTATATATTTAATCAATAATTAGTATGAAGTCAATTACTTCATTTCCATTTTATAAAATGTTTAAAGTTATTGCATGTCGCCTTAAGTAAAATCCTCATAGCTCCCCTTAGTTCATCCTATAACCTACCCTTTTAAGCCATCTCCTAATTAGAGAACTAAATTTCTCACATGAGACATACTTTGAGTTAAGGATATTGTATCACCCCTTAAACCATCATTCTTAGGACCCCTTAATGCATCATATTAGCTATTCGAAATTCATCCTCTTACATCCTATTGAATTTGTAAGGAATTTATAGGATCTAATTTATTAAATTTATTTAAATTGTAATTTTCTCACATGAAATGGAGTTAAATGACTCATAAAATATATAGTTAATTTACTTGCAACATTCATTATTTTTCCAAGTTCCCTACAAGTAGATCCACCATTATTATCACTATAACATTTTTTCATCATATAAATTATGTTAGATAAAAATTTTAGTCTTGAACAAGGATGAGTTAATATGCATAATGTTTCATCATGTTATAGTTGTATTAAAAATCAATTTGGCTATGTGCAGGATCATGATAGGCCAAAAAGTGGCAATATGATGGGTATGTGGCTAATGACTTTCTTTTAACCCAAAATTGATGAAATGAAAAGGGTTTTTAAAGGAGATTCTTAGCTTTCCACAATATAAATTATGCTTTACTTTGAATTTAATAAGTAATTATTATTCATTTTCTATTCAAATTATGACTAAAGTCCTAATTGATAGGCTGATTGAAAAATATCTATAGCTTTCAAATGATATAAATTTTTTTGAATCCAAAACATGCATCACATTCTATGATTTGCATAATATAAGATTAAAAAAATAAAAATTTAATTTCATGAATTTTTGACTAAGTTAAGGTTGTCAGACATACAAGTTTTTTATAATTTTTAAAAGTTGTAGTAAAAAATTCCTAATTAATTATTTACTTGGAAAAAAATTACAAAAAAATATGCATCACATCTAGACATGAGTCCTCTACTTATATCTAAAATATTATAAAAATTTATTATCATTTTATTGTGGTTAGGTTGGTCAGACAGACACCTACTTCTTATTTTTTCCCTAAAATTTAAGTACTACTGCATTGAAATTTCAAATTTTCACCAAATAGAATTTTTTTTTAAAAAACTAGTAGTTTAGAAACTATATTCATTTTTCTATATATTCTATTCTTACATATTTTTGAAATAATATAGATAACTTATTCAAATTTTTTACGTCAAGTTCCCTAACTCTGATTTTTCTGAATTTTTTGCCACTTAAGGGCCTATTTTTTCCATGATGATCCTACACATACCCATTTGTTAAATTTTCCTTCAATTTATGAACTTCCATTCTTATAAATCGCCTTTTATATTGTTCAAATTTTATCTTATATAAATTGTGTCTATGATATATATTATTTCATTTTTATTTGACTTTCTACATTATTCCTAATTTATCGTATTAATTGTGTCTTCAATATATATTCTTTTATTCTCATTTCACCTTCTATAAATTATTACTCTTACCTTCTAGGTAGTTGAACATCATATGTGGCCTTGGTGTGAGGTCAATATTTCATTTGTTAATTGCATTGGATTTGGGTTCAACTAAGTGACAAAAGGATTTTAAGGTCATTTTTTGTAAGTTAACTCTCCAATTGATAAAACTCACCTTGTCACCTTAAATAATTAAACATCAATTTGTTAAATGTATCTTTTATGCATGAACTTCCATTCATATAAATCATCTTTATATTGTTCCAATTTTATCTTATATAAATTGATTTTTTGATATATATTATTTCATTATTATCTCACCTTCTATATTATTCCTAAATTATCTTACAAATTGTGTCTTCAATATAATGTTTGGTTGATTAATAAATTAATTTCAATATTATAAATGGCTCATTTTATGTCCTTTCTTCATTAGGCCCTCTTCTAGGATCCATTTCTATCTTTTTTTATACATTAGATGTAATCAAAACTTTTTAATAATATAATTAAATAATTGTAGAAAATGAAATTATAGTTTAACTTAAATTATTGAAAACTTCATTCAACAATAATATCTAAATATTTAAATTTAACTAGACCTTAATTTATAGTACATACTAAAATTTCTAAAATGTACATGAGTGCATAATCAACATAATGTCTACATCTCTTAGTCCACATGAAATGTCATATCTAGCGCTATTCCATAAAATATATACTAAATGTATCTACAGACATATTAGTAAACATGCAAATAAAAAAAATGATCCTGTAGAACTCATGAAATGTACTAAAATATGTCTAAGTGGACATGAAATACTAAGTTAAATGTACATAGTCATATAGTCAAGTGGTATATATAACTAAATTATGTATACATGTGTACATATAGTCCATGAAGTAAATCTATCCTATGTCGAGATCATTAGTAAAATCAAGTTTCCTCTTTGTTCCACGTGAACTAGATGGACATGTATCATGTTGTACAAGATTTTAATAAAATTGAAATTAGATCAAGTTAGAAAAAAATAATATGCACAAATAATATGATGAGTTAAATTTGATTTAATTTAAGCTAACTTATAAAATCATGAAATTAAATTTTTAAATCTAGACTAGAAAGTGTGCATAAATTACCATATGATCATGTGAATCTACTCCCAAATTGTGTTTAGCAGTCATTATAGCTATTAATTCAAGACTAAACATCTCAGTTACTAGTTCCTAGATGTTCAAATAAAGAAAAAAATAGGTTAAAAAATATTTACCAAAACATGATTTTAACCATATATATTTAAAGACCTATAAATTACATAGAAAATTTACTAAAGTTTAGGACCTAAAACAATATGGATGACTTGTGAAAATGACCCTAATCAGTATAATCTAACTAGCACCTATCATTATAGTGCTATCATCTTGCATATATACTTATATGGAACATATATAAATTTATTTGTAAATTAAATTTAATTTAATTTTTAAATTTTTAAATAATAGTACATCTAGTGAGTTCAAATTATGTAGATTTCTAACTTAAATATTTTTTGAGAAAACATACCAAAAATGGCTCATGCATAAAAATCAATGATGGAGGGTCATGGATACCACATGTAGAGTTGAATTAAATAATAGACATAAATTAAAATATATAAACAAGAAATTAAATGATAAAACATTAAATTACAACTATCTATGCATATCTAGTTATAAGGTCAATATATTGGTTTACCTAATGTAAGGTCTACCGAATTGTATATATTTCAATGTAAAACATAGTTGATATAATCAAGATGATGTCCTAAAGTCACCATCTACACCAAACACTTAAAATTAATATATATTAAATTTCATGTTATTAAACATAAATTTTAATACATGTACATGTTCCACATGAAACAATTTAAAATGTGAAAATGTGTAAGTCTATAGGATGATCATTAAAACATATCGAATCCACACATGGTCCCACCTCTAATTTAGGTACATATGAAGTGGATGTAGGATCAAGGCCATAACATGGATGATTTCAACTTTAAAAAAAGTGGTATTGACACATGGGTGATGTTAGGACTAGTTGAACCATCTCCTCTATGATCTCTACTACTGACTTCAACTATCATGTTGGTAGCTGGATCAATTGTATTTATTGAGAGTTAACTCGATGCTCCTAATATTGAAACCATTGAAATGGTGCAAGAATACCAAGAGGAGGAGAAATGATGGGTGGAATAGGAATGGGTCGATTAGGATCAACACATTTCCCTACTCTATATTGTGGCATGCCAGCACCAAACACTCCATGGAACTATCTCATATCAAAATAAATGGGTTATAAACCCATATTAAACTCTACCCATAATTTCCTCAAAAATTTTAGTGCTACCTTATAATTACTATGTGGTGGATGATAAAAAACCGTCCACCATCGCCTCCAAAAATGTGTGGAAATATAAGTATTTGGACACTATCTAATTGAAATTCATTTCTTATTTGGAGGTATTGGTTGATTGGTTGCAGTGTCAGTGGAATATGGGGTTATTATTTTTTTGGTTATATAAAGATCAAGGATCTCTCTATACGAGAGTTCATCTGCATAGAATTGCCTCCTCTCTTCCCTCCAATAGTGGAAACTATATAAATCTATATCAATAGAGTGAATTGAATCAAAAATAGTTTGCATTAAAGATGAAAACCATGCTAGATGGGGGCATATGAGGTTCATATTATATCAAATTATTTTTTTCTTAAATTATGTTTATAATTTCATTATTGTTTTCTTCCAATCGAGCCTCATCAAATGGAGGGGGTGGGGTTTTGAGGTGGGGGGTTTTGATGTTGAGAGTTATGCACAATATCATATTTTTAAAAATTATCATGTGAAGGTATTTGCTTCATTCAGCCACATTCATTTTAAACAATTAGAAGAAAAATATCAACATACTAACTACATTATCAAGCATTATGTATATTTTTAGAAAATAAAATCTGATTTTGATACTTGTTCAAGATCTATAATTAATAAAATGTGTTAAATATCACATCGAAGACACATTTAATAAATCAAAAAAATATATTTTTCATTTTTTAGATTATGTACATTCATGAACCATAGATTTTTGAGTCTATGTACTTCTCTTGCACTCTTAGGGTTTTTCACCTAAAAGGAGATAGGCCAAAAACCTAGGTGGTTCACTCAAACTAATCTAGGTATAATGGAAATATGAATGAAATGTGCCTAGATGAGATAAATTAAATGCAAATGACTGATAAAAGCTATCTATTATTAAATAAAAACTATTGAAATGCAACTTGTTGGAAAACACATTATGATATGTAAAAACACCTAGAAATGAAAGCAAACTATAACAAAATTTGATGAAACTAAAAGTGTGAACTTGAGAGCTTGATGGAGACTGGAAATGACATCTAAAATGTTGTTGATGTTGAAATTTTGGCCTACAGGGACTCATTCACCATTCTGGGTGAATTAGTACTAGTTTTGAGAAACTATCTTGGAACCCATTTCAGACATATGGGTATCCAGAACTACAAAGAACACATTTTAGGAAAGGAAATGGGACTCATTCACCACTAATGGTGAATGATTCCACTTTTGAATTTATGAAGATTTAAAAGTGGAAACTAAAGCCCTCAATCTACTCTTTGGTTGTTGGCAAGTGTCCACCTCTGAAAGTCTAATTTTTGAGTCTAAAAGTGAATTTTTGTTGATATTTTACCTTAGACAATGAAGAGAAGACTTAAACAACTTTGAAACTTGATTATTAATTATTTCCAAGCTTCCAAGATGCCTAAATCTGCAAACACACAAGGCAAGAAGGAGAAATGTTGAATGTTAGGACATGGGGGTTTGCCTTGGTGAAACCCCTTTTAGGTGATTAAACCAAATGAAGAATGAACATGAAATGAAGGGATTAATACCTTGCCATGATAATTGATCTTGGATTACTATGACAATAAGAAGAATTTTCCCTTGAATTTTTGAAAAATGCTACCTTGGTGACTTGAGATGATAAAACCCTAACCTGCTTGACTTGAGATAGAAGAATGATGGATGAATAATGAATAATGGTTATGGTTTATGGTTTAGAGACTTATATTTATAGGAAATCCACTTTATTTTCCTATTAATTGGATCCACAAGGCCGACATGGAGGAAAATAAGATTTTAAATCCAAAATTTCTCTCTTAAACCTCGAAAATGGCTTGAATGGGACTCATTCGCCATAAGGGTGAATGGGTCCCACCGGGGCCATTTTGCTAGCTAGAAGATCAGAAAATAAGAAAATTAGGTTTCTAGATTGTTCTAGTCAATTATTTGAACAATTCATGCCTCGAGATGCACAATATGGGGCAATAGGGGCCTATTAATGATGATGAAAAGGTCAATTAGGGCTTGGGACAGAAAATTCAATGTGAAAGTGTGATTAAATACACTTTACAACACTAAAATAGGGTCCACATAGCCTAGAAAGGCACAACATCCAATGTGAATGTGTAGGACACATTACAACACTATATTAGAGTTAAGTTTAATTCACAAGCCTTCTAGATTGATGTGATAATGAAATTAAATATGTTTTACATTATTGAATTAAGGAAAATGGGTTCATTAAGTCTAGGGAAATGTGATTTTTTTTTACAACACTTTACAACACCTTCACAAGACATCAATAAATGCATTTTATTTAGTTTGCAAGGGTCAATGACCTAATGTGGATGTGAAAAATACCTCACAACACTATATCAAGACCTCATTAAGTCCAATTTACCATCAATTATTCCCAAATCAAGCAAGAAATACTTTTTCTATGGTACATTTAGCCCCCACTTTAGTGAGAGGATGAAATTTCTTCAAACTCACACTAAAATAGACGTTCAAGAGAGGTCCAATTGTACCAATGTGGATGGTCTAGGCTAAAAAAGGTCAAGGAAGCAATCAAGCCCCTAGGATCCAATATCCTAAGTCAAGTCGACATAAGCACAAAAGGACACGCACAAGGTGAATGATATGTAGTAGAACAAGATATGTAATCATGCAATGGAAAGAACTTTGGAAGAAGAGAAAAGTGAAAATGAAAAGGTGGATCAAGCTTCGATCATTTTTCGAACGCATTGTGGATCAGATCTAGATTATCTATCCAAAAATGCATACTCACTTTGAGGCGATAGAACTCTTGGCTATCCACCGAGTGAGAAGTCCTAAGTATACTCACTCTAGGGCCATGAAACTTCTGGCTGTCTGCAAGGTGAGAAATTCAAAAGGTGGCTATGAGGAAAAGTCATGCCTTAGAATGGGCTTCCCACTCAACCATATTAAAGTTATACCTCCTAATAACTTTAATAAGGCACCACAAAGGAAAATGATTTTGTGAGATCTATGAGGTAAGAAAAACTTCATATGCTTAACACTCATAAACAAACGGGATGGCACCATAGGCATGCAAGTTGTGTTATGCAAGGTGGCCATATGACAATTGTTGTAAATGCAAAAATAGTGTAAGATGTGCTCAAAGTGATTTTGCTTATTTCATGCAAGGTCTCATCTTAGGGAAAATCATGCCTAATGTATCCAAGAGAGGATAAGTGCAAATGGTCTCATCTTGTTTCCAAGAGAGGACAAGTGCAATGTCTCATCTTCGGAAACATTGTACCTAATGTTTCCAAGAGAGGAAATCACAAGAAAAAGAAAATCACACAATGAAATGTGAGTGGTGATGTACTCCCCCACTTTAAAGTGGTTGCGAGCACCAATATTGTGAGAAATTTATTTAAAGTAGAAGAAGAAGACATGAGAGCTTATGAAAAAATCCCTATGCCAACTCATATGTTTCCAATAAGCTACATAATGAAAAAGGTAGTATGTCACATGCAATCCAACTTAAGGCATGTTGTCCACATCCAAAGCTTACTATTATGTGTTCATAAAAGTTTAATGACTAGCCAAAGGAGGCAATGACAAGTGACATATGAGAACAAGGCTACATAAACCCCTTACCCCCACTGAGTGCAAGACAAAGGTGAGCTGAAATGATTGATGAAATGAATGGTAGATTGAAAATAGGTATCAATTAGAGGAATTAGGTTCCCCGACATAGAGAAGCATACAAAACTCCTTAAGATGTTGTATTTTACTACTCAAATCTTTACATTCATCAGTGGAATGACCATGAGTTGTATGATAGGCACAAAATGAATTTTTGTAATAGCGTTTGTTTCGAGTTCTTGGAGGAGTCTCGACAAGATACCCTCTTGATCAATGGGAGAAGGTATGTTTGTGCATTGTGGCAAAGATACATCTTGCTTAGTATTAGTTTTCATACCTACACAAGACTCTTTAGATTATGAGATTTTGTTCTCTCCTTTATAAGAGGGTGTAAAATATAACAAATTCAAATCATTAATGTTTTGCAAGATGACATTGACATTAAGCGAAGGTGTAGTTGTTTGTTTGTTTGTGTGCAAAGTAGAATGATGAAGACCACTAGTGTCGATTAGTTCAGGATGCTTGACAGTTAAAGTTGGTTTACAGGAATTATTTTTGATATTATTGATGTTGAGTGAAGGCTTGGTTATGTCTTCCGAAGGAAAATAGCCAAGACCATGAGTTGATTGTTGTGTGATAGGATCAATAGGGTTGTGAATACATTGCTCGTTAACACCACATCCTTTTCCACTATATCCAAGTTGTTTCATAAGCTCATAACCACATCCATAAATATTTTTCATTACTTTTGGATTGGGTGGTGGTTGGTCATAAGCATTGTCAAAGCTGATTGTGTAGTTTCTTTCATTATCTAAATTGATTGAGGAAGATGATTTTGAAAGGTCGTCTGAATTTTGTGTTAACATTATTGCTTTTTCTTTTCCCTAATTTGAATCTCTATTTATAATTTTGTATTCACCCATGAATTCATGTTTGAAATCCAAGGAATCCCAATCATCTTCTAATATCTTCATAAATTTTTCAATATGTTGTTGTTTTTCTTTTTGTTGTTCGGGTTCCGCTTGTGTGGTTGGTGTTAATGTGTTCAAAGGGTTCTCTTTTTTTTTCTCAAGTTGCAAGACACTATAAGGCTCATGATCAACATCAAGTGGGCACACTTTGTTGTTGTAGATGTATTTTGTTTTTTGATGAAGAGTGGAAGGCACACCATTCATTGCATGAATCCACAACCTGCCTAGAACAAGGTTATACGAAATATCATGAGGCATAACTTGGATCAGTGTGTTCAATGTGCCTTCTCCAACTATAATAGGTAAAGTGATCACACCAAGCAGTTTCTTTTCTACATTGTTGAAGCCCTTAATAGATAAAGAATCAGGTTGAATTTGTGAGTGATCCACATGAAGCCTATCTAAGAAGTTTACACTACACACATTAAGGGTTGAGCCATTGTCAACAAGGGTTCACTTTATCCCTATCTGAATGTATTGAGTAATGATCATGAAAGCTTCATTTTGTTTTTGCACTTCCAAATTGGAGAATTCACTTTGGTGAAAAATAAGGTCAGCATTTATTCCTTGGATTGTGGTTGTTATGTCAGTTGGTTATGCATTAGAAGGGACAAGAACTTATTGTAAGGTTGTTTGGATCATGTTGTGATAGTGAGGGGAGGCTTGAATAAGGTCCCACAATGATATCTTGACAAGAGTATTCTTAAGTTTTTCAATAAGATCATACTCCTTAATGTATGAATTTAATCGAGGATCTCTAGGAAAAATGGGATTAGGAAAAGGTAATGGTGTTGGGAGAGGTTGTTGTGGTTGTAGATTATTTTGAGTGTTATATGTATGAGCAATGGTATTATTAATTAGTTGTTGTGAAACATTGTTCATAGGTGGGTAAAGGAAAAGTTCAGGTTCGTTGAGGGTTTTAGGTTTGTTTGAAGTGGGGTAAAGGATAAGTTTAGGTTGATTTGGATTTTTTTGTTTGTGTGAAGGTGGGTAGAGAATTAGATTGTTCTTAGGATGTCCCATAGGGTATGTTTGAGGTCCATCGATCGAGGGGATATAATGGACACTTGTGTATGCATAACCTCAGTGGTCTTGGTTTGATGTATCTCTAGTAAAGGGAAATCAAGACTCACCTTTTTATTGTGAGCTAAGGAAGACACATGATTATTGTTGTCATTGTTTAACACCATGATATTCTCCCTAGGAGGAGAGTTTTTAGGAGAACTACCTATCAAATGTTTTTGACATTCAATGTTTGGTTCTTCCATATTAGCTTCATCACAAGAAGGGGAATGATTAGTGGTTGAATTTTCTTGCTCAATAAGGGTTGTCCTAGTTCAAGAGGGATCACTAAGATTCTCATGACTTTCATCCATTATGTTTTCCAACATCAAAGTATCATCTTCATAACTATGAGAGATACTAGGAGAAATACATGTATGATTATCATGATCATTTATGAATTCATTCCTTGGTTCCCTAATGTCTTCCAAAATAGGATAGGTGGAGGAAGGATCATAAAGATGGTTGTTCTAAACCAACATATCCTCATCATTTAATCTCATCTTCGTCAAAATTACTCTCACAGGGAAAAGGAGAATGGAAATTAGGTAAGGTAATATTTAGGAATGTGTCTATGATTTCATTCTCTTGTGATAAAATATCTTCCCAAAGAGGATGGGGAGAAGGACAAGAAAGATCATCATAATGTTCAATGATTGTATCTTCTTTCACCAAGATACCTTTTTCACTAAAACGAGAAGTATTGGGAGAAGAAAAAATATGATCATCATGGTTATCTATGTTTGTACGCACTTCCATCACATCATCCACACAAATAGGAGAGATAGGAGGGGTTGTAAGTTTAAATCAAGTGTTACTATTTTCCCTTTCTTGTGCTAAGAGAGTATCATAACTAGGGAATGCATTGAATGAATGACTATCATGTTTAGTAACTAACATTTTCTTTGCAAATTTAGAGAAGATTGAAACTAACATTTGGAAAAAGTAAACTATGCAAAATTGAAATGCAATGTAAGAATGCAATTTTCAGTTTTCAAACAAGATAATTTTCTGATTAGATAATGCAGTGATCTGAAAATGACATCTTGTAGATGCAAAACTAAATTTGAGCAATGCATGCAATGAGCTAATGTTTTCTATTTCTAATGAAATGCATGTAACAAAAACTCAGCCAACTAATACAGATAGGTAATGGCACCAAAAAAAAAGCTAAAAATTTGGGTTTTCAGTTTTGTAAAAGGCAGTTTTAGTGGTGAAAAGGGATTGATTCGCCCAAGGTGGTGAATGAGTCCCAGTGGGGATGTTTTTGAGATTTTTGAGATTTTTTTTATTGATTGTGATGGAATTTGTACTGTAAGATGTATACCTAATATGAAAATGAAAAACTTTACTAAATTTTAATGATTTTAAATTGTGAAAATGCAACATAAATGCACTTTTCATGAATGCAAAATTTGAAACCTAACATAAATTAATCCATGAAAAACCCTAATGCAAGGTTAATGCAAGCTAGATCTAGGATGATGAAGGACTCCAAATTAGACAATAAAGTATTCAAAATAGAAGGTTCACCAAAATGAAACATATATTTTTGAGTCTATGTACTTCTCTTGCACTCTTAGGGTTTTTCGCCTAAAAGGAGAGAGATATGCCAAAAACCTAGGTGGTTCACCCAAACTAATGAAAGTATAATGGAAATATGAATGAAATGTGCCTAGATGAGATAAAATAAATGCAAATGATTAATAAAAGCTATTGATTATTAAATGAAAACTATTGAAATGCAACTTGTTGGAAAACACATTGTGATATGTAAAAACACCTAGAAATGAAAGCAAACTGTAACAAAATTTGATGAAACTAAACCTATGCACCTGAGAGCTTGATGGAGACTATAAATGACATCTAAAATGTTGTTGATGCTGAAAATTTGGCCTACAAGGACTCATTCGCCATTCTGGGCGAATTAGTCCTAGTTCTAAGAAACTGTCTTGAAAACCGTTTAGGACAAATGGGTATCCAAAACTACAAAGAACATTTTTTAGGCTAGGAAATGGGACTCATTCACCACTAATGGAGAATGAGTCCACTTTTGAATTTCTAAAGATTCAAAAGTGGAAATTGAATCTGTCGGTCTGCTCTTCGGTTGCTAACAAGTGTCTGCCTCCAAAAGTCTTTTTTTTTAGTCTAAAAGTGAATTTTTGTTGATATTTTACATTAGAAAATGAAGAGAAGACTTTAAAAAATTTGCAGCTTGATTCTTAATGATTTCCAAGCTTCCAAGATGCCTAAATCTACAAACACACAAGACAAGGAGAAATGTTGAATGTTAGGGCATGGGGGTTTTCCTTGGTCAAACCCCGTTTAGGTGATTAAATCAAATGAAGAAATAATATGAAGAATGAATATGAAATGAAGGGTTTAATACCTTTCCATGATAATTGATCTTGGATTGTTGTGACAATATGAATAATTTTCCCTTGAATGTCTAAAAATTGCTACCTTGGTGACTTGAGATGATAAAACCTTAACTTGCTTGACTTGATATAGAAGAATGATGGATGAATAATGAAGAATGGTTATGAATTATTGTTTAGAGACTTATATTTATAGAAATCCACCTTATTTTTTGTTAATTGGATCCCCAAGGCCGACATGGAGGAAAATAAGACTTAAAATCCAAAATTTCTCACTTAAACCCTGAAAATGGCTCAAATGGGATTCATTCACCATCAAGGTCGAATGGATCCCTCCTAGATGGGAGTGATTTTCCATCAAGGGAGAATGGGTCCCACAGGGGCCATTTTGCTAGCTTAAAGGTTGGGACATAAGAAAATTAGGTTTCACAATTGTTCTAGTTAGTTATTTGATCAATTCATGCCTTGGGATGCACAATATGGGGAAATAGGGGCCTATTAATGATGATGAAAATGTCAATTAGGGTTTGGGACACAAAACTCAATGTGAAAGTGTGATTCAATACACTTTACAAAACTAAAATGGGTTCCACATAGCCTAGAAAGGAACAACATCCAATGTGAATGTGTGGGATACATTACAAAACTAGATTAGAGTTAAGTTTAATTCACAAGCCTTCTAGAATTATGTGATAATGGAATTAAATATATTTTACATTGTTGAATTGAGGAAAAAGGGTTAATTAAGTCTAGAGAAGTGTGAAAGTCTTGTAGAACACTTTACAACACCTTCACAAGACATCAGTAAATGTATTTTATTTAGTTTGCAAGGGTCCAAGAGCTAATTTGGATGTGAAAAATACCTCACAACACTAGATTGAGACCTCATAAGTCCAATTTACCATAAATTATTCCCAAATCAAGCAAGAAATACTTTTTTCTATGGTACAATTGAAATCCTTAAGAAAGTTAGATTTGGCATTTATTTCACTCAATTTTCCACCATATGACATAGTAGAAAATAAGGGTTTGGAAAGTTTATCTTTAAAAAAAAAATTTACAAGAGCTTTTTTTTCCAAAATGCACATTGTTAGTGTGATTAGGAGGCTGAGAAGATTAATTTTGACATAAAATTCACCCATATTTGGTGTCATGAGCCATTGAGGAATTTTTTTTTCCAAGAGAGTCGTACACCTCCAGTGCTACAATTCATACAAATTTCACAAAATATTAAAAAAAATTATTAAGATATATATTATTAGTGCAATCCATAATATTCTAGTGCTTAGTACATATGTTCAGTGCTTGCATAGGTTGTTTAACCTTGTTCCTATAAGCTACTCATAGAGTAGCTTAAGTTACCTATGGCTATTGAAACTTCCATGGCTTTAAGCCATCGACAGTCACTACCTACGGTAATCACCAAGAGGGTAGTTAGACAACTGACAATCTCCACATTAAATATCAACTAGATTTCATAATCACCCATAAAATTCCACCCAATATTCTAACTCTTAGCCCAAGCACCGCTAGCTCACTATCTTGTGGCCACCACTGGTGGCAGCACCGCCCAAGGGGCCATTGGGGCCCTCCCTATAGGCCAAATTGGGTCATTTTTTAAATTTACATAACTTTTATGTCAGTTATCAAACATGGGTGAATGAGCTATTTCAATAGAAAGCTAGAGATGAGAAATTTCCATCCAAAAAAATTTTTGAAAATGATTTTGATCACCTTTACAAAATATTTTAGGTTTAGGCTATTCTTGTATTTTTCTTCAATGGGCCATAACTTTCTCCTAGGAGCTTCATTTTTTAGAAACCAATAGGCATTATAAAGGTATCAAAGAGAGCTAGATAACAATAGGGAAAAAATTTCCTTAATTTATCAAGATTATTTTGTACTAGAATGTTAAATTTTTACCATTATGGGCCTATTGAGCATTGTATCCTAGACAAAGCTTTGTAAACATGCTAAATCATAATGTGCCAAATTTTTAATATATTTGAGGGTTTATTTCTAAGACTAGTGGAAAGGGGGGGCATTTCTTGTAGTCTTTTTTGAACTTTACATTCTCTTTTAATGCACTCACAAACAATCTTATTCTCTGCTTAAAATGGATCAAGTAATAGTTATTATGTTAACACACTACAAATATTTTGATTGGAAAAGTAAAATGACACTCTACTTGAAAAATTATTGATTGCATAGGGTAATAAAGGGCTAAAAGGTGAACCAAATATTTATGCAAAAAATATAAAATAGTTTAATAAGTGCTATGAAGCATTTGGAACATTGTGTATGTCTATATCTCTAGATTTTCTCTTTCAAATTAAATCTTTGTTTTCATCAAATGAAGTTTGTATAACATTGGAAAAAATCTTTGGTAGACAAGATATATTAAGAGGTAATTGTAGACACCTAAATATGTCTTGAGAATATCACACATTGAGATTTCACCTATTAACACCATTTCTCTCCTGATTCACCTAATTCCTATATTTAATTAAATAATATCAATTATTTAGTCAAATTCACTATTTTCTCCTATTAATTAAATAATTAATTTTAATAGATTAATTCATCACCTTCACATTGACTTTTTTCCAATTTGATTAAATAAAGTCAAATTATTTAATTAAATGTCGTAAATCCTCTTTGATTAAATAATTCCTAATTGTTTAATTAAAGTTTTTAATTCCTCCACTTGCACAATTAAATAATTTTCTAAATTGTTTAATTGGTTAATTTCGTTTAATCATTCAAAGAATATTCTCATGGAATATTCTATTTTCAAATTTAAATTTCTCCCTCCACATGGAAATATCTCCCACATTCCTTCTAAAATCAAGGGATTTTTTATTGTCTCAAGTATTTTTGACCTTTGATTAAAATCCTTAATCCATGTCATTTTGCATTATCAAACCTTGATCCAATTTTTGATCAATGTCTTCATCTCATCCAATTTCATCCATTGATTAGCTAATTCAATCATAACCCTTGATTCAATCCAAAAATCTATAAATAATCTTCATTTTATATGAGAATTTATTCGCAACCATTTGAGAAAACCTATTGTACTAAAATCCATACTCATCCTTTTTATAGGAGCACAACAAAGTATTACTAAGGGAAATATTGATAGATCTAAGGTTCATTGGATACCTCCTTTTTAGGATCTTATAGACTTAATTTTGATGGGGCTTTGAGAGGAAATCTAGGTCTATCAGGGGTGAGCATGTGTGTTCATGATTGTAGTGTTCATTACTGGCAGCAAAAGTAGTGAATTTGACAAGTGACACAAATAATGAAGTAGAGGAAAAGACACTTCTTCAGGGTTTTCAATTAGCAAAGGCTCTAGGGATAAATAATTTGCATATTGAAGAGGATTCTTTGATTATCATTATTGATTGTAAAGAAAGAAAGAATTTTAATTGGAAGCTTTATTAGATTCTCAAGAGGGCTTGGTTGGTAATGGACTCTTTTAAATAAATTTAAATATCACATGTGTATTGGGAAGGAAATAAAATAGCAAACAAACCTGCAAGTTTGGGTAGTGATGGTCAAGAATTTACATTTATGGGTAACATGGATAATGCAAAGGATTTTCCAATTTTACATAATTTGGTTGATTTAGAACAAGCTCCAAATAGGGCTACCTCCTCATAATTTCTTATTTTTTCACAGAAGGGGATTTATAATTGATGGGTAATGATGTGCCTTCAAGAAAGAATATTTGGAATAATGGGTGAGGAGGGAAATTTATAAATCTAACCCATAAATTTGAATGTGTTTAGTCTCAAAGTTGGAGGATTGCGAAAGTGAACCACCTTTTGTTAACAAAGTGCTAACAAGGGTTACCATTAAACAAAATTGGCGATAGGAGGAAGTGACTAATGCATAAGCAAGCTCAGTCATAGTGACATGTGTCAAGCAATTGGTAGTGATGGGGAGTAAGTTTTTGAAACTAATCATGTTTGTTGCTTTTGTAGGTACAATATTTTATTGATGGAATAGGCTAAATGTGTGTAGAAGCAAAAAATATCCATTGATCTAAGCAAGATTAACCTAATATCATTTTAGTAGTACGAGGAGTAGAAAAGAACAAATTTAGCTACAATATGTTTAGCACTTAGGTCATCACTAATTTTGGTAGAGGATAATCTATTTGATCCAAGTGTAATTCCCTATCTTATCACCTGACATATTCATTATGAAAATGAATGGAATGGTCTCCTATCATGTGACAAAGCTGCCAAAGCTGATTTCATATTGCTAGGAAGGAGAAAACAGGTTAGTGTAATAATTTCAAGGCACGGTTTCTTGAGATTAATGCATGTGAAAACACATTTATTCAATTTTATCAAGGTTTTTGAATACATTGCATTTTATTTGGAAAGCAAATATCTTCAAGGAGGTCTGAGGGCTATCTCTGTGTTGCGGGAAATTTCATCCGCTTGTGGTTGTTTCAACCAAAGAAGGTGCAAGGATTCTTACAAGATGTAGATGGAGTGTGTGCTATGGAACTTCATAGCACTAATCCCAGTTAATGATTGGGAATTACCATTTTTAGAAGAAATTCAAGAGATGGAGTTCCAATTGGTCTTTAAAGGGAATTGTCATCAATTCAAGAAGGTTGTGAAGAGGGTAATTGGGCAAGAAATCATGGAACCCAAAACTAACAGGTTAATTTTCCCTTCAAAACTTCTTTCTATCTTCGTCTCTAATTTGCTTGAAATATTGCAAAGCTTTAGTGCTATTGAATGAATTATAAACAAAGTGTTAAAAGAAGCATATCTCCCAAATGACACTTTGTTGAGAGTATGCCAAAGCTATAACTTGTGGAAAGGGAAGGGTTATGTAAAGGAATTTTTCCCAGACATTTACTTTCATGCAGGCCCTCTTTCAACGTAGTATATATAGCAATTAAGAAGACCTTGGCAACAAAAAAACAATATTTTATGTCGTTGGAGCTGAAAAAATTTGCAAGGGAGATTGAATTTGAGCTAGCTAAGAGGATACAGATCTGGGTCAATGCAATTCTTGTCTTGCTCATCCACATCCATGAACTGCTAGAAGTTTCTATTCCAATAGAGAACGTGCCAAAGTTTGGACCACAAGAAGGTGTTCCTGAGGGGTTTGGTAATCAAATTGTTGTGCGACCAAGGGATGTCCTGTAAGTTACTGCTTGACAATACTTTGGTCAAGGAGATGGTAGTAATATGGCCCTAAACTTGAATATAATACCTCTTGTACAACGTGTCATGGGTGATCTTGAAGAACACCAGGACAAGAACGAGATAGCTAGAGACCAAATGGAAGAGTAGTAAATTCTAGTAATCTTTTTTGGTAAAATGTGGGCTCTAAAATTTGAAATTTTTAGTTTTAGTTACTAAGGTGGTATAAGGAATAGTATTCATGCAATGTAATGATTTTGGGAAAAGAACATGGTGCTTCCATGTATTTTTTGGGAGTTGTGGGATAAAAAAAGGAATTGTTATGGTATTGTATTGGCTAAATAGGAGGGTTATAAGTTGAATCTAGCTGATGAGAGCCAAATCATCTTTTTATATACTTTTGAACATCTTTTTTAATATAATAATATATAGGCATCCTGCCTCTTACCTAAAAAAAAACTATAATTTAAAAATAGAGTTTATGCCTTACAAATCATATTACCTACACATGTAAATTTCTTATTATTTGTGTAGAATTTGAATAAGATAAATGTAGAACATGAATCCTAATTTATATTTGTTTGTACATTGATTATATATAAAATTAGAAACTATATAGATAATGTATGATAAAATTCAAACCCTAGAGATATGATAGAATTTAAATACTAGAAGAGAAGAAAATAAATCAATTTTAACTTATGTACATAATTTACATATTTATATTCTATAGTGGTTCAACATGCATGATTCATAATCCTATAAGTATTCTAATTTATTTGGTAGAGTGCAATTTATTTGATAAACTTACTTTTTTACTATGCTTAAACTACACATGTGGATGTATAATATATCATTTTATTAAGGATATGGGTGAATTAAGGAAAGTAAAAATTGACGATATTCTAACACTTAAGTAAACGCTACTAATTTTTTAAATTCCAATGAATACTACTTGATTTTTTTATATGGTACAAGGATGAGATGTGTTTAGATACTTATCTTACACATGAGTTTAACTTCTTGGTGTGCTATAATTTCTCCTACATGATGGATAGAAAGAGAGATATTATCTTATAAATTTGGTGTTCTATTCAATCATAGATCATTTTTTATGTGTTTCATAATGGTGGAAGGTTCATATCATATTAAATTACCACCTAATATAGATTGATATCAATATATCTCCTATAAAACTAGGATAATCTCATGTGTTGAAATATTATCTATGATATGCCAATAAAATTATTTTCATCTATTAGGACCATATTATTTGTAAACCCTAAGACTTTAGTATTTATAATCACACTAAAATCCTAGAAAATCCCTTTAATTTTGGTTTTAGTGTACCCAAAAAAAAACCACTTTTATTATGTTTTAATATTGACTCAGTGGTATTGTACATTTTTTATCAATTATGTCTCACTAGGTGTCGGCCCCATAGGGTGACACATGCGGGACCACTAGCCTTTCATGAGGATAAGGTAGAGATATTTCCAACCATGGCCTTCTCATCCCACCCTTAGTCTGCTAAAGCACTAATGACATTATGACCTAGACCCACTAGTTTATTTTATTAAGTTTTCACTTGTTTAACCAACTCTTTCATGGGTTATCCTGATTTCCCCTTTGTGTGATGGCCCCCATGAAGAGCCACCCTCCCTAGTAGCAATAAAAATAAAACTTCTCAACCTCAAGGGGTGTACCAAATCACAAACAAACTAAAACCACAATGAACCCAGAACATATGTGAGGCATCAACCTTCTCGCTCATAGTCATAACCAAAGGAAAAAATCATAGAACAAGGTACACCCATAAGAGCTCAAAATAGGAGTAGGATCAATGGAAACACAAAGGTATAATCATGTAAAATCAATATAAATCAAATTTCCACATTGCCTCTCAAAGCCTAAAACATTGAATGTCCACAAACTCCCACTGAGGGTAACTAAACCACTTTAGGTTCCCAACCATCTCAAAATATGATTAAAAGAAAATCTTAACACAAGAGAAAGAATCACAACATGGAACCAAAAAATGGTTACATAAAATTCAAAATGGAAAAATGACAAGCTAAGAATAAGAGTGACTATATTATAATGAGATCTTCAAAATCAATCAAGCTAATATAAACAATTCCATGCAAAATCAACCACAATAATCAATGAATGAACAATATTTAATTAATGCAACCCTTGCATCACAAACATAATTACTCCAAGGATTAAACATTACTTCTATTTTGCACCATCGAAAACTCACTCAAACTCCACAATTCCAGCACATCAATCCAACAACCAATCATCTTAAGGAATGACCTAATCAATCGCATTGCATACTCATATAATCCTTAATAAAGAACATACTAAGGTATTAAATAACATTATTACTTTCTCATTATCATACATTAGCTACAAGCTCTGATCCATTTGAATGCAACTCACAACAAACTATTGTCCCACAATCAAAACTGCCTTTTTTTTTCAATACGAATTTAAGATTACTCTATAAACAAAATTTATCTCATTAGATATTCAACAACTAATTCTTAGTGATCTTTTTAAAACAATTTTAAAGAAGAATAACATCCAATAATACAAACAAGGAAATCTAACCCAACCTATTTAATTAATTATTTAATTATATCGAATTCAATATTTCATTATAACCATCCTATTGTCAAATTAAACTATTTCCAATTAATTATACATTATAGAAAATTCAAGTGACCACTAATTTGTACTCTAATACTTATGTAGATAGAATTTATATGATACAAGTATTTATACATCTTTACAATTAGAAACTTTATAAAAATATACAACACATTTTAAATTATTTAAAGGTAATAATATCACATTTTCAATTTCACCAAATTAAAAGAATAAAGATATACAACACAATTCCTTTTATTCTTTATATACATATTCCTTCATATCACAAAATGAGTTAAGAACAAAACACTAACATCGAATTCTTTTTTGAAATGAATCTCAACAATATATGGTAACTAATTTTGTCTAAAGTGAGAATTGACAATAATAACTTAGCTAGGGTTAGGTAAGAAGGTAAATGACAAAGGTTCAACTTGAACCATTGTACAATAATGAAATTAATAAAATACTTTTTAATTAAAAATTCCACTTTTAAATTTTTCAATTAACTAGCATTTTATTTTTATTTAATGTCCAATTCATTAATCAATTCTCCCTAATAGTCAATTTTCCCTATTATAACTATGACACTTCACAATTTCAACATAGGCCTATTTACATTATTAACTTTTAAATATTGAAACAATAACACACAGCTATAGGTAAATATATATAAGAAATTCCATTTATTAACTCTTTCATAAATACTTAAGTATAAATAAATAAATAGAGCTACTTTCTTTTCTTCTCAATATATTTCTCTAATTTTACTTACCCATAACTAAATACCCATTAAGAAATTATTTGTTGCAACCATACTAAATGTATAAATATGTATAAGTAAAATATAATAATGTGGATTTATTCACTCGTATAAATATATCCATTAAATGCAACAATATAAATTTTATTTTATATATTTGTCTAATCAACACCATAAAACTATTTTAATTCCATATGATATGTACTATATTTTGACTATAAATTAAATAATGTGTACACATTCAAACTCTCAGATACAAGGCATATAATTAATTTCCAAATGTAAAACACAAAGGAGAATAAACCTTATTTCAATTTAGCGATTGCGAGAGAGACCAATGGTTGATTAGAAGGAGAACAATTCTAATTTACTTGTCAATAAAATCTTCTTACTTTAAGTCAACATTCTTATTTAATATATCAAATCTTAGCATCTTATCTTAAATTGAAAGCTCATAGCTTATAACTAAATAATTTTCCTACAAATATATTTACACAATTTCTACAACACATATTCTTGCATATTTATTGTAATCATAATACTACTTTCTAATTTAATAAATCAACTATATATATATATATATACCCACTTACAATTCTTTAACCAGGGCTACTAAAGTTAGCATGGGAATTTCTAATCCTAGGAACACTGTAGGTCAACACATATTTTCTTTTATCAATGGAGGAAACAATTTAAACTATACAAATTTTAGCATCAAGCAAATTTTTATGCTGATAGAATAAACGTTCTTCCATAATGATATTTGCAGACATTCCCCAAGGGATCTGATTCCTAGATAAACCTAATAAAAAAAAATGAGTGCAAGGTGTTGGGGAGTATGATAGGAAAGAGAGAGAAAGGGAAGGGCATGACAACAAAAAAGTGTATAGATTGGGCCAACACGTTCACTAAACTCTAAGAGTATAGTGTTATGAACTAGGCATAGGGATGAATGAAACACATACCTATTATAGAACCATCAGCCAGAGAAGGGAGAAAGCACATTAACACAAATTTTAAAGGCTTAAGAAGCTCCCAAGCGAATGCAATTGACAAAGAAATATGCACCATACAACTGTTAATTTCTATAACCCAGCAATAGATTAATTGCACAATAAATTCACAGAAAGAAATCTGATTTATAACAATTAATACAACTAGGTTAATTAACAACTAATAACAGCAGAAGAAAAAAAAAACAATAAGCCAATCACAAAAGATAATAACACAGATATACCTAGGAAACCCCAATGCAGGGAAAAACATGCAAATGTTGGATCTTCTATTCAACCTAACAGCAAACTTTTCTTTCGAAAATACAATATGAGTTTGCTACAACAATCTTACTTTTATAGAGCCTAGCTGCTTTACTTAGCATGCAAGGAAATAATTTTTCCTTGCTTTCTTTGGCTTTATTTACACATAAAATCACTCTTGGATTTATCTTATCCTCACAAACTCAGAAACACTCTATTAAAGAATAAAAAAAATTTGTTGTTGCTAAAAATCCAACTCGAATTGATTTAAAGAAAATCTAATCTTGAGTTGCTTTAAAGCAAATCCATATCCCACTTTTTGAGCTACAAAAATCAACACTCCCTCTTAGCGAGGAAAATGTTTTGCACCACACCCAACTTGTCCCTAAAGAATTCAAACTTGCTCTTCATCAAGGCCTTCGTCAGGATATATGCTATCTGTTTGTCCATAGGAATGTAAATGAGCTTCACTATCCCCTTCTCCACACAATCTCTGATGAAGTGGTACTTGATCTCAATGTGCTTTGACTTGTCATCAAACACTGGATTCTCAGAGAGTTTGATGCAACTTTGATTATCATAGTAAATGACTGTAGGATCCAGCTCCTGATTAAAGAGTCCAACTAGAAGTTTTCGAAGCCAAATAGCCTCACATGTAGCCATACTGGCTGCCATATACTCAACCTCTGCAGAACTCAGTGCAACTAACTTCTGTTTCCTACTGTACCAAGAGACTGCTCCTGATCCCAAACTTAAACTGCACCCTAAAGTGCTCTTTTGATCAGTTGTACTACCTGCTCAATCTGCATCAGTAAACCCCTTGAGCTTCACTCCATCCTGCTAAACATACTTCAGCCCATAATCAACTATGCCTCGGAGATATCTCAAAACATGCTGCGCAGCTATCCAGTGCACACGTTTAGGTTCCACCATAAACTGTCTGAGAGAGTTCACTGCAAAACAAATGTCTGGCCTAGTGTTGACCAGATACATAAGAGAGCCTATCAATTGTCTGTATAAAGTAGGGTCCACTGCCTTTGATCTAGAAGCATCAATCTTCTTCCAATTGGTCACAAGTGGTGTTGACATAGGCTTATAGTTTTCCATCCTGAATCACTTCAAGTTATCAATTAAGTACTTCCCTTGTCCAAGGAAGATCTCTCCCTCTTTCTGCCACAACTCCAATCCCAGAAAGTAATGCATCAACCCCAAGTCCTTCATCTCAAACTCTCCTGCAAGATCCCGCTTGCAATGTGCTATGAGCTCCTCTAACCCTGTGAGAAATAGGTCATCAACATATAACAACAATATGAGAAGTTCACCCTTCACCTGAACATAGTACAGGTTTGAATCTGCCTCACTCTTGATGAAGCCCACACTCTGCAAGTAACTATCAATACATGAATACCACACCCTGGGAGCCTGCTTGAGTCCATACAGTGCTCTTTTCAACCTGCATACATGAGAATCCCTCTCATGTGCTTCAAACCCTTCTGGTTGCTCTATGTGAATCTCTTCCTCAATCACCCCATTGAGGAAGGCCATCTTTACATCCATCTGGTGAATCCGCCAACCCATTTGTGCTGCTATAGAAATGATAGCTCTTATGGATGAGTACCTGGCTACTGGAGCAAAAGTCTCATCATAGTCGACTCCCTCCTTCTGAGAAAACCTTTTAGCCACAAACCGAGCTTTGAACTTCTCCACACTACCATTTGCAGCATGCTTAATCTTATACAGCCATCTCGAGCCCACCACAGACTTATCTTCTGGTCTTGGTACTACCTCCCACACACTGTTTTTCACGATGGAAGAATACTCTTCCACCATGAAATCTCTCCATACTTGGTGCTTGGATGCCTCCTAAAAGCTAGAAGGCTCTACTTCAATTAATTCACTCATAAGTGCCACATAATCTAAATAATGTCTAGGAGCCCTTCTTTGTCTGACTGAATCTTGAGGATCACCTACATATTCTTGAGCCTCTCTTAATGTTTGCTCAGCTGCCCTATTTCTCCTCTTCTCACTAATAAGAATCTGAGGTTGAGGAATTATTTGTTCCTCTATCTGATCATCTTGCTTGTTCTGCTCTCTAGCTTGCGTGACTGAAGTTTGAGGAATTTGTGCTACCTCAACTATGGATGTTTGTTCCTCCTCATTCATCAAGTTACTTGACTTCTGAAGAGCCCTCTCTTCCTCAAACTTCACATCTCTGTGAACCATTGTTTTCCTAAGAGCAGGAATATAAACCCGATAAGCCTTAGAAGTTTCACTGTACCCAACAAGGATACCCTTCTCTACAGTAGGTTCCAACTTGGTTCTCTTCTCAACAGGAATGTGACAATACAAAAGACATCCAAAGATGCGAATGTGCCCCAAATCTGGTTTCTTACCAGTGAACGCCTCTTCTGGAGTCAATTTTCCCAACACTTTGTGAGGACTCCTATTCTGCAAATATACAGCTGTATTGCAAGCTTCTACCCATAAGAACCAAGGCAGATCTTGATCATGAAGCATGGCCTTGGCTGCTCCAACGATAGCTCTATTCTTTCGTTCAGCAACCCCATTCTGCTGAGGGTTGTACGGAACTGTCAACTCTTTCTTGATACCTTCCCGAGCACAAAAATCTTTGAAGGCATTCGAGGTATACTTGCCTCCATTTTCAGACCTTAGTATCTTGGTCTTCTTCCTAGTTTGGTTCTCCACGAGAGCCTTAAACTCTTTGAACCTACTGAAGACCTCATCTTTATTCTTCATGAAATATATCCATGTCTTCCTAGAGAAATCATCAATGAAGGTAACATAATACTCATATCCATTCAAGGATGTTGTTGACATAGGTCCACACACATCTGAGTGTACAAGATCCAAAATCCCTTCGGATCTAGTGTCGCTGCTTGGAAAATTGGTCTTGGCATATTTCCCAAGAGCACAACCCTTGCACACCTCATGCTTTTTTGTCTTCATCTTAGACAGCCCTGTCACTATTTCCTTAAGAATATTAAGTTCTCCATAGTGAAGGTGAGCCATCCTCCTGTGCCACAATTCTCCTATCCCTTTACAGCTACTAACCAACGCATGTGCTGGCTCAAACTGTAACCAAAACAAGCTGTCATGGCTGACACCAATCACTTTTGCAATCTTGGAATCTTTGGGACGAATATAGACTTTTCCCCTCTCAAAGGTCACGATGTAACCCTTGTCTTCCAAGGCAAAAACTGAGATTAAATTCTTTGTCATGCCAGGGACATACAACACATCCTCCACCAACAAAGGTTTACCAGACTCCCTCTGAAACTTGACGGTGCCAATACCAGTTGCATGGTACTTGGCATTGTCTCCGATCTCAATATAGAAATCCAACTTCTTCTCCTCCAACTTGGTGAAACATTCTTTGACTCCTATCATGTGGCGAGAAGCCCCACTATCAATATACCATACTTTGTTGGCAATTGAACTTGGGAGATAGGCAATGAGTGAAAACTCATTCTCAAATTGTGATGCAAACTCGTCCACCTCTGCTGTAGCAGCAAATTGCTTCTTTTTCTTGTCCTTATTTTTCTTATTCAGACATTGACTGGCATAGTGACCCATCTAATGGTAGCAAAAACATTTAATCTTGCTCAGATCTTTCTTCTTCCCACTCTTGGAAGAACTTTCCGATTGCTCTTTATTGGACTTCTTCTTACCCTTGCTTGCAAGAGCAAGATTTTCTTCATCTTGACCCTTCTTTGTCTGATCTCCTCAATGAGCACCTTCATGGATCTCCTCCTGAACAAAATCATCCCAAAGTCTTGCCTAATCAGGTAGTCGATCTCTGCTGACAACACACTTGACAAACACTTCCCAGTGCTTTGAAAAACCATTCAAGGCTATACGCACCAACTCATCTTCTTTAATCGTCTCTCCAACAGCAGCAAGCTCATCCCTAACGTGTGTCAGCTTGGACAAGTAGGATGTCACACTCTCGCCTTTGGACATCTTGGTATTATACAATTTGTCCTTGAGCATCATCTTATGACTTTGATAGTCACTCTGATAAAGTTTTGTGAGCGTATCCCACATCTCCTTGGTGGTGTCTTTCCCTGATAAATGAGGAATTAAATGATCTCTTACTCCATCCAGGATAATCCTCTGAGCCTTGGCCTCTTTGAATTCATGTGAATCTAAGGCAATAGGATCATTTGTTGGTGGAGTCACTTCTGTGCTAGCATAGATCCAGAGCCTGTTCTCCTTGAGAACAGATGTAATCCGAACCTTCCACTGCAAGAAGTTAGACGCACCCTCGAGCCTGTCCTCGTATCGAACACTGGTTTCCATAGCCACAAAAGAACTGGAGACAAAAATTTGATGATTTTTTTTCTTGAAATTTGTGTCACAAATCTTGGCTTCGTATTCAGATTTTAGAGCTCTGATACCATGTTAATTTCTATAACCCAACAACAGATTAATTGCATAATAAATTCACAGAAAGAAATATGATTTATAACAATTAATACAACTGGATTAATTAACAACTAATAACACTGGAAGCAAAAAATAACAATAAGCCAATCACAAAAGATAATAACACAGATATACCCAGGAAACCCCAATGCGGGGAAAAACCTGCAAATGTTGGATCTTCTATTTAGCCTAACAGCAAACTTTTCTTTCGAAAATACAATATGAGTTTGCTACAACAATCTTACTTTTATAGAGCCTAGTTGCTTTACTTAGTGTGCAAGGAAAGAATCTTTCCTTTCTTTCTTTGGCTTTATCTTATCCTCACAAACTCAGAAAAAATTCTATTAAAGAATTAAAAAAATCTGTTGTTGCTAAGAATCCAACTCGAATTGATTTAAAGAAAATCTAATCTTGAGTTGCTTTAAAGCAAATCCATATCCCACTTTTTGAGCTACAAAAATCAACAACAAGGGTAGCAATGTTGCACTCATAAGAGTAAGACATGCAAGGAGGAGGCAGATCACACTTTGAAGGCACATATCTCAACAAAGAAACAATGAATGTAACACTATACTCAGCATCGAATTACTAATATTTTTACCTCACCTTTCTCCTTCTCTTTTTCCCACCACTACGAGGATGAAGACTTGTGGTCAGGAATTCGTAGGAAAACACCAATCACTCTCTTCGCAGGTTGCCAATGGTATCAAGGAGGTTGTTTAAACTTATACACTCTCTAAAGTCTAAATACTTCAACTATGATAGGTTGCAAATGGTATCATGGACATTATTTAAATTTATACACTCTCCAAAGTCTAAACACTACAACAGTGATAGATTGTTGATGGTATCAGAGAGATTATTTAAATGTATACACCCTCCAAAGTCTAAATTCTACAGCTCCAATAAGTTGCCAATGGTAGTAGGGAGATTATATACACATTGGTTAAAATAAATAACCCAATGCCACTGGTGAAAGCAATAAAAGGGTTGGCAGCCATTGAATAATAATGAAAGGGCTTAAATTAAAATAGTGCATGAAGCATAAAAATTTAAATTACCTTCACCCTTTTGGTGCTTCCTCTACCTCCTACGTAACTCCTAACTCCTGTTAACCTCCTCTTTTCCAAAACAACCATCTTTTTTTTCCCCAAAAAAAAATGGTGATTTTCCCCCTCTTTACTTTTTTAACCAGGGTGTGTTTTTTTTTATTAAGTTCCTCCCGTGAATGCAATTGGCAGTCGTAAGAAAAATAAAAGCTTTTTCAATTTTCAAGCACATGCAAATGACAAGTGTAAAGAAATTTCCAAACTTTTTCCATCTTCTTTCACATTAAAAACTCATGCAAGATGTGAGAGAATCCTCAAGGCACATGGAGGTTGAGTTTTTATATATTTAATAAATTTAATATTGTGAATATATAGTGTTGTGTTCAATTAAACATATTGTAAATTTATCTTATTTAAAAATTGTTTTTTGGAAAATGAAATAAAGTAAATATATATATATATATATATATATATATATATATATATATTCCTATCAAAAAATTTCTAATTTAAATTCTTAAATCAAATAACATTCCATTTCTACCATTCACTAATTTTAAATATAAAAGTACACACATAATCCAAAAATCAGCCAAAAATCCAAACCAAAACTTTTATTATATTTTTTTGAATAAAAACCTAAAAAAAAAACATAATTTATGTTTTCCCTTTAATTGTATAACCTTTTCTTTTAATTTAAAAGAAGATACAACTAAATAAGAGATATTAAATAAAACCTTTTATTCATACTATATAATTTCTCTCCTCAAAAGTAAGAGAGACTAAGGCTAATAGATGTTATTTCCACCTAGTTAGTTACTTAAAACCTATTTCTCTTCCTTTTAGAAAAAAAAAATCAGTTCTCCTCTCTCAATTAAAACTAAGGCTACATTTGGGGAAAGAGAGTTTAAGGATGAAAGTTTCACTCGTTTTAGGGGGATAAATTGTGGAGCAACTTCCATATAAAAGAAAATGACACTAGGAGTTATTATTTCAAATCTAGTATGATAAACTAGAGATGTTATCCATTAAATTAAAACAATGTCAAAGGGCAAGGTCAACATGACTTCACAAAACATAAATAAACAAATTACTCGATATTGAAAGATGGCCGAAACGAAGGGACACTACATCCTCCCCCCCTTGGCATCGACTTACTCCTGGAAGTTTCTTGCAAGCATAAGCACAATTATGCAACGAACTAACAATTGTATTAATCATTAAAAAAGACATTAATTAAACAAGTAAAAATTAAACAACTCAAAATGAAATGATACCAAAATAGAAACAGGGTCACAAATAGATGACATCGGCAACATAAATATGGGGTGACAGACTAGGATGTAGAACTTTCTTTTCAACTCTATTTAAAACTTCATACCCATTGGGGTTTATGACACTTTTCCTGTCCTGACAGTACAGGTGGAATCGAGGCTTGTGTACCTAGAATCCTGCATAAAACCAATTATCGAAGCAACATATATATACACACCATGAGAGAGAATTACAGCGTAGCAAGGTGCTCATAGATGAGTGATGTAACATTGTCCCTCTCACCTGACTCTCAAAAAATAACACACCATGATACATATCATGAAGTGAGCATTAATCAATTTACATTACCACACAATATCGCATAACCAAATAAAGATGAACACCATGCATCATTATATCATCAACATCATAAAATAGTATCATGAGAATCCAAACAAAACACACAAGTCAAATAGGTGAAACAATCACTAACACGGACTCAAGGTATGGGTAAAAGCAAGAAGTTGGGTACACGAAGAGGGGAAATCTCGGGGAAAAAAAAGGTTCACAAGAAACACGTACGCATTTTCAAATAAATGAGTATGCTTTACGGCTCGGGTACCCAGGCCTAGATTCGAACGCGTATGCGTTCAGGCTCACGTACGCGAACCTAGAACACGTATGCGTTATGAAACGTGTACGCGTTTAGAATGCGTACGTGTTTAGAACACGTATGCGTTTTGAAACACATATGCGTTTCGAGAAAGTATTTATTTTTTAAAATAAACGACTGTAATTCATTTTCCACCATTCTAAGTTGGGACTAAGAAGGAGAAAGGAGAGCGCATACATGTTTTAGAGAACACAAAATTTTGACTGCCACCTCCTCCCATTGACACTAGAGACCTTGTCGACCTCCAGGTTAGTTGAATTCTTAATTTTATTTTCTTTCTATTCTTTTTTTTGTTTTCTAATTAGTATTTAATTTTTGTTTGTTTAGTGTATTTTAATTCAATGTTTTATTGTTTTTAATTGCATTTTCAAAAAAACCAAAAACGTCAATGAAACAAAAAAATTTAAATTGTAAATTGAAAACCATAAAAGCTAAACCTAAATTGAACACATTTAAAACTTAGAAATTTCAAAACCCTAGAAACCCTAGTTTACAAAATTTACATAGGTTAATCTTTGGACATAAACCCTAAAACGTAAACCTAAAACCCTATTTACCCTAATTTACGTAAACCTAAAATGGACTATTTACCCTAATTTACGTAAAACTAAAATGGGCTATAGATAGACTATGTGCAATATGGATAGAGCTAGACACATAAATGTTATTAAATCAAATAAATATTAAAATGTGAAACATGAATGATTTCTACCCATTTCTCTTATTTGGATGAGATCCTTTGTGAATTATGTAAGGATGCATTATGATCATATTTAAGCCTTAATTTATAGGATGTTATTCATAAGATCTATAGGACAAGTGTGTAATCTAATTCCTATTTTAACTCTCATATGTAGTGGCATTGTTCTAGATTAGGAAAACTAAATGTTGTACTTTCTCTAAACTAGTGTATCAAAGCTAACTTGTAGCATGAACATTTCAATTTGGAATTTAATTCAAATTACTTTTTTGAGAAACTTGTAGTTTAGGGTTTAGGGTTTAGATCTCCTCTTCCTTTTTAAATCATCCAAGAGTGCTTAGAGGTCCAAATAGGTTCAAAATCCATCATAACTCAACAACTTACTTATAATTGAAATCTAAAATTCCTAATTGTTGATATATTGAAGCTATTCCTAGAATGTCACATATTTTATTCAAAGCACTAAGTTTAGGTGGTAGGGTTTCTCATTTACTTGTAAAAATTTATTCATGTGTCTTCTATATGTTTTCATGTCATCAAATCTCTAAATCTAAACCCTAAACCCTAATTTAGCATTCATTTTGTTGTAGGACCTTATAATTAAATTTGGTTGCCTTTCAATTCTATAACCAAATGTTTATTTTCTAAGATTATTTATTTATTGAATTGATTAATTGATTCCTCACTTAGTGGCAGTTAGGTTCTTTTTTTGAAAATCCATGCACGTCTAGAATTTATATAAATATTCAAAGGAAGAGTCTATGTCATAGAAATGTTTCAAAAAATATATGATTAGAAAAAAAATTGGGTCTAGGGTTTAGGGTTTAGATCTCCTCTTCCTTTTTAAATCATCCAAGAGTGCTTGGAGGTCCAAATAGGTTCAAAATCCATCATGTGTCTTCTATATGTTTTCATGTCATCAAATCTCTAAATCTAAACCCTAAACCCTTATTTAGCATTCATTTTGTTGTAGGACCTTAAAATTAAATTTGGTTGCCTTAGGCAACTCCACCAAATTTTATTCCCTTAAGCCATGGAACATTTTTTCCTAGTCCACCTTACTAGACATAGATCCCCTTAAGCCATCCTATCACCCTAAATCGTAAATCGATGTCTTAAGGGGTCCTAATATGACATTTCTTAAGGGGATCAAAGAAGTTCTCAAAATTTGGTGAGTAGAGCTCAAGCTCATCTTTGTTTATTTTGTACATTGCAATTAGGTCACTAGCATATATCTATGTGTCCCTTTGAATGTATTCTATTAATTTTTCATTCTTATCTTTAGTATTCTTTGAAAACAATGAATGAGATTATAAATTTTAATGTTAGTGTTAAACTTATAATTTCTTCTTAACTACTTTGTCCCACTATAGAGATCTTGTGTCTCTTAGATGAGTTCTTGAGAGTTAGTTAGGCCAACTTGTATAGTGAAGTTGAAATAAAGAGATTGTGTAAGAGTTATTATCTATTTTAGGATGGGTCAACACATGTGAGAGTCATAAAAAATTACTTACCATAGTATTTTCATGCATTATTAGTGACTGTGGTGTTGCCATTTTGTTATTTCCTAGGAATCCTTATGTCTATATATTGGATTCTTGGGGTAGAAGATGTATGCAATGTATCTTATAGAGTTATTCTATCCTTTTTTTTAATAGGATTAGGATTTTTGATATCATTGTTGTATTCTATAGAATCCCTATGAGTATATTATAACCATAAATCATCTAACAATGCATTGAGTTGTGTGGTAAATTAGAGGATAGTTATTCTTGAAATAGGATTCATAAAGTATATTTATATCTCTTTCCTTCTTATAGTTGCATATATTCTTATTTCTCTCTTTTTTCATGTTGGGTTCTTGCTTTTGGCTTCTTAGTTACATGAGAAAGTACTAGTTGTTTTGAATACTATTTAAAGTTCTTATGTTGGTTTCAGTCTTTAAATCCATGGTTAAATAGAAGAATTGGATTATTGTTCACCCTCATTACATGTTAGTTGTAGAGTTGATCTCTTAGTGACCTAGAAGCTCCCAAAAAACCTTGTTCTTCTATTTGGATGTACAAAGTGATGGTTGTGGAATATTTTGGTTGCTTAAATTTCCTAGATAACCCTCTAGCATTTTTAGATATTTGTACTTGCATGTTATAGATTCATGATATTTGTACTTGCATTTTTCTGATTGTTGAGAATGAATAATTTTTCCTTCACTTTGAGATTAGATAGACCTAGGAGAGTATTCCTAGAGGTAGCCTTTAACAATATTTAATCACAAATAAAGATATATAAAATATAAAAAACTATAATAGTATCTATATACATGAAATTTGAAAATTTAGATAAATCAATTTATGTCCTCGGATTTAATTAAATTTTGTCATACTTGATTAATACATCTATTCATTTTGAATTGTATGACCTTAAAATGAAATTTGGTTGCCTTAGGAAACTTCACCAAATTTTATTCCCTTAAGCCATGGACCATTTTGTCCTAGGACCTTACTACACATAGATCCCCTTAAGCCATCCTATACCCTAAATCGTAAATCAATGTCTTAAGGGGGAATTTGACATTTCTTAAGGGGATAAATTTGGTGAATATATCTATGTGTCCCTTTCAATGTATTCTATTAATTTTTCATTCTTATATTTAGTATTATTTGAAAATAATGAATGAGATTAAATAAATTTTAATAAAACCCCATAATTTCATAAATCTACCCTTCATATTAACAACCCCACATTGGACTCAATTTAATGTGTTTACATGCTATGAATTTTTAATGTTATGGAATTTATAATGTTATAAATCAAATGGTCTTCAAATGAAATATATTTTGAATTTGTGCATGTTCAATGTGATTTTTAAATAACTTTCAAATTGTGTGCATTATTTAATTAGTTTGATGATATATATTTTTTAATTGTTTAACATGAAATTGCCATATCATTGCTCACATGGATCCATTGTTTAATTTAAAGGATTTTATGCCCAAGCAAGAAATTTCTATAGATCCCATACATCCCAATCCACCACATGAACATAACCCTAACACACCTCCACATTCTCCACCGCCTAACCCCCCACCCCTCTTGTAGTTGATGAAGATCAATTAAGAGAGAATATCTGAGCAAACCTCATTTTCATTCAAGGAAATATAGATCTCATAAAAAATGAGCCTAGAGTCCCTCCCCATCTCGCACGGTTTGCATCTACGATGCAAACTATGGTCGATTATGTTCAATCTATTGATGTAGACCTAGTTAGGTTCCATCGATGGAGAGAATAGAGGAGACAAATATATGTAGATGGATTGTCATATAAAGAAATCAATGACTTGAAAATTACCAAACAAGCCATGTGCCAATATTTTATTAATCCCCATACAAACCAACCCATTCCACCCACGAAAAAATGAATTTCAATTTTATGGTGTAGGCACTTGTAGATAGATGCGCATTTTTGGGATAGATGGTGGATGGTGTTCGATACTCCACCACATGGCAACAGTGAGGTGCCCTTATACTTTTTGAGAAAGTTATGGGCTGAGTTTGAGTTGAGTACAAAACCCAACTATTTTGATATGAGGTCATTTCAGGGAGTTGGGTATGGCATGCCCCAACATAGACTAGGAGCACGTGTCGATCCTCAGTGACATGCTCCAATTGCTCCTATTGTTCCTCTTCCTTCTCCTAGTGTTCTCACTGCATTTCAGCAGCAGACCATGTTATCAAAATTAGGAGAATTGAGTTCACTTTCAGGACATCTCACTCAGCAGACTACACACGTGGCCACTGAAGTGGCCAATAGAGAGCATGGAGGCTCAAGCTATAGGGATACTCAGGCATCCACTTCAGGTGACGCACATGCATCTGGGATGGGGTCATACCTGGATTTACTATATTCTAAGGATCGTCCTACACAGGTATGTTCATATTTTGAACTTAAATTTAATTCAAGTTTGAAATATGAAAAACCCATGTAAATAATAACATCAAACTATATATATATAATATAATATTAATTCAATAAGTGTTTGGTGTAGACGCATGATCACATGATGCCTAAAACTCAATATGATCATCGTGTGCATATGTCGAGTGTTGTAGATCTGGGCTCACCTTTTGGACATGTACTTGAACCAATATATATTAAATAATTTGTGTGGATATATATCTAATTTAATTTGAATTTTTACACATGTGTGAATTGATATATTATATCTAGATGCAGGGAGGTCATACAATACCTAGTACTGACCAACCACAAGTTATAGTGGTGAGCACTCCTAAGACATCATCAGCTCAGGTGCGTGCTTTCAAAAGTTTGTTAAGTTTAAATTAAATAGACATATCATAGATCTAATTTAATTTTTCATTTACATACACATTTGTCAATGATCTATACAAACTGTTGTACATCTATATGCAGGAATTTCATGAGATACCCATGGCAGGCTACACACCTAAGACATCATTGGCATTTATGCATGGGAAATCTCAGGTGCATGATCATGAGGTCATATCATTTGAGGTTGTAAACTTTACTTTAAATCTCCTATACAATTTTTATGGACCTTTTAAATATATATATATATATATATATATATATATATATATTCGAGGTTTTCACATATTGTTTGCTTTATATGAATATGAAGGATATAGTAGATCATGCATTTGCATCTTCTCAAGTGACAGTTATTCTACCCATTGAAGAAAATATGCCAGTTATAGATTCACATGATCATATGGTAATTTATGCATACTAGAAATCATTTTTACTATATAAATACTAGATATTTAATTAAATTTATTTTTATCTAAAAGTTTATATTTTCAAGTTTAAATATGTTTAATTATATCAAAATTTCTAAATAAATTTAAATCTAATTTCAAGTTTCTTGTACTCTTTTACAGCATGATGTGGGTACATCTAGTCAACATGGAACAAAGAGGAGACTTGATTTGACCGATCAGCCTGAAAGTTAGATGGTTTTATATTTTATGGACTATAGATCTCTAGTTTTATTTAAATATATGTGTTGGACTTGACATATAAATTCTATGGACTATCTATCTCTAGTTTTACTTTGAACATGTTATTATCATATTTGTGTTTATTTATATCAGTTGACTTTAATATGATGATTATATATGCACTCAATTATGATATCTTGTTATGTTCATTTTCATGATTATATGCACTCATACATTAGACTATTTATATTTTATCTAATTTTCAAGTATTACATGCACTATATAAATTCTTATCTAGAATCAAATTTAATATATATAATTTATCACATGGTTAGGTGACAAATTAAAACATTCCTTAAATAGTTTAGATCATATTCATAATAAATTAAGGGCAGGTAATTTTAACTATTTTCCAATTAGATAGCAAATATTTGAATCAATAAACAAAAAAACCATCTCCTTGTATGTATAAAATGTATAATCTATACAATTGAATTATTATATAAAATGTGGTAAATACAAGACATGAAATGTATAATCTATAAAATTGGAACAAGATATTTAAAAAGTGACATTGAACAAACATATATAATGTATATCAAGATTTTTATTACAACTATATAATATGATGAAACATAAATGTGCATGTAGATACAATTAAAACTTATCAACTTTTAGGTGAAGACCAAAAATTGACATTTGCATAGTCTCTTGAAAAAATAATTTTTTAGTTCAACAATCACTTCGTAGATTGACTTGATGAGAACTTGCAAAAATAATTAATGTAAGTAACTACAATTTTTATGAGTCATTTAAGAAAAAAATTCATGCGAGAAAAGAATAGTATATAGTAAATTCCATAAAAATTCAAAAGATGTTTTCCATAGGATGGATTAAGGGGACCTAAGAGGATATATAGCTTAAGGGGGGTCTTAAGAGAATGGCTTAAGGGGAGTTAAGAGGATGGTTTAAGAGGATGCATCTCATGAACCCTAGGATATGGCTTAACAGGTCCTAAGAGGATGGCTTAAGGGGAATTATGAGAGTCCTTTAATAGGATGGCTTAAGGGGATGTAAGAGGGTGGATTAAGGGGAGTTGATAAAATGACTCAAAGGGATGTAAGAGAGTGGATTAAGGGGAGTTGATAGAATGGATTAAAGGGATGTAAGATAGTGGATTAAGGGGATGCATGTCATGAACCTTACAATATGGATATTAATAGGCCCTAAGAGGATGGCTTAAGCGGAATTATGTAACACCCCTCCATTTTGTTCTTTTGATCGAGCAATGTTCGTTATTTATGTTTTGCTTTGTCAGCACGTTGGTTGTAACTTGATTACTTTGACCGCTAATTGCTAAGCGATGTAAATATTGTGTTTTGATGTGATGGTACTTTGATCAGATGATATTATTGTTTCATGTTATGGATTAAAATTATCATGTATGTGAATTATTGATGTTTTATGCTTTGATTATACCATTGATGTTTAGAGGCATCAGTTAGCGATATTGTATTGGTGAAGGGGACGAGATCACATCACTCGCACATGAGTGCCCTATGATTTCGTGATTTCCTCTTCACGGTGTGTTTTAATATTTATACATATTTGTATGTATGTTCGACACTCGTGTTGTGTGCAGGATGCAGGTACATGACATTGACTCCACCTGGTTTTGTAGGTCTGAGCATGTCCCTTGTTCAACGGAAAATGATTCGGAGATAGTAGCTTGGGTTTCTATGTCGTGACATCACCCTAGCCATAGTGTGTCATTGGGTTGTCAGTTGGGATGAGTTATTTCCTTGCCGTCTCGTCTCTCCTTGCTTGCGTGATTAAATTTCCTAGTGAAATGGTGTTTGCTTTATTTAAATTTATTGCCAAAAATTCATAAAAGAGTGCTTATTAGTTAATTAATTAATTTAATTTGATCAATAAAATGATCTAATCATGAATTAGATTTATTGTTGATTAATTAAATTAGTTCAATTGTATTAGCATTAATAGATATTGTGGCAAATAAAAATAAAAAAGTAATTTCCTTGCATCCCTCTTGAAATAAAATTTAAAAATGATTATTTTGTTAAATGCAATTAGCAAATTCAAGTTTGTGGATAAAACGGAATTTAATTGGCATTTGGGGTGAAAATAGAATTTTATTTTAAATAATTGTTATGCATTTGAAATGGGAAATAGAATTGTTTTATTAAATTTAGAAAAAAAAAATATCCAAAATATCCAAAATAGCAATAACTATGGTGGGTGAACCCAAATTAGGGGTTTGACAATTTGGAGAGGCATAAGGAAATGCATTTTCTTTATTGAATTATCTTTTTTTGAAAATGGTAATTTTGGAGAGCAACAAGAAACTTGGAAATTCTTGGAGAAAATTTTGAAGGATTGGAAAGATTGGTTGAAGCAAAATTTGAAGGAGAGCAACCTCCATTGAAGGATTCAAATAGCTTGGAGAAAAACAAAAGGTTCCATTTTTTCTTATTATTATGCAATCTCATTTTAAAATCCTATTGCCCTTTGTTGAAATGGTTCAATTTGTTAATGGAATTCAAACTTTGATTGAAAACCCATGAGAAGATCTTCATTTGAACTTGAACAAAGAACTTTCAAACTTAGTGAAAACAAAAAAAAAAAGTGAATGAAAACTATCTATGAAAATCTTGAAAACAAGCATGGAAATTCAATGGTTTTCTTTGAAAGTGTAATTGCTTGGAAAAATCTCAATTCAAATTGTGAGAAATCTTTATTTTATTGTGTTAAATCTTGCAATTTCAATGGAAAATTATTGTAATTCTCAGATTGAGCATTTGCTCAATCTGGGTATGGAAAATAAGCATTTTTACAGTCATTTATTATGACTGTGTATATATATATATATATATATGTATATATATATATATATATATATATATATATATATATATATATATATATATATATATATATATATATATATATATATATATGTATATATATATCTATATGTATATATATATATATGTAAATATATATACATTTATTTATTTGTGAAATGTTTATATATCAAAAAAAAATTCAAAATAATGAGAAACTATGTTTTTTACCAATCTAGGTTTTACCCAGAATTTCTGCCTTTTTACCAGTCAAAGGCGTGTGAAAATCCACATGGCAGATTGTTTCAAATGGCGGGCTATGTGAATTGGGGGAGGGTTTAAACCCTCGGCCGCCCCAAGAATGGCGACGACAGCCTGTGGAGGCAGCGCCGTTGCCGCCTACACAGGCCGCCGCCCCCATTCATGGGGGCTGCGTCCCCTGTTCAAATAGGGCGCGACCAAACCCTAAAACGTGGATGGCGTTTGGTTATGAAATTCGCTTTTTTTTAAATTTCATTTATTATATTTATTAAATATAAAACATATAACATATTTTATATTATATGTTTTATATTTAATATGTATAATATGAAATTTGTTTTCAATATTTTATTTTGTCAATTAAACTATAAATTATATATATATTTTAATATATATGTTATATATAATAAGTTAATATTATTATATAATATATATATTATAATATGTGTATAATATATTTTAATAAATGCTTAAGTAATTACCATGCACATTTAAATATTAATTATATATATTTATTTTTTTAAATAGACATGTAATTAGGGGTATATATATATATATATCGAGTGTATATATATATATATATATGTATGTATATCTAATTATATAGATATTTAATAAATATATATATGTATTTTTAAATGTGATTTATTTTCTAAATGAAAGAAATATTTAAATTATAATGAGGTAATTGTTAAGGGATAAATGGAAATTGGTTTATGGGAAATTATTAGCTATTAAAAGAAAAGAAATTGATTTAAAGATATTGTGTGTATTGTGTCAACAAGAATCAAAATATCATTCAAACCCTTATGTGATTGTGCAAGAACATAGTTTATTTAAATTGTTTAAATGCATTAATGCGATGAATGATTGGATTTATGAAATCTGAAGGTAGATTACCTTATAATGTTTGCAAACTTTCTTTTGTCGTGGGGTGCTTATTCTTATTGGGTTTTGAGTCAGTTCTCGTAAGTCTTCTAGTCTGAATCATCTTTTATGTGTTATGGGGTTGTCAGCATGTCAATCGACCTCATTTGCCATTGGTAGTGCGTACTTGCGTCTATTGTTATATCTGATTATCTTGGGCGGGTTATGTTTTCTTCATGTCGTGTTTAGGGATTCATTCTCCCTCGGTCGTACTTGAGTACCCTTTTGTGGTGGCATAGTTCCACGTGTTGTCTTAGAGAAGTGGCTTGCATTGAGGGCTGACACACAAAGTGGTGCCAGGAGATCTCAATGTAAGTTGGTTAATTCAGAGAAAACCTAAACCAATTAATTAGCATAGGTGGTACCAACATTTAAAAAGATTAATTTTGCCTTGCTCATGGATGCAAGTGCTTGTATAGACTTGGGATGAGACGAGAAGGCCTGGAATGGCAAGATCGTTATCTTGTCCCTACGAAAGATAACTGATTCCACATTGGTTTGCATGTGGGGCTAGGAGTCGTTAGAGGTTACGAGGATATCCCGAGATGGGGGCCAGGACCTAGAAAGACTTGCCAGGATATCCCATGTGACATTGTGATGACACTTCTCCTAAGTCAACGTTATGTTTGCATTCGTGATGTGATTATTACTTCAAATCTAGAAGCATTGTAACCTTTGTGTCATGTGATATCATGTTGTATCCTTTTCAGTCGAGTCATGTTGCCTATGTTTAGAGGTTGTTGGTCTTCACCTGAAACTCTTGTTACTATCTCCTAGCATGGGGGTTGAGCCTTCGGGTATCACATGGTTGGGTGGAACGTGCACCTTACTCTGTTGTGTTGGCATTGGTTTATGTGGAGGATACTTTTGTGTTGGAGAGCTCGTGGGATCTAGTTGCTACCTTGGTTTGATTTATGCTGGTAGCTCTTGTATTTTATTTACCTCTCATTGTTATCGAGGTGGAAATTGTAATAAACAATCATGTTAATGTTTTACCTCATTCTGGGAATGAGAGATGTAATTGTAATTATATAACTTCTGTCATTGGTAACCATGATGGATCTCATGGTCTTAATGAAAATTTCATGTATGGAATGTATGTGCTTTAATTAGTTAAGTGAATACTGTTGAGTTTCATTTCATGCATGTTGTATTAATTTGTGATTTAATTAATCTTTGTCTCATAACCTTAGGGGATTGTTGGCATCGTGTTGTGATCATACTTATTTTGTAATTAAACAAAAAAAAAAATTGTGCATTTGTTTTGTAGTTTGCAATTTCCCCTAGGGTTGCGTGGCGGGGGCATTACACATTGTATCAAAGCCTAGGTTTAAATACTGGGTACTCTATGATTATGATGAGCCCATTAAGCTTTTAGTTGTGTGGGTTTTAATTGTGTGTTGTGTTTAATACCAGTTTGTGTCTGTATAGGATAATGCCTCCCAGGCGTGGAAAAGGTGGGGGTCGTAGACGTGGCCATTTAGGCGGTCGCATTGGGGAACAACAAGACCCACCTCCACATGTTCCACTTGTTTCTCACCATGAGGAGCAATAGGCTTCTCATAATATTTAGGGAGATGGGAATCAGAATCTAGATCCACCTAGGATCGAAGACGCTCAGTTCTGTGAGTTGTTAGAGGAGACCCTTGGCCACCTTGGGCCTAGGCAGGAGGTAGAGCTAGTGGTGGTTGGAGAGAGAGAGGTACCAGTTCACTTCGATTCAGAGGTAGCAACCCATATGAAGGATTTTACTAGAGCATGACCACCCACTTTCGATGGATCAGGCAGTGGTTTGGAGGCAGAGACATGGCTCATTAATTTGACTAGGTGTTTTGCTATGCACCGATATGGGAGCAACACTCGAGCTAGGTGCACTATCATGCACTTGAGGGGATTTGCCTCCACTTGGTGGAGATTAGAGGAGCAGAAGCTCCATCTGGATATTGGTACAGTTTCTTGGGAGTTGTTTCTAGAGCGGTTTCAGGCTAGATTTCTTTCCAAGCATTGGAGGCAGCGTCGAGGGGATGAGTTCCACACCCTTCGACAGATGACTATGTTAGTAGAGGTGTATGAGCCTTGTTTCTATGAGCTCAAACATTATGCAGGCATAGGTGATGATGAGGGCATGTTCGTACAACATTTTCTCAAGGGATTAAACACCCGTATCAGTGGTGGAGTGCTAGTTTTCAAACCTAGGACCATGGACGAAGCGGTCGACAAGGCTAGGCTCATTGAGGAGAACCTGACGATGGCCTTAGGTGGTCATGTAGGAGTGTAGGTGGCCAGTGGTTCAGCAGCTGGGACTAGTGCTCGAGGAGGTTAGCCTCAGGGAGGTGCACCTTCTAGAGCCCAGCAGGGTCCATCTCAGAGTGGTCAGCTGCAGCAGTAGGGTTCCCAAGGGAAACAGAAGGGTTTCCAACAAAGGCAGGGGGACAGGAATTGGAGGCACATGAGATGCTTCAACTCTGAGCAGCCAACGTAGAGTTCTCATTCATCTTTCAGGGGTAGTGCGCAGCAGTCTAGCGCAGCACCTATAGATAGGGGCTTCGGTAGAGGCACTGGATGTTTTGCATGTGGCCAATAGGGTCACATAGTGAGGATTTGTCCCAATAAAGGCGTGTTGGGTTATTCTCAGGGACTAGCGGTGTCAGAGCCATTTGTAGGAGATGCAGACTGTGGGCATCGAGTATTCGCAGCGGTTGACAACTGCCAGGCAGAGCACCAAGGTACAGTCATTAAGGCTTATGGTATGTTGAGGGGTAACCCAGTTTCTATTCTATTTGATTCTGGAGCATCTAATTCCTTTGTTTCTTCATCAGTCGTGATGCAATGTAGACTGGATGCGGTAAAGAAGGTCGATAGGTGGCAGGTAGAGTTAGCTTCGGGTGCAAAAGTTGCATCCCTTTCCCTTGTGCCAGAGTGTAGGTTAGAGGTTGGACCCCTCCAAACTACCTTGGACCTACGTGTTATTCCATTGGGTTCCTATGACATCGTCATAGGAATGGATTGAATAGAGGCTCATAGTGCAGTCATTGATTGTCGACGTAAGTCGATTAGATGCATTGGGGCATCTGGTAGAGAGGTAGAGGTAGTGGGGGTTCAGAGGCCGATCTCTTTAAGGATCATCTTAGCTATGCAGTTGAGAAGGTGTGTGCGGAAGGGTTTCCAATTGTTCGCTATTATAGTGGATGATTTGGGTCTAGGAGGTGGAGAAGAGAAGGTTTCTCTTGATAGTCACCCCATCCTTCAGGAGTTTTCTGATGTCTTTCTAGACAAGATTCCAGGGATGCCTCCTCAGAGGGACATTGACTTCAAGATAGACTTGGTACCTGGATCAGAGCCCATTTCACGAGCTCCCTATCGTATGACTACTCAGGAGCTGAAAGAGCTTAGGTTGCAGCTTGAGGAATTGCTAGAGAAGGGTTTTATTCGCCCTAGTGTTTCTCCATGGGGAGCACCTGTCATCTTCGTGAAGGACGGTTCACTACAGTTATGCATTGATTACCGATAGTTGAACAAAGTGACCATCAGAAATCGGTATCCCCTCCCTAGCATTGATGATCTATTCAATCAGATCAAGGGTGCTACCATCTTTTCAAAGATTGATCTCAAGTCAGGATATCATCAGCTTCGAATCATCGAGTCAGATATTCACAAGACCGCGTTTCGAATGCGGTATGGTCACTATGAGTTCATCATTGTGCCATTTGGGTTGACAAATGCACCCTTAGTGTTCATGAGTCTTATGAATGGGGTATTTCGTACATACCTTGACAGGTTTGTTCTTGTGTTCCTAGATGATATTTTGGTATACTCTAGAATAATGGAGGAACATGAGGAGCATTTGAGATAGGTATTACAATGCTTGTGAGATAATCATCTGTATGCTAACTTGTCGAAGTGTGAATTCTTTAGGACTGAGGTTCAATACCTTGGTCATGTGATCTCTCGGGAGGGTATTTCAGTGGATGCTGCAAAGATCCAAGCGATCTTACATTGGCCTGCGCCCACGAATGTGGCAGAGATATGTAGCTTCATGGGGCTAGCTAGTTATTACAGGTGATTTGTGCAGAACTTTTCGAGGCTAGGGCATCCTATCACCTCACTTCAGAGGAAAGGAAAGAGGTTTGAGTGGTCTGAGAAGTGTGATACAGCCTTCCATTGTCTTAAGGGGAAGTTGACCAGTGCACCTATACTTGCGATTCCGGATCCTTTTGGGGACTTTGTAGCTTGTACAGATGCATCCTTGGAGGGATTAGGTGCAGTATTGATGCAGGAGGGTCATGTCATTGCGTATGAGTCATGAAAGCTCAAGGATCATGAGCTAAACTATCCTACCCACGATCTTGAGTTGGCAGCGGTGGTTCATGCATTGACGAGATGGAGGCACTTTCTTCTTAAACATAGGTTTGAGTTGCATAGTGATCATAGGAGCCTTCAGTATATCTTCACGCAGCCCAACCTTAATGCTAGGCAAAGGAAATGGATGGAGTTTCTCTGTGAATATGACTTCGAGGTGAAGTATATCCAAGGGAAAGAGAATGTGGTTGCAGATGCCCTCAGTAGGCGAAGGCATGAGATATCTGAGTTGACTCTTATTGTTGATTTGTGGAGTCGGATTCTTTCTGCCCTCCCCGCTGACAGTTGGTATCAGGATGTTAGATCGGTGATAGAGGCAGGAAGACCCCTTGAGGGTAGATAATCAGGATACTCTCTAGATGCTGATGAGAGATTGAGACACATGGGATGCATATACATTCCCCCATCATGTGAGCTTCGCGCTTTGGTCATGAGTGAGGCACATCATGCACCTTATTCAGCCCATCCAGGGGTGAAGAAGATGTATGCAAATTTGTGTCAGTTATATTTTTGGCCAGAAATGAAGTGAGATATTGTAGATTTTGTGTCGAGGTGTCCGGAGTGTCAGTGGGTGAAGGCCGAACACCAGCATCTAGCAAGGATTTTGCAGTCACATTTAGTACTAGAGTGGAAGTGGGATATAATCTCATTAGATTTCATTGTTGGTTTACCTAACTCTTCGAGACGGCATGATGCGATCATGGTGACAGTGGATAGGTTGACGAAGGTAGCACACTTCTCACCTATGCGCTCTTACTATACTGCATCATCCATAGCTAGAGTGTTCATGGAGGATATAGTGAGGTTACATGGCATTCCGCATCAGATTATCTCTGACAGGGATCCAATGTTTACCTTAGCTCTATGGACGTCATTACAACATGCGATGGGAACACAGTTGAACTTCAGTTCAGCTTACCACCCAGAGATAGATGGACAGACTGAGAGGGTCAATCAGATCCTTGAAGACATGTTGCATATGTATGTGATGGACCAACAGACACGATGGGAGGACTATCTCTATTTGGTAGAGTTTTCCTATAATAATGGCTTTCAGAGTTCTATCAGTATGGCTCCATTCTAGGCATTGTATGGGTGACCATGTCGCACTCCCTTGAGTTGGGATTAGCTAGAGGATAGAGTAACTTTGGGTCCTGAGATGTTGCGTGATATGGAGCAGTAGGTGGATAGGATTAGAGAGCATTTGGTGGCAGCACAGGATAGGTAGAAGAAGTATGTAGATGTGCATAGAGTGGATCATCAGTTTTCCATAGGCGATAGAGTCTTCTTGTGTGTGCATCCACGAAAGAATCCAATCCATTATGGAAAAGGCTCTAATTTGGCGACTCGCTTTATTGGACCCTTCGAGATTCTCGAGAAGATTGGTCCTGTTGCTTACCGTCTTGCCTTACCGCCCAGTCTCTCATGTGTGCACGACGTATTTCATGTATCAGTTCTTCGGTCGTACCATCTAGACATTTCTCATGTCCTTGATTGGAATGCTTTGCAGGTAGAGGACGGGCAGCTAGCTTTGGATCCCGTCGTCGTGGTGGAGCGCAGAACGCTCGCTCTTTGAGGGTGAGATATTGATTAGGTTAGGATCGAGTGGGATCCTAGGGATGACTCATCATCCACTTGGGAAGATGCAACTAGGATGAGGGAACTTTATCCCTACTTGTTTGCAGGCTTCCAGGAGTAAGCATGAACCTAGGGGGGCAGAATGTAACACCCCTCCATTTTGTTCTTTTGATCGAGCAATGTTCATTATTTATGTTTTTCTTTGTCACCACATTGGTTGTAACTTGATTACTTTGACCGCTAATTGATAAGCGATCTACATATTGTGTTTTGATGTGATGGTACTTTGATCAAATGATATTATTGTTTCATGTTATGGATTAAAATTATCATTTATGTGAATTATTGATGCTTTATGCTTTGATTATACCATTGATGTTTAGAGGTGTCAGTTAGCAATATTGTATTGGTGAAGGGGACAGGATCACATCACTCACACGCGAGTGCCCTATGATTCCGTGATTTCCTCTTCAGGTTGTGTTTTAATATTTATACATATTTGTATGTATGTTCAACACTCGTGTTGTGTGCAGGATGCAGGTACAGGACATTGACTCCACCTGGTTTCGCAGGTCTGAGCATGTCCCTTGTTCAATGGAAAACGATTGGGAGATAGTAGCTTGGGTTTCTGTTTCGTGACATCACCCTAGCCATAGTGTGTCGTCGGGTTGTCAGTCTGGATGAGTTATTTCCTTGTCGTCTCATCTCTCCTTGCTTGCCTGATTAAATTTCCTAGTGAAATGGTGTTTGCTTTATTTAAATTTATTGCCAAAAATTCATAAAAGAGTGCTTATTAGTTAATTAATTTATTTAATTCGATCAATAAAATGATCTAATCATGAATTAGATTTATTGTTGATTAATTAAATTAGTTCAATTGTATTACAATTAATAGATATTGTGAAAAATAAAATAAAAATAGTAATTGCCTTGCGTCCCTCTTGAAATAAAATTTAAAAATGATTATTTTGTTAAATGCAATTAGCAAATTCAAGTTTGTGGATAAAACGAAATTTAATTGGCATTTGGGGTGAAAATATAATTTTGTTTTAAATAATTGTTATGCAATTGAAATGGGAAATAGAATTGTTTTATTAAATTTAGAAAAAGGAAAATATCCAAAATATCCAAAATAGCAATAACTATGGTGGGTGAACCCAAATTAGGGGTTTGACAATTTGGAGAGGCATAAGGAAATGCATTTTCTTTTTTGAATTATCTTTTTTTGAAAATGGTAATTTTGGAGAGCAACAACAAACTTGGAAATTCTTGGAGAAAATTTTGAAGAAGGATAGCAAAATTTGAAGGAGAGCAACCTCCATTGAAGGATTCAAATAGCTTGGAGAAAAACAAAAGGTTCCATTTTTTCTTATTATTATGCAATCTCATTTTAAAATCCTATTGCTCTTTGTTGAAATGGTTCAATTTGTTAATGGAATTCAAACTTTGATTGAAAACCCATGAGAAGATCTTCATTTGCATTTGAACAAAGAACTTTCAAACTTAGTGAAAACAAAAAAAAAAAAAGAATGAAAACTATCTATGAAAATCTTTAAAACAAACATGGAAATTCAATGGTTTTCTTTCAAAGTGTAATTGCTTGGAAAAAATCTCAATTCAAATTGTGAGAAATCTTTATTTATTGTGTTAAATCTTGCAATTTCAATGGCAAATTATTGTAATTCTCAGATTGAGCTTTTGCTCAATCTGGGTATGGAAAATAAGCATTTTTACCGTCATTTATTATGACTGTGTATATATATATATATATATATATATATATATATATATATATATATATATATATATATATATATATGTATATATATATATATGTAAATATATATACATTTATTTATTTATGAAATGTTTATATATCAAAAAAAAAATCAAAATAATGAGAAACTATGTTTTTTTACTAGTCTAGGTTTTACCCAGAATTTCCGCCTTTTTACCAGTCGAAGGCGTGTGAAAATCCACATGGCAGATTGTTTCAAATGGTGGGCTATGTGAATTGGGGGAGGGTTTAAACCCTCAGCCGCCCCAAGAATGGCGACGGCAGCCTGTGGAGGCAGGGCCGTTGCCGCCTACATAGGCCACTGCCCCCATTCATGGGGGCTGCGTCCCCTGTTCAAATAGGGCGTGACCAAACCCTAAAACGTGGATGGCGTTTGGTTATGAAATTCACTTTTTTTAAAATTTCATTTATTATATTTATTAAATATAAAACATATAACATATTTTATATTATATGTTTTATATTTAATATGTATAATATGAAATTTGTTTTCAATATTTTATTTTGTCAATTAAACTATAAATTATATATATATTTTAATATATATGTTATATATAATAAGTTAATATTATTATATAATATATATATTATAATATGTGTATAATATATTTTAATAAATGTTTAAGTAATTACCATGCGCATTTAAATATTAATTATATATATATATATATATATATATATATATTTAAATAGACATGTAATTAGCTATATATATATATATAGTGTATATATATATATATATATATATATATATATATATATATATATATATATATATATATATATATATATATATATATATATATATATATATATATATATGTATATCTGATTATATAGATATTTAATAAATATATATGTATTTTTAAATGTGATTTATTTTCTAAATGAAAGGAATATTTAAATTATAATGAGGTAATTGTTAAGGGATAAATGGAAATTAGTTTATGTGAAATTATTGGCTATTAAAAGAAAAGAAATTGATTTAACGATATTGTGTGTATTGTGTCGACAAGAATCAAACAAACATTCAAACCCTTATGTGATTGTGCAAGAACATAGTTTATTTAAATTGTTTAAATGCACTAATGCGATGAATGATTTGATTTAAGAAATCCAAAGGTAGATTACCTTATAATTTTTGCAAACTTTCTTTTGTCATGGGGTGTTTATTCTTGTTGGGTTTTGAGTCAGTTCTCGTAAGTCTTCCAGTCTAAATCGTCTTTTATGTGTTATGGGGTTGTCAGCATGTCAATAAACCTCATTTGCCATGGGTAGTGCGTACTTGCATCCAGTGTTATATCTGATTACCTTGGGCAGGTTATGTTTTCTTCATGTCATGTTTAGGGATTCATTCTCCCTAGGTTGTATTTGAGTACCCTTTTGTGGTGGCATAGTTCCACGTGTTGTCCTAGAGAAGTGGCTTGCATTGAGGGCCGACACACAAAGTGGTGCCAGGAGATCTCAATGTAAGTTGGTCAATTCAGATAAATCCTAAACCAATTAATTAGCTTAGGTGGTACCAACATTTAAAAAGATTAATTTTGCCTCGCTCATGGACGCAAGTGCTTGTATAGACTTGGGATGAGACGAGAAGGCCTGCAATGGCAAGATCGTTATCTTGTCCCTTCGAAAGATAACTGATTCTGCATTGGTTTACATGTGGGGCCGGGAGTCGTTAGAGGTTACCAAGATATCCCGATATGGGGGCCGGGACCTAGGAAGACTTGCCAGGATATCCCATGCGACATTGTGATAACACTTCTCCTAAGTCAACGTTATGTTTGCATTCGTGATGTGATTATTACTTCAAATATGAAAGCATTGTAACCTTTGTGTCATGTGATGTCATGTTGTATCATTTTCAGTCGAGTCATGTTGCCTATGTTTAGAGGTTGTTGGTCTTGATCTGAAACTCTTGTTACTATCTCCTAGCATGGGGGGTGAGCCTTCGGGTATCACATGGTTGGGTGGAACGTGTACCTTACTCCGTTGTGTTGGCATTGGTTTATGTGGACAAGACTTTCGTGTTGGAGAGCTTGTGGGATCCAGTTGCTACCTTGGTTCAATTTGTTAATGGAATTCAAACTTTCATTGAAAACCCATGAGAAGATCTTCATTTTCATTTGAACAAAGAACTTTCGAACTTAGTGAAAACAAAAAAAAAGAAGAATGAAAACTATCTATGAAAATCTTTAAAAGAAACATGGAAATTCAATGGTTTTCTTTGAAAGTGTAATTGCTTGGAAAAAATCTCAATTCAAATTGTGAGAAATCTTTATTTATTGTGTTAATTCTTGCAATTTCAATGGCAAATTATTGTAATTCTCAGATTGAGCTTTTGCTCAATCTGGGTATGGAAAATAAGCATTTTTAGTCATTTATTATGACTATGTATATGCATATATATATAGATATATATAAATATATACATATATATATGTATATATATATATGTAAATTATACATATACATTTATTTATTTGTGAAATGTTTATATATCCAAAAAAAAATGGAAATAATGAGAAACTGTGTTTTTTTACCAGTCTCGGTTTTACCTAGAATTTCCACCTTTTTACCAGTCAAAGGCGTGTGAAAATCCGCATGGTGGATTGTTTTAAATGGCGGGCTATGTGAATTGGGGGAGGGTTTAAACCCTCGGCCGCCCCAAGAATGGTGACAGCTGCCTGTGGAGGCAGCGCCGTCGCTTCCTACACAGGCCGCCACCCCCATTCATGGGGGCTATGTCCCCTGTTCAATAGGGCGCGACCAAACCCTAAAACGTGGATGGCGTTTGGTCATGAAATTTTCTTTTTTAAATTTCATTTATTATATTTATTAAATATAAAACATATAACATATTTTATATTATATGTTTTATATTTAATATGTATAATATGAAATTTGTTTTCAATATTTTATTTTGTCAATTAAAATATAATATATATATATATATGTTATATATAATAAGTTAATATTATTATATAATATATAATATTATAATATGTGTATAATATATTTTAATAAATGCTTAAGTAATTATCATGCGCATTTAAATATTAATTATATATATATATATATATATATATATATATATGTAATTAGGTATATATATATATCGAGTGTATATATATATATATATATATGTATATCTGATTATATAGATATTTAATAAATATATATGTATTTTTAAATGTGATTTATTTTCTAAATGAAAGGAATATTTAAATTATAATGAGGTAATTGTTAAGGGATAAATGGAAATTGGTTTATGGGAAATTATTGGCTATTAAAAGAAAAGAAATTGATTTAAAGATATTGTGTGTATTGCGTCAACAAGAATCAAACAAACATTCAAACCCTTATGTGATTGTGCAAGAACATAGTTTATTTAAATTGTTTAAACGCACTAATGCGATGAATGATTGGATTTACGAAATCCAAAGGTAGATTACCTTATAATGTTTGCAAACTTTCTTTCGTCGTGGGGTGTTTATTCTTGTTTGGTTTTGAGTCGGTTCTCGTAAGTCTTCCAGTCTAAATCATCTTTTATGTGTTATGGGGTTGTCAGCATGTCAATCAACCTCGTTTGCCATGGGTAGTGCATACTTGCGTCCAGTGTTATATCTGATTACCTTGGGCGGGTTATGTTTTCTTCATGTCATGTTTAGGGATTCATTCTCCCTAGGTCGTACTTGAGTACCCTTTTGTGGTGGCATAGTTCCACATGTTGTCCTAGAGAAGTGGCTTGCATTGAGGGCCGACACACAAAGTGGTGCCAGGAGATCTCAATGTAAGTTGGTTAATTTAGAGAAATCCTAAACCAATTAATTAGCTTAGGTGGTACCAACATTTAAAAAGATTAATTTTGCCTCGCTCATGGATGCAAGTGCTTGTATAGACTTGGGATGAGACGAGAAGGCCTGGAATGGCAAGATCGCTATCTTGTCCCTTCGAAAGATAATTGATTCCGCATTGGTTTACATGTGGGGCCAGGAGTCGTTAGAGGTTACCAGGATATCCCGAGATGGGGGCCGAGACCTAGGAAGACTTGCCAGCATATCCCATGCGACATTGTGATGACACTTCTCCTAAGTCAACGTTATGTTTGCATTCGTGATGTGATTATTACTTCAAATATGAAATCATTGTAACCTTTGTGTCATGTGATGTCATGTTGTATCATTTTCAGTTGAGTCATGTTGCCTATGTTTAGAGGTTGTTGGTCTTGACCTGAAACTCTTGTTACTATCTCCTAGCATGGGGGGTGAGCCTTCGGGTATCACATGGTTGGGTGGAACGTGCACCTTACTCTGTTGTGTTGGCATTGGTTTATGTGGACGAGACTTTCGTGTTGGAGAGCTTGTGGGATCCAGTTGCTACCTTGGTTTGATTTATGCTGGTAGCTCTTGTATTTTATTTACCCCTCATTGTTATCGAGGTGGAAATTGTAATAAACAATCATGTTAATGTTTTACCTCATTCTGGGAATGAGAGATGTAATTGTAGTTATATAACTTCTGTCATTGGTAACCATGATGGATCTCATGGTCTTAATGAAAATTTCATGTATCAAATCTATGTGCTTTAATTAGTTAAGTGAATATTGTTGAGTTTCATTTCATGCATGTTGTATTAATTTGTGATTTAATTAATCTTTGTCTCGTAACCTTAGGGGATTGTTGGCGTCGTGTTGTGATCATACTTGTTTTGTAATTAAACAAAAAAAAAAATTGTGCATTTGTTTTGTAGTTTGCAACTTCCCCTAGGGTTGCGTGGCGAGGGCATTACACATGGTATCAGAGCCTAGGTTTAAACACTAGGTACTCTGGGATTATGATGAGCCCATTAAGCTTTTAGTTGTGTGGTTTTAATTGTGTGTTGTGTTTAATACCTCTTTGTGTCTGTATACGATAATGCCTCCCAGGTGTGGAAAAGGTGGGGGTCGTAGATGTGGCTGTTTAGGCGGTCGCATTGGGGAACAGCAAGACCCACCTCCACATGTTCCACTTATTTCTGACCATGAGGAGCAACAGGCTTCTCAGAATATTCAGGGAGATGGGAATCAAAATCCGGATCCACCTAGGATCGAGGACGCTCAGTTGCGTCAGTTGTTAGAGGAGACCCTTGGCCACCTTGGGCCTAGGCAAGAGGTAGAGCCAGTGGTGGTTGGAGAGAGAGAGGTACCAATTCACTCTAATTCAGAGGTAGCAGCCCATATGAGGGATTTTCTTAGAGCACGACCACCCACTTTCGATGGATCAGGCAGTGGTTTGGAGGGAGAGAGATGGCTTATTGATTTGACTAGGTGTTTTGCTATGCACCCATATGGGAGCAACACTTGAGCTAGGTGCGTTATCATGCACTTGAGGGGATTTGCCTCCACTTGGTGGAGATTAGAGGAGCAGAAGCTCAAGCTAGATATTGGTACAGTTTCTTGGGAGTTGTTTCTAGAGTGGTTTCAGGCTAGATTTCTTTCTGAGCATTGGAGGCAGCGTTGAGCAGATGAGTTCCACACCCTTTGGCAGATGACTATGTCAGTAGAGGTGTATGAGCGTTGTTTCTACGAGCTCAAATAGTATGCGGGCATAGGTGATGACGAGGGCATGTTGGTACAACATTTTCTTAGTGGCTTAAACACCCGTATCAGTGGAGTGCAGGTTTTCGAACCTAGGACCATGGAGGCAGTGGTCAACAAGGCCAGGCTCATTGAGGAGAACCTAGCGATGGCCATAGGTGGTCATGTAGGAGTGCAGGTGGGCAGTGGTTCAACAGCTGGGACTAGTGCTTGAGGAGGTCAGCCTCAGGGAGGTGCACCTTTTAGAGCCCAGCAGGGTCCATCTCAGAGTGGTCAGCAACAGTAGTAGGGTTCCCAAGGGAAACGGAAGGGTTTCTAGCAGAGGCAGGGGGACAGGAATTAGAGGCGCATGAGACGCTTTAACTCTGAGTAGCCAGCGCAGAGTTTTCATTCATCTTTCAAGGGTAGTGCGCAGCAGTCTAGCACACCACCTGTAGCCAGGGGCTTCGGTAGAGGCACTGGATGTTTTGCATGTGGCCAACAGGGTCACATAGCGAGGATGTGTCCCAATAAGGGCGCGTCGGGTTATTCGTAGGGACCAGCGGTGTCAGAGCTGACTGTAGGAGATGTAGGTCGTGGGCATCGAGTATTCACAGCGGTTGACAACCGCTAGGCAGAGCACTAGGGTACAGTCGTTAAGGCTTATGGTATGTTGTGGGGTAACCCAGTTTCTATTCTATTTGATTATGGAGCATCTGATTCCTTTGTTTCTTCATCAGTCATGATGCGATGTAGACTAGATGCGGTAAAGCAGGTCAATAGGTGGCAGGTAGAGTTAGCTTCAGGTGCAAAAGTTGCATCCCTTTCCCTTGTGCCAGAGTGTAGGTTAGAGGTTGGACCCCTCAAGACTACCTTGGACCTACATGTTATTCCATTGGCTTCTTATGACATCGTCATAGGAATGGATTGACAAGAGGCTCATAGTGCAGTCATTGATTGTCAACGTAAGTCGATTAGATGCATTGGGGCATCTGGTAGAGAGGTAGAGGTAGTGGGGGTTCAGAGGCCGATCTCTTTGAGGATCATCTCAGCTATGTAGTTGAGAAGGTGTGTGCGGTAGGGTTGCCAATTGTTCGCTATTACAGTGGATGATTTTGGTCTAGGAGGTGGAGAAGAGAAGGTTTCTCTTGATAGTCACCCCATCCTTCAGGAGTTTTCCGATGTCTTTCCAGGTGAGATTCCAGGGATGCCTCCTCAGAGGGACATTGACTTCAAGATAGACTTGGTACTTGGATCAGACCCCATTTCACGAGCTCCCTATCATATGACTACTTAGGAGCTGAAAGAACTTAGGTTACAGCTTGAGGAATTGCTAGAGAAGGGTTTTATTCACCCTAGTGTTTCTCCATGGGGAGCACCTGTCATCTTTGTGAAGAAGAAGGATGGTTCACTATGGTTAAGCATTGATTACAGACAGTTGAACAAAGTGACCATCAGAAATCGGTATCCCCTCCCTAGGATTGATGATCTATTCGATCAGATCAAGGGTGCTACCATCTTTTCAAAGATTGATCTCAAGTCAGGATATCATTAGCTTCGAATCTTCGAGTCAGATATTCAAAAGACCGCGTTCCGAATGCGGTATGGTCACTATGAGTTCATAGTTGTGCCATTTGGGTTGACAAATGCACCCTCAGTGTTCATGAGTCTTATGAATGGGGTATTAGTTACATACCTTGACAGGTTTGTTCTTGTGTTCCTAGATGATATTTTGGTATACTCTAGAACAATGGAGGAATATGAGGAGCATTTGCGACAGGTATTATAGTGCTTGCAAGATAATCAGCTGTATGCTAACTTGTCGAAGTGTGAATTCTTTAGGAATGAGGTTCAATACCTTGGTAATCTGATCTCTGAGGGAAGGTATTTCAGTGGATCGTGCAAAGATCCAAGCGATCTTAGATTGGCCTATGCCCACGAATGTGGCAGAGATATGTAGCTTTATGGGGCTAGCTGGTTATTACAGGTGATTTGTGCAAGACTTTTTGAGGCTAGGGCATCCTATCAACTCACTTCAGAGGAAAGGAAAGAGGTTTGAGTGGTCTAAGAAGTGTGAGACAACCTTTCATTGTCTTAAGGGGAAGTTGACTAGTGCACCTATACTAGTGATATTGGATCCTATTGGGGACTTTGTAGTTTGTACAGATGCGTCCTTAGAGGGATTAGGTGCAGTATTGATGCAGGAGGGTCGTGTCATTGCATACGAGTCACGAAAGCTCAAGGATCATGAGCTAAACTATCCTACCCATGGTCTTGAGTTGGCAGCGGTGGTTCATGCATTGACGAGATGGAGGCACTTTCTTCTTGGGCATAGGTTTGAGCTGCATAGTGATCATAGGAGCCTTCAGTATATCTTCATGCAGCCCAACCTTAATGCTAGTCAAAGGTGATGGATGGAGTTTCTCTGTGAATATGACTTCGAGGTGAAGTATATCCAAGGGAAAGAGAATGTGGTTGCAGATGCCCTTAGTAGGCGAAGGCATGAGATATCTGAGTTGACTCTTATTGTTTATTTGCGGAGTCAGATTCTTTCTGCCCTCCCCATTGACAGTTGGTATCAGGATGTTAGATCGGTGATAGAGGCAGGAAGACCCCTTGAGGGTAGATATTCAGGATACTCTCTAGATGCTGATGAGATATTGAGACACACGTGATGCATATACATTCCCCCATCATGTGAGCTTCGCGCTTTGGTCATGAGTGAGGCACATCGTGCACCTTATTCAGCCCATCCGGGGGTGAAGAATATGTATGCAGATTTGTGTCAGTTATATTTTTGGCTAGGGATGAAGCAAGATATTGCAGATTTTGTGTCGAGGTGTCTGAAGTGTCAGCGGGTGAAGGCCGAACACTAGCATTCTATAGGGCTTTTGCAGTCACATTTAGTACCAGAGTGGAAGTGGGATATAATCTCATTGGATTTCATTATTGGTTTACCTAACTCTTCAAGATGACATGATGCGATCATGGTAACAGTGCATAGGTTGACGAAGGTAGCACACTTCTCACCTATGCGCTCTTCCTATACCACATCATCCATAGCTAGAGTGTTCATGGAGGATATAGTGAGCTTACATGTCATTCCATGTCGGATTATCTCTCACAGGAATCCAATGTTTACCTCAGCTCTGTGGATGTCATTATAGCATGCGATGGGAACACAGTTGAACTTCAGTTCAGCTTACCACCCAGAGACAGATGGATAGACTGAGAGGGTCAATCAGATCCTCGAAGACATGTTGCGTATGTATGCGATGGACCAACAGACATGATGGGAGGACTATCTCTATTTGGTAGAGTTTTCCTATAATAATGGCTTTCAGAGTTCTATCAGTATGGCTCCATTCCAGGCATTGTATGGGCGACCATGTCGCACTCCCTTGAGTTGGGATCGGCTAGAGGATAGAGTAACTTTGGGTCCTGAGATGTTGTGTGATATGGAGTAGCAGGTGGATAGGATTAGAGAGAATTTGGTGGCAATGCAGGATAGGCAGAAGAAGTATGCGGATGCGCATAGAGTGGATCGTTAGTTTTTCGTAGGCGATAGAGTCTTCTTGCTTGTGCATCCACAAAAGAGTCCAATTTGTTATGGAAAAGGCTCTAAGTTGTCACCTCGCTTTGTTGGACCCTTCGAGATTCTCGAGAAGATTGGTCATGTTGCTTACCGTCTTGCCTTACCACCCAGTCTCTCGCGTGTGCACGACGTATTTCATGTATCAGTTTCTTCGGCCATACCATCCAAACATTTCTCATGTCCTTGATTGGAATGCTTTGCAGGTAGAGGACAGGCAGCTGGCTTTGGAGCCCGTGGCCATGATGGAGCACAGAACACTCACTCTTCGAGGGTGAGATATTGATCAGGTTATGATCGAGTGGGATCCTAGGGATGACTCATCATCCACTTGGGAAGATGCAGCTAGGATGAGGGAACTTTATCCCTACTTGTTTGATGACTTCCAGGAGTAAGCCTAACCCTAGGGGGGAGGATGTAACACCCCTCCATTTTGTTCTTCTAATCGAGCAATGTTTGTTATTTATGTTTTTCTTTGTCAGCACGTTGGTTGTAATTTGATTACTTTGACCGCTAATTGATAAGCGATGTGAATATTGTGTTTTGATGTGATGGTACTTTGATCAGATGATATTATTGTTTCATGTTATGGATTAAAATTATCATGTATGTGAATTATTGATGCTTTATGCTTTGATTATACCATTGATGTTTAGAGGCGTTAGTTAGCGATATTGTATTGGTGAAGGGGATGAGATCACATCACTCACACCCGAGTGCCCTGTGATTCCGCAATTTCCTCTTCACGGTGTGTTTTAATATTTATACATATTTGTATGTATGTTCGACACTCGTGTTATGTGCAGGATGCAGGTACAGGACATTGACTCCACCTGGTTTCGCAGGTCTAAGCATGTCCCTTGTTCAACGGAAAATGATTCAGAGATAGTAGCTTGGGTTTATGTGTCATGACATCACCCTAGCCATAGTGTGTCATCAGGTTGTCAGTTGGGATGAGTTATTTCCTTGTCGTCTTGTCTCTCCTTGCTTGCATGATTAAATTTCCTAGTGAAATGGTGTTTGCTTTATTTAAATTTATTGCCAAAAATTCATAAAAGAGTGCTTATTAGTTAATTAATTAATTTAATTCGATCAATAAAATGATCTAATCATGAATTAGATTTATTGTTGATTAATTAAATTAGTTCAATTGTATTAGCATTAATAGATATTGTGGCAAATAAAAAAAAATAGTAATTGCCTTGCATCCCTCTTGAAATAAAATTTAAAAATGATTATTTTGTTAAATGCAATTAGCAAATTCAAGTTTGTGGATAAAAGGGAATTTAATTGGCATTTGGGGTGAAAATGGAATTTTGTTTTAAATAATTATTATGCATTTGAAATGGGAAATAGAATTGTTTTACTAAATTTAGAAAAAAAGGAAAATATCCAAAATATCCAAAATAGCAATAACTATGGTGGGTGAACCCAAATTAGGGGTTTGACAATTTGGAGAGGCATAAGGAAATGCATTTTCTTTATTGAATTATCTTTTTTTGAAAATGGTAATTTTGGAGAGCAACAAGAAACTTGGAAATTCTTGGAGAAAATTTTGAAGGATTGGAAAGATTGGTTGAAGCAAAATTTGAAGGAGAGCAACCTCCATTGAAGGATTCAAATAGCTTGGAGAAAAACAAAAGGTTCCATTTTTTCTTATTATTATGCAATCTCATTTTAAAATCCTATTGCCCTTTGTTGAAATGGTTCAATTTGTTAATGGAATTCAAACTTTGATTGAAAACCCATGAGAAGATCTTCATTTGCATTTGAACAAAGAACTTTCAAACATAGTGAAAACAAAAAAAAAAAAGAATGAAAACTATCTATGAAAATCTTGAAAACAAGCATGGAAATTCAATGGTTTTCTTTGAAATTGTAATTGCTTGGAAAATATCTCAATTCAAATTGTGAGAAATCTTTATTTTATTGTGTTAAATCTTGCAATTTCAATGGAAAATTATTATAATTCTCAGATTGAGCTTTTGCTCAATCTGGGTATGGAAAATAAGCATTTTTACAGTCATTTATTATGACTATGTAAATGCATATATATATATACATATATATATATATATGATATATATATATATATATATATATATATATATATATATATATATATATATATATATATATATATAAATACATATACATTTATTTATTTGTGAAATGTTTATATATCAAAAAAAATTCAAAATAATGAGAAACTGTGTTTTTTTACCAGTCTGGTTTTTACCCAAAATTTCCACCTTTTACTAGTCGAAGGCGTGTGAAAATCCGCATGGCGGATTGTTTTAAATGAGGGGCTATGTGAATTGGGGGAGGGTTTAAACCCTCCGCCCCAAGAATGGCCATGGTTGCCTATGGAGGCAACAGTCGCCGCCTACACACAGCCGCCCCCATTCATGGGGGCTGCATCCCCTGTTCAAATAGGGCGCGGCTGAACCCTAAAATGTATGGCGTTTGGTTATGAAATTTCTTTTTTAAAAATTTCATTTATTATATTTATTAAATATAAAACATATAACATATTTTATATTATATGTTTTATATTTAATATGTATAATATATGAAATTTGTTTTCAATATTTTATTTTGTTAATTAAAATATAATTTATATATATATTTTAATATATATGTTATATATAATAATTTAATATTATTATATAATATATATATTATAATATGTGTATAATATATTTTAATAAATGCTTAAGTAATTATCATGCACATGTAAATATTAATTATATATATATATAGATATGTAATTAGGTATATATATATATATATATATATATATATATATATATATATATATATATATATATATATATATATCGAGTGTATATATATATGTATATCTGATTATATAGATATTTAATAAATATATATGTATTTTTAAATGTGATTTATTTTCTAAATGAAAGGAATATTTAAATTATAATGAGGTAATTGTTAAGGGATAAATGGCAATTGGTTTATGGGAAATTATTGGCTATTAAAAGAAAAGAAATTGATTTAAAGATATTGTGTGTATTGCGTCAACAAGAATCAAACGAACATTCAAACCCTTATGTGATTGTGCAAGAACATAGTTTATTTAAATTGTTTAAACGCACTAATGTGATGAATGATTGGATTTACGAAATCCAAAGGTAGATTACTTTATGATGTTTGCAAACTTTCTTTCGTCGTGGGGTGTTTATTCTTGTTGGGTTTTGAGTCGGTTCTCGTAAGTCTTCCATTCTGAATCGTCTTTTATGTGTTATGGGGTTGTCAGCATGTCAATCGACCTCGTTTGCCATGGGTAGTTCGTACTTGCGTCCAGTGTTATATCTAATTATCCTGGGCGGGTTATTTTTTCTTCATGTCATGTTTAGGGATTCATTCTCCCTAGGTCGTACTTCAGTACCCTTTTGTGGTGGCATAGTTACACGTCTTGTCTTAGAGAAGTGGCTTGCATTGAGGGCCGACACACAAAGTGGTGCCAGGAGATCTCAATGTAAGTTGGTTAATTCAGAGAAAACCTAAACCAATTAATTAGCATAGGTGGTACCAACATTTAAAAAGATTAATTTTTCCTCGCTCATGGATGCAAGTGCTTGTATAGACTTGGAATGAGACGAGATGGCCTGGAATGGCAAGATCATTATCTTGTCCCTTCAAAAGATAACTGATTCCGCATTGGTTTGCATGTCGGGTCGGGAGTCGTTGCAGGTTACCTGGATATCCCGAGATGGGGGCCGGGACCTAGGAAGACTTGCCAGGATATCCCATGCGACATTGTGATGACACTTCTCCTAAGTCAACGTTATGTTTGCATTCATGATGTGATTATTACTTGAAATCTTGAAGCATTGTAACCTTTGGTTCATGTGATATCATGTTGTATCCTTTTCAGTCGAGTCATGTTGCCTATGTTTAGAGGTTGTTGATCTTGACCTGAAACTCTTTTTACTATCTCCTAGCACGGGGGGTGAGCCTTCGGGTATCACATGGTTGGGTGGAACGTGCACGTTACTCCATTGTGTTGGCATTGGTTAATGTGGACAAGACTTTCATGTTGGAGAGCTTGTGGGATCCAGTTGCTACCTTGGTTTCATTTATGCTGGTAGCTCTTGTATTTTATTTACCCCTCATTGTTATCGAGGTGGAAATTGTAATAAACAATCATGTTAATGTTTTACCTCATTCTGGGAATGAGAGATGTAATTGTAATTATATAACTTTTGTCATTGGTAACCATGATGGATCTCATTGTCTTAATGAAAATTTCATGTATGGAATGTATGTGCTTTAATTAGTTAAGTGAATAGTATTGAGTTTCATTTCATGCATGTTGTATTAATTTGTGATTTAATTAATCTTTGTCTCGTAACCTTAGGGGATTGTTGGCGTCGTGTTGTGATCATACTTGTTTTGTAATTAAACAAAAAAATAAAATTTGTGCATTTGTTTTGTAGTTTGCAACTTCCCCTAGGGTTGCATGGTGGGGGCATTACAAATTATGAGAGTCCTTTAAGAGGATGGCTTAAGGGGATGTAAGAGGGTGGATTAAGGGGAGTTGATAAAATGACTCTAATGGATGTAAGAGAGTGGATTAAGGGGATGGAAGAGGGTGGATTAAGGGGAGTTGATATAATGGATTAAAGGGATGTAAGATAGTGGATTAAGGGGATGCATGTCATGAACCTTACAATATGGTTAACAGGCCCTAAGAGGATGGCTTAAGGGGAATTATGAGAGTGACTTAGGGAATGCAATATTATGGATTATAGGGATGTAAGAGGTTATGACTTAAGGGTGCTTTAAGAGGATGGCTTAAGGGGATGAAAGAGGGTGGATTAAGGGGAGTTGATAGAATGACTTGAAGGGATGCAAGAGGGTGGATTAAGGGGAGTTGAGATAATAAATTTATACTATCAATTAAATGTATCTAGAACTATATATAGTTACCTATCTCTATATTTGAATTCCATTGTAATATATGTGCATCTCCTCTCTTGTTTGTAAAGCATCTAATTTTGGGGGACCTGAAACAAAAAATGATATAAAATTTTTATTAGGAAATGATTAAATACAAATATATATATCAATTAACTATATAACAACTAGATATACTTACCAATATTTATTTATTCTTTTGTACCATCTACATCCTCTCTCTTTTTTAGTGCATCTATGATTGTCTCATGATCATCCATTGAAAGTGTCCATAAAACTTTATTAGTAGGCCTCGATTGATATCTAACTAGTTTTATATTGGTTGCAAAAATCAAATGTGAATAATGTATAATCTTCTTGTGTCTTTCATAATCTTCAAATGCAGGCAAGCCATTCTTTCTCATCAAATATTTTCGAAGCCAAGTGCCAACAACAACCACTGAACCAGTTGGATACTCAAAGTTGTCATCATCCACTCTAGGATGTGCCAACTTATGTTTTCTCTCAACACATCTAGCCATCCAGTAATCTATCTCATCTTCATTCCCCTCAGGTGCAACAACAGCATACACATGTCTTGCAAAAATAAATACAAAATTCAATAAAAAGTGACTTATATTTAATTCACATATAAACATACATACATACAAAATTCAACTCAATAAATAATGTACCTTCTTGTACAAGATTTGAAACATGATCATAATCATCTGATGCAAACACTTGATTATCTTCAATTATCGTTCCATGTTGAACATTTGTCGATGTAGGCGTTAAGGCTCTTTGTTGCCATTGTTCGACCCATTCCGTATTTTCACATGCCTCCCAATCACCTGCAATACAAAATTGACAAAATCATGCCAACTCCCTTGTCCATATTGTCCATGTGTTTGCATTTGAACTCTTAAATGAATGCCATTTTGCAGATCCATTAATTGTTTCACAATCTTGTCGAGAAAAAATATCATTTTCTTCAACTAACCAAAAGAAGCGTCAAATTATTGAGCTCTCACTTGTTCTTGTAGATAATTTGGTATTGCACCAATCTACAATTGCATATGCATCTCTAAATTTCGCAACATCCTCAAATTTTAGTTGCTCTCTAGCAAGAGCTCTTTTCACACATGCACCTACTCCATTGTGTTCTCCCTTACCATGACCAACTTCAAAAAAACTCCATATATGTTGGATATTATTTTCCTTATAAACTCTACATAACCAATAAAACATTCTAGCATTTTTGAATTGACCTATGCAATTATCTAACCATATGAGATGTTCTAGCATCTGAATTCCTCTCTCTTTTAAATTTTTATAAAATATATCAAAACAATATTGTACAAACTCAGATGAATGTACTCGATTATCACTTACATAAAAATGGTACTCTCTCGAAAAAATTCTATTATCTTCTGTACTATCTTCTACATGTCTATAAATAATATGATTGAATTTCTTCTTGTGGAGCAAGAGTATAATTTTCAGCAAAATCAACAACTGACAATATACTTCCAATTGGGAATGTGTTTTTACATAAATGAAATTGATTATCAAGCCAATGAGAATTATGATAGTGTTGAACATATTTAGGTACAAACTTATCTTTAAATTCATTAATAAAAGCACGCACACTAACTTTTTCCACAATTAGCTCAACACGTTTTCCAGTTTTTCCATCTTTTAAAGAATACTCAACATTTTTAAATTTTTTTACATCCACTAATTGTTGTCCAAATTCATCTAAACTACTTTCATGCATACATTCTCCTAATAATGAAAAGTTACCACATCTATCGCATTCTCCAGAAATGCATGCTTTAAAAAAAAATGAGTTTCCATTTAAAGAGGGATCACAAAACAAACCTGCTATAAAATCTTTGATTCTTTCAGGTGGCATATTAATGCCACAAATGTCCTACATAATTTGGTTAGCATGCAAAGTGCATCATATATATCAAAATATATCATAATAATAATGAAATTGTACATGAGTCTTACAACAACAAGAGATTCGTTGCTTATTAATTCTAACATACCAAGGTTTACACTTTTCGAATGATCTTTGACTTATGTTAATATTCAATGGTAAGATTGAAGCATCTAAATTTTTTTTATAATTCAGCTTGAATCATATCTAAGAGATGCTTTGGATGAGGTTCACGAATTTTGGAACCCACCCTTAATTTTAAGACATCTCTAATGTTAGGTGATACTCTTGTATTATCATGCCAAATTTATGGATTAAATATTTAATTTCATTAGTTAATTTCATGTCTGATCTTGGGAGTCTACCACTAAAACTCCAACATTGATTAATAGGATCATTTCCAATACTTTCTCTTCTTTTAGCAGCTCTTATCAAAGTTCTAGGATTTACTTTTACACATTTACTAATCTTACTTAACATTCTTTTATTTGAAGTTGTTTTATACACTAGAGCAGTTGTTATTGCACGACGAGCCGCATTCTTATCTTTTGATCAACTTCCTTACCAATAACATCAATAGCATTAGCAACACTAGATATAAATTGTTCTACTGAATCATCTTTCCTTTTTTATTTTACAAAAAAACCTAATTTTTTCATCACTTTTCTCATTTTCAACATTCTCATCAATTACACCATGAGTTGACATTGGAATCCTAATTTCTTTCTATAAAAAAACATTTGATATATTTTATTTCCATAATTTCTATTTTTTCTCAAAGAAACTTTACCACGAAGGTTATCTAGCACATCTGTTTCAATTGTAAAAAAAGAATTTTCACCTTCATCCATAGGAGTTTCATTTTCATTCACACAAGGGGTTTCATTTTCATTTTCAAATGTAAAAGGGATTTCATTCTCATTTACATTCTCATAAGATATAATTTCATCATTTTCTTGTTTCTGCATTGTTTCAACCCTAATATTATTGATCTCATCAATGGTGTATCCAGCTTCATCTAAACAAGCAATATCAATATTATGAAAACTTGGGTTTGAACACATACCTGGATAGATTGTTTGAATAGGTGCATTTTCCATATCATTTGGAGGTGGATTTGAAGACACACCTGAAGTTTTTTGCTTATCATTCAAAGTTGAAGTTGAAGGCACAGTTGGGTTTGTCTCCGTAATTGCATTTTCTTCTATATTCACCATCTCCACATTTGCATCATCTACATTCATTTCGTCATTCATGGCTTCCTCTTCAACATTATTGCAACTAGATGCTTCCAAATCTTTCATTTGATGATTCCTTTCTCTCCTTTCCCTTTGTCTTTTTGCCTCCTTATATTTATTTGCTTGAACTTCTTTGGGTGTCATTAACTTTCTACATCTTTTTTTTTGTCTTTGCTTATCACCCATGGTTACCAAACCCTCTTTGATCACAAAAATAATAATTCAAGAAACTTATTTTCAAATTTCCACCTCCTTCAAATAGTCAAATTAAACTATGTACTATGAACATTTTTTCTATAAACTCTGAAGTAAAAAAACATCATGAGTACATCCAAAAATTCACTTTTTCCAAATCTTTTTGTAAAAAGTTATTGCACTTGATTCCACTTAAAAAAAATTCAACCTACACTTTATCTCTTCCAATAATTTGAATAGAATATGCCCTGCACCAGACAAATTTGCAATAAAAAATGCAGAAAATGACACTTTCGGACTGTACTACAGAAAAGGAATGTTGCAGGAAAATTGTGTTTTACCAAAAAATTTTAAATTAGGGGAAAAAAACTATATTAGAAACGTGTACGCATTATGAAACACATACGCGTTATGTTCAAGAAACGCATACGTGTTTCATAACGCGTATGCATTACGTTTTCCCAATGGGTCAATGGGTAACGTGTATGCGTTATGAAACACATACACGTTTCGTTTGAATAACGTGTACACGTTTATTTAACATGTACGCGTTATTTAAAAGTTGAATTTCCACACAACATCCAGCCTTGGTTTTAGGCTTGGGAAAGGCTTGGCAATCTGAGCCTTAGCCTTTGACCTGCAACTAAAAAACTAAGGCAAATTGAAGAAGAATGTCCAACTTTGACAACATAGCTGATGGACTTTTTTTAGGAATAGAGAAAAAATATTCTACTTTCTAAATATATAACTTTTGTTAAAATTGGATTATGTTTACTATTTTCTAATTAATTTCTAATCAAACTAGTCCTTCAAATTGAAATATCAGGTTTTTAAAGTTTTTTAATAACTTTTTATTGGTTAAGTTTTTTGTAAAAAAAATTATATGGCATCAAACTTCAAACAATTCACTACACAATGAAAAAAAAAGAGTCAAAAAATGTTTTTTTTAGGTCCAATTATGTTGTCCATACACGTTGATTTTAAAAAACATCAATTAAGGCCAATAAAAAATTAATTAAAAAAAAATATTCAACCAAAAATTACAAAAAAAATCCACATCAAACTTCATGTTGTTAGCTCTCATTTCCCAAAAGGAATTAGCAAAATAATTTTATTTGGGTCAAAAAGTATTGTCCGTACACTTGCTTGGTATGGTAAAAAAACAGGGACTTTTAAAAAGTGGTTTTTATAGATCCCTATCAAAATTTAATTTCTATAATCTGGGTATTTTAATAATTTACATATTTGGAAACTAGATTCAAAATTCTATCTAAATTTCATATTACTGACTTTTTTTAATATTCATTGTGTAAGTTCCTCAAATTTTCAATCCAAATGTGACAAATTCTGAAAAACAACAAAAACATTTCCACTTTTTGAGCTTTTTGTGTACCCAACTTCTTGCATCAGCCTGTACATAGTACATCATAAAAAGTGTCAAGTGCACACCACAATCATAAAAAGTGTCAGTCTAATAAAGGAAATAAGAAAAATACTACATCTCTCCTCCCACTAACAAACTACTTGCTATCCAATAGGGGACATTCCTTGGGTCCTCATCCGAGTCCATTAACGCCTTCATGGAAGCGGAGGGTTGTGTACAAAGGCTTTCCTTTTCTTCCTTAGAAAAAATAGGTGCATTACGTCCACACCCCAATGGCCAATCCTGGATAGCAGATGGTTTCTTCACTTTAACTATGTGTCCCGACTCTTCTATCCTCTTCCATTTTTCCATCTTGAGTTGAGAGAGGGCCTGGGCCAAGGTCTCGTTATCAGAACTACAAAGTTGAGCTTTCGATGTGGGGTTTTCTTTGATGACCACACCCCTTTTTGCATCCTTCACTGCCTTTCATTTCCTCTTTTCAACCTTCGACCTTCCCATCGCTACACACAAACTGGGGTAATCATTAGACTCTAATTAAATTTAAAGTCCCAACTAATCTTGGCATAATATACACTTACACACAAGGCATTCCACTTATTTTTTTATTCAACACAACTCTCACAGCATTTCTAGCTACATCAAAAAATTTACACACTCATCACATTCACATGATACACAAATGTCCATAATGCATTTCCCTAGTAGGAAGGATATCGGTGCATTGCACACTACACTGAGGGTCCTAGCCTTTCCATCAGTTTTTTGGACCATTGGACCAATACCACCTAACGGTAACTCTCAAGTAGACAAGCAAGAATAACCCAAAAGGGGAAACATAACTCAAGAGTACAACAACTAGGTCAACGTAATGAAAATGTATCCAGAGTGCTTAGTGTATGAACTTTGGCTTTGATACCAATGCTATAATGCCTCACCATGAAAACCCCACAAGACTACTACAACTAAAAAATTACTATAGAATTTTTTAAATTTTTTTAAGTGAAAGAGAGACATTACATTAGATGTCATAAACATGAATACATAACAAAACCCAACAAGTCCCATGGGATTACATGGTTGCAAATGTTACACATAAATGATCCCTACCAATATCATGGTTAGAGATAATTCCAAGTAGATAACCATAGATGCGTACAATCACAAAATAACATAATGGTGCATACAACCATCCATGATCAAAAGAAAGGGAAGGATACAACATTTTATTACAAATCAATTCATAGTTCAATATTACAATTGTGGAGCATATTTCCACAGATACAACAAATGAAGGATACAACAATACATTACACAATGCTTCCCTTATATCAACGGGAAGAGTACATCAAGTACAAGAATAATACATTAATGGAGAATAAGGTACAATGTGTGGAATAGTCTTCAACCAAGTGAAGCTGTGGAAACTCGGCATCCGCTTCCACATCACAAACACAACCTGGGAACCCAATGGGGTGCATAGTACATTCCACCTGAGCAAGTGAATTTGAAGGCCCACCCCCCATGCTAGGAGTTGACAAGAAAGACCCACAACCAAGACAGGCAAGCAAAATGATCACAAGACCAAATGACCAGGTCTAAAACCAAAACATAACATACAACAATCTCAATGACTACTTACAAGGTGACTGCTTCTAGATGCATACAAAGGAAAAGAAAGGGATACTATGGGAGAGTTTCATTACATGGTCCTATCATGGGTTATCTTGATTGCCTCTCACTAGGCGTCAGCCCCCATTTATGGTTATCCTGACTGCCTCTCACTAGGCATCATCCCAATAGGGTGACACATGTAGGACCACTAGCCTCTCATGAGAATGAGGTAGTGATCTTGCCAACCATGACCTTCTCAGCCCACCTTCAGTTTGAAAAAGCACTAACAACATGGATGAGGTATCTTACTATCTTAATTAATGTGTTCCTACCCAAAACCCACTAGTTTATTTAATTAGGTTTTCACTTATTTAACCAACTCTTCCATGGGTTATCTCGACTGCCCCTTTGCGCATCAGCCCCCATGAAGATCCACCCTCCCTAGTAGCATCAAAAACAAAACTTCTCAACCTCAAGGGTTGTACCAAATCACAAACGTACTAAAACCACAATGAACCCAAAACATATGTGAGGCATGAACTTTCTCGCTCATAGTCGTAACCAGAGGAAAAAATCATAGAACAAGGTACACCCAGGAGAGCTCAAAATAATAGTACGATCAATGGAAACACAAAGTTCTAATCACGAAAAATCAATATAAATAAAATTTCTCCATTGCCTCTCAAAACCTAAAACATTGAATGTCCACAAACTCCCACTGAGGGTAACTCAAACACTTCAGGTTCCCAACTATCTCAAAATATGACTACAATAAAATCTTAATACAAGAGAAAGACTTAACATGGAACCACAAAATGGCTACATAAAATTCACAATCGCAAAATGACAAGCAAAGAATAAGACTAACTATATTATAATGAGATCGTCAAACTCAATCAAGCTAAGATAAACAATTCCATGCAAAATCAACCACAGTAATCAATGAACGACATAGTATTTAATTCACACAACCCTTGCATCACAAACATAATTACTCCAAGGATTAAACATTACTTACATTTTGCACCATAACAAACTCACTCAAACTCCACAATTACAACACATCAATCTAACGACCAATCATCTTAAGGAATGACCTAATCAATCATATCGCATACTCGTATAATCCTTAATAAAGAATAATATTAATTTATTAAATAACATTCTAAATTTCTCATTATCATACCTTAGCTACCGGCTCTAATCCATTCGAATGCAACTCACAACAAACTATTGTCCCACAATCAAAAATGCCTTTTTTTTGTTTTTTTAATACGAATTTAAGATTACTCTATAAACAAAATTTATCTCATTAGATATTCAACAACTAATTCTTAGTGATCTTTTTAAAATAATTTTGAAGAAGAATAACATCCAATAATATAAACAAGGAAATCTAACCCAACCTACTTAATTAATTATTTAATTATATCCAATTTAATATTTCTTTATAACAGGGTTGGGGCCCTAGCTCGATTGGCTAAATCTTTCCTGTTGTGGGAGGCTGGTCACGAGGTCTAGTCTCCCCCGCCCCCGTGGTATCGGATGGTGTGTCACGCCAGCACTGCTGGTCACATTAAAAAGTTTACCAGGCACACTACAATTTATAGGGGATCGTGCTACCCAATTCCTGCAGTCTAATATATATATATATATATATATATATATATATATATATATATATATATATATATATTTCTTTATAACCATCCTATTTTCAAATTAAACTATTTCCAATTATATATATTATAAATAATTCAAGTGACCACTAATTTGTTGTAATACCCCTCTGTTTTATTTTCTAGTTGGACAGTGTGTCCTTATTTGCTTCGATGTGCCTTTTGGTTATTGAGATACTTTATCATGTGTGTGTGTGTGATTTGATCACTATTTATAGAGCGATAGTCTATTTGTGTGATGTGATGTATCTTATCTGATGCTTTAATTGACATTTTTGAATTGGTGTAATGATGATTAGTTATTGTAACATGTTATTGCATGAGATATTGGTTTATGATGGAATTTTTAGTCTATGATGAGTGTATTGGTGAAGGGGATGAGATTCCATCACTCGCTTGTGAGTGCCCTATGATTCCACGATTTCCTCTTCACGGTGTGTTTTATTATGTTATATATCTACATGTTCAATAGACTCTTTGTTCGGAGGTTGATAGGTACAGGATATCGACTCCACCTGGTTTCACAGGGTTGAGCATGTCCATTGGCCAACGGTATTCAATTGAGAGATAGTAGCTAGGTTTTCTGTGCCAAGTCATCACCCTAGTCATAATGTGTCATCGGGTTTTAGTCGGGTAAAGTTGCTTCTTTGTTGTTCTTCTCTCCTTGATTTTATTTAATTGTAAGTTGGAAAAGGTAAATAAATAGCTTTATGTATTTAAGTTGTTTATTAAATAAATATAGTTGTAATGTTAGAAATGTTATTTAATGTATTACTTAATTTAATTTAATTAATAAAATAATCTAATCTTAGATTAGATTTATTTTATTGATTAATTAAATTAATTGTGTTGAATTGATTAATTAAACTTATTTGTGGAGTGAATAAATTAAATAGTTAAAGTTGTTTCGAAAATGCATAAATTAAAAGAATTAAATTTATTGGAAATGGAATTTTTTTTAAATCATTTAAAAAAAAGCAAATATCTTGTGAATGCATAAAAGAAATATCTATGGTGGAGAAAAAGAAGATATTTGTAAAATGTTGACTAATTGTGGAGAATAAGAATGAAGATATTATTTTATTTTGAAAAAAAGAAAATATTTGGGATATTTTAGAGGGCATTGACTTAATTTGGGGAAGATATTTCATTTTGAAAAGAATAGATGGCTACAAAAAGAATGGAGGTTTGGGTGGTTTTAGAGGATGCATTTTTTGATTTGGGTGAAGATTTTGGAAGAGCTTTGGAAAAATTATCTTGCAGGGAAGCTCAACTTTTCTTCTTCAAGCTCTTCTTCAAGCTTCAGATCTTAGGTTCTACCTTGTTTTGTTGTTTTGAAAATTTGCATTTTCAGTTTTGAAAACTTGCTTGGAAACAATTTGAAAACTCTGTTGAACACATGGAAAATCTTAGATTCTTGTGGAAAAAGCAAACTCTTTAACATAAATTGAAATTAAGAAATTAGTTTTGAAGATTTAACAATAGAAAAATGGAAAGAAAAAAAAATCAAATTTGAAAACCTCTGTTTGGGAGTTGAAATGGTTCATATCAAATTAGAAATTGAAATTAGGAAATCATGTTGAAAATTAATTTTATTGAAAATTTCTTGTTGAAAATTTGTCCAATTTGATTGTAAAATGGAGATTTTTGGTATATACATACATACATATATATTTTGTTTATATATATACATACATGTATTTTAATTATGCAAATTTTGGGTGTTTTAATTGGGAGGTTTTTTTTCCCCTATTTTTAAAAAGAAATTTTTTGTCGAATTTAATAATCTAGAATTTACCAGACTCAGGGGTGAATTTATTTTATTTTAAATAAAAATAAAATACAAAAAAAAAATATTAAAGAAATTGGGGGGAGTTGGGGGAGCAGCCCCCACAGCCACCCCCATATGGTGGTGCTGGTTGTGGAGGCAGTGCCCAGCACTGCCCCCACAGGCAACGACCCCCATAATGGGGAGGCTGCGCAGCAGCCCCCACAGTAGGGGCAGGGTTTGACCCTGCGTCCCTACGTGGGAATCGTTGTTTTGTTTTTTTTATTATGGAAATTTTATTTAATATTTATATTATATATTATATATAATATATAATATATATTATATATTATATATTATATATATGTTTACTATATATTTTAATTTTGAATTAATTTTTTTAAATTTAATAATTATATATATATATTTATTTATTTAAATTGCAGTTTCAATTTGTAAATTTGGACTATATTTAATGAGTTAGAATTTAAATTTTTTTTGTAAATATATATTTAAATATTTATATATATAGTTTTATATACGTTGAGTATATAATTATATATATGTTTAATATATATATTCATGGTTAAATATAATTATTTTAAGATTATTTTATTAAGTGAAAATATTGGTTTTATAATGATTTTATTGTAACACAATTGATTTTGATCATTATGTGTAATTAAGGAAACTGGATGATGTGCTTATAGTTAAATAGATGATTATTTAAATATGAGAAATGGGTGTTAAATTTATATAGAAACACATTCTTATTTAAATGAATATTTAATTAATAGAGATACATGTTTATGTGTAAGTATCTATTTTATAAGGAAATAATTTTCAATGGGGAAATGGGATTTTTATATTTAAACATTATTGGGAAATTGAAGTAAATCTTTAGATTTTAATTTATAATTGCTTATCAAATGATCAAGTAATTAGTTAATAAGGGAATGATTTTAAGGGAAATAATTATCTATTTTAAATGAAATGAAAAATTTGTAAGAAAATTATGTTATGATAGTTTAAATATTATTTGGTTGCAAATGAATTTATGTCAAGTCTAGTTATCTTCATGTAATGTGTAATTGGAGAAATTATAGAGTTAAATAATATATTTAAAAGGTCAAATATTGGATTTAATGTAAGGTGTTTAATAGTGAGATTAATGGATTTTTAAAATGAGTTGTTTTGCAAAGGAGAAATAGTTATTTTAAAATGATATGATTTAAATCGAAGAAGTAAATGTTTATTTTGTTATTATTTAAAAGCAATTAGGGAATTGAATATTTGGTTTAAATTTCATCTTTTGTTTGAAAGAGACGTTATTAAATCAATTTTATTAAGGCAATAAATTACTGAATGTTAATGAAGGAAGTGGGTTTAGGAAATCCAAATATAGATTTAATTCTTGTTTGATTGCCCTTCTTGAATGTACACTTCTTTTGCTTTCGCTTTGGAAAATTTGATTAGAAGGGTTGTTAAGTCTTCCAGAAGGGGTTTAAATTTTTGGGGTTGTATTATGTCAGTCAACCTTTGTATTGCCTTGGGTACTGCATATAGTTGTATCTTGTTGGTTTACCCGATTTTCACGAATGGGGATGGTTTGTGTCTCCTTTGGATTAGGAGTGGATTATGTGATTTGTGTCTCCTTTGGATTAGGAGTGGTTTATGTGGTTTGTGCCTCCTTTGGAAGGAGTGGATTATGTGTTTTGTTTCCTCCAGTGTTTGGAGAGGGGTTTGACTTTTGTTCTCTCCAGTGTTTAAAGTGAGTTTTCATTATATGTTCCTCCTAGAGTTGGAGTGGTTTTATCTTGTTAGTAAGCACTTGGGTTTCCCTTGTGATTGGTTTGTATGTGTTTTCAAGTAGAAGACTAGCTTCTGTTAGGGGCCAGAGCCCAAAGAGGTAAACTGGGTAACCTTCAGAGGTGGTTTAATCAAGTGATAACTAAAAAAATATACTTAGAATTTTGGGTAGTATTCCACACTAATCAAGATAATTTAGCCTCACTCATAGACACAAGTTCTCGTATAGGCTTGGGATGAGTGGGAAGGCCTGGAATGGAAAGGTCATCTATCTTGTCTTTACGAGAGATATTTGATTCCGCATGAGTGAGTATGGGGGTCGGGATTCAATTGAGGCCACCAGGATATCCCATAGTGGGGGTCAGAGGCTATGAAGATTCCCAGAGGATATCTCATGTTGAGCTATTTGATGACACTCTTTCTACGACAATAGTTGGTATGTGATTTTGTGTGTATGGTTTCTTAACATAGTCGATATGTTTTATTTCTGGAAGCAATGTGACTTATGTTAGTTATGTTAGAGTTGTACTTGTGTTATTGTTATGGTTGTATGGTTCATGTGACTGGTTGTGTTAGTGTGAGTTAGCCTATGTCTAGAGGTAGATGGTCTTGTATAGGATTCCTTGTTACTATCTCCTAGCACGAGGGGTGAGCCTTCGGGTATCACATGGTTGGGTGGAATGTGTAGCTTTCTCCATTGGGTCATCTTCTTGTTCGTGTGGACAAGATTTCCAGTTGGAGAGATTGTGGAATCCAGTTTCATCTCTTGCTTTATTCATTTCAGTTCAATCTTGTAATTAATTACCCCTCATTTTTTATCGAGGTGGAAGATGTAATTTATAACCATGATTTTTGGATTTACCTCATTCAGGGAATGAGAGTTGTAATATTATTGTTAAATTATCATATTTTAAAAACATGTGGTATCTCTTATGCTTTGAAGTAATTTATCATGTATGGAATGCATGTGTACTTAATTTATTAAGTAATTAAATGTTATGGTTTCAATTCATGTTTCTTGTTTGGGTTTTAAAGTAATCTCAGTCTCGTAACCTTAGAAGTTGTTGCAATGGGTAGTGAACTTGCTTGTTATTTGTACTTAAACAAAAAAAAATTAGCACGTTTGAGTAGTTAATTGCAACTTCCACTAGGGTTGTGTGGTGGGGAATTACATTTGTACTCTGATACTTATGTATATAGAATATATATGATACAACTATTTATACATCTTTATAATTAGAAACTTTATAAAAATATACAACACATTTTAAATTATTTAAATGTAATTGTAGACACCTAAATTTGACCACTTCCATATGGTCAAAGGCATCTCCTTAATCATCCCTTTGCTCATTTAATTCGTCCTATTTGCCAGTATTAATTAAATCACTCATTTAATTAATATTTCATGTCCTGCATAAGGTTTCTAAAGTATTTAATTTAATAAATATGTTTCCCCTCTTTCCTCTCTAAATTAAATAAATGTATCACTTCCTCTCATTTTCACATCCTCCAACTTTTACAAGTTGGTCTCTAATCCCTCTTAGCAATTTAACCCTCTTTCTTAGTCATAATCAATTTATGATTAAGACGTGCACACCTCTAATCATCATTAGGGTCCCATCCTCCATAATTTACCACTTGTCTTTAATCTATCATTAATTTTTCTAATCAAGTACTTCCACAACCTTAATCACTTACTTAGGTCATCACTAATCCCCATATCATTTATGGAATGTGTCCTTAGTCAACTTCACTAAAAGATTTCTCTTTTTGAAGAAGACACCCCATTCCCCATGTGAATTTTTAATTCGCATTTAATCCCCTTATGCATTTAAAGGAATTTTAAATTCCTTCTCTCATCCCCATGAGAATATTTGAGGAATTTTTAATTCCGCGCATGTCCTCTCACCCACATGGGAAAAAATGCCTCCTTTATGAGGAGATCTTGTCCCAATCCCAATGTATTATGTACTCCTCCCATGTCATGTACTATCCTTCCACCTCATGTACACATCACCTCTTATAAGCCACTTCACATGCCACATGTCAAGATGTGAGGGCTTGTGAGTTCTCACCTCACCTTAGCCCTACATCTTGATCTTGGTGGCTCAATCTTGACCATCCATTTCCCTAGAAAATTCCAAATTTTCTATAAATACCCCCTCTTTTCTCTCATTTTGAGAGAGATCATTGATAGTAGCCAAACTCTTGCAAAAAAATTCCTTGAGCCATACTTAGCCATTTTTCATATTTGCATCCACTTTTCACTCATTTTCCATCCTCATTCCACCTTATAGCTTGCATCACTTACCATCCAAGGAGCATACAACACCAAATATCGAAGGGCCAACCAAAGGATCAATTCAAGACAAGGTAAAAGGTTCCATTTCATTGTCTTTATTTTGTATTGAATCCAACTAGGCTAATCTTGAGGTGTGGAGTGTTTTTAGTGTTATTTTATCTCTTTTGTTTGTTGTTCATTTTCTAACATAGAAATTTATCCTATGACATTTCTAGCACGCTCGATGGGACCCACAAACGGGTCTTACTTTCACATTTGTTGTTTTTTTTTTTTTTTTAGGTACAGGTTATAGAGGGGCGGACCCTACCTATAGAGGGGAAAATTTGACCTTCCTAGGGCTGACTCGACCTACAGGGGTGGACCTGACCTGACAGACAGGCGAACCTTCCCTCCATAGGCGGACCTGACCTTTTCCAGGGGCGGACCTACCCTCCACAAGCGGACCTGACCTTTTCCAGGGGCAGACTTGACCTACAGATAGCCGGAATTGACCTATAGACAGCTGGATTTTCCCTACAGACAATCGGACCTGACCTCTACTTAGTTAGATTTTCCCCAAACAATTTTTTTCTAGAAGGTAAAATTTCACTTTTTAGCAATCATTTTGGTTGTTTTAAGGGTTTTTAATCCCTAATTTATGAACATAGTTTAACTAGGAGGTGCCAATCAACCTTTATTTTCATGTTTGTGGGTGGGCTACTTGACGTATACAATCCCCTTGCACCATTCGGTGATCCTAGGTGATGAGAAATCATAGTTTACAATGTCCTTTGAGTCCACCTCTTTTTTTTTTCTTAGTGGGCCCTGCTTGGGGATTTCATTACCCCAAGGGACGATTCCAACCACACGTACCGTCAGGGTATATAAAGGGGGGAGAGAAAAATTTGTAGCTCAATCCAACCATGTTGTAATTGGTGAAGCATCAGGATGATGTGAAGAGTTGGTCTGAGCCTTTAAGGTTCCTGACTCACGCTTGTAACGGGTTAGTGTTCACGGTTTGGGCCTCACGTACCGAGTGTATATCAAGGACTCCCTAGTAACCATGTTCATCCTAGATTAGAGGGACCATACCCTTTCTACTAGACTTAGGCTTGTGTTGTCTGAATTGTTTTCTTTGTGCGAAACCAATGATTGTCTGATTTATTTCATTTAGCCATATTCTTTTGATTGATGATTTTTGTGTTTTGAGTCCTTTGCCTTAGTTTTTTTTGTCAAAAATAAGTTTAAAACTGTAGATAGCTGGATTTGACTTGCAGATAGTCAGATTTGACCTACAGATAGCCGGACTTGACCTATAAATAGCTAAATTTTCCCCCCTCTGTGGAAAATTTGACCTCTACAGGTGGACCTGACTCATCTAAGGGCAGACTTGACTCATCTAGGGGTAGACCTGACCTTTGAGCCTCCCCTTTGAAGCCTATTTTGACAAAATTTTACCATATTTTGTTCCTTGGGAGGACCTGTCCTTCACAGGGGCAGACTTGACCTATAAACCAGTCCTTTTAGAGACTGTTTTAGCCATTTTTGACCAAATTTTGCTCCATAGGCGGACCTGCCCTCCTGACAGGAGGACCTGACCTCTGAACAGGAAAATTTTCCCTCTGCAGGCAGACCTGACCCATCTAGGGGTGGACTTGACCTTTGACCCACCCCTTTTAGGCCTATTTTGGCAAAATTTGACCATCTTTTGTTCCTTGGGTGGACCTACCCCTTAACTGGTCAGCTTTTTCATCCGTTTCATCATTCGGGACCCTCGGTTCACCATTTCGATCACTCGTCTCCTTTTTTTGAACATCTGTACACCTGTTGCGAGAGTCCGCTCGCCATCCTAAACATTCATTCCCTTGGTTCATCCATCCATTCACCCATCTAGGATCCTCATTTACCCATTTCGAACCCACGTTCTGGTTATTGTTTCCTTGCCTTGGACCATCGGTATCCCGTTGAAATCTTGTTAAAAAGCAGTTATCCAAGTTGACCTAGGTGTTCATCTCTAACCATCATCCATCAAAACTGACTTAGGATTTTCATCCATCCTAAGTCGGTCATCCTTGTTAGCCCAATCAAACCACTTCAAGCTCAAGTTGGATTCGGTGTCGTTATCACACATCCATCCTTTAGTTGGTTAATAAACACCTAACATTACCAAGGGTCACTCTTGAACTTAGTTTTAGATTCCGTTCATCATCATTCATCCTAATCGATCATCAATCCAAATCCACTTCAGTCGAATCAGATCAATCCTGTCAAGCCACATCCTCATCAGCTAATCAATCATCGAATCAAATCAATCTTATCAAGCCACATCCTTGTTGGCTAATCAATCATCAAATCAAATCAATCCTTTCATCACCAAGGTCATCCTAACATCTTAGTCCATCATACCATCTTCCATGCCCGTTTAGACCTGATCACAAACTAGGAAAATGGCCGAACAACAATCCCAACCAAACATCCCTTAAGATCCGAATAGCGCAGCTAATACCTCTCAAGATCCCCATAATGGTGCAAACATCCCTCGGGATCCACATAATGGTACATCATCACAATCCAATATTGATGGTCAAAACACATCACCACCCAGGGATGAGAACATGGTCAACCAACCCAAACTTACATTTGAGGAACACTTTAGTAACCTTGTCAATGTGCAAATCATGGATCATCTTCTCCAAAAACATGAGGAAGAAATCTTGGCCCACTTAATTGAAAAAGGTGTCAAAATTCCTCCAGGAGTTGACTTATCTAAATATAGTGGTTCCACGTCTAACATACTCCAAGGTTCACAAAATGCACCAGGTAGTTCATACATCCCCAATTTTCCTCCAGTAGACGGTTGGCATCAACTTAAATTCATAAACACCATTTTGTATCCCATCAACAACCCCCCACATCCCATAATCTCAGTCATAGGGGCTCCTCAAACAACTGATCACAACAATCCTTTTTCCTTTGGCATGCCACAAAATGTTCCACAACAACCGCCCTTAATGCTAGCGGTGCCACCCCTTTCAAATCAACCTCCCATCAACGCTAGGGACACCCCATTTACTACATTTCCTCCTCCTTCTAGGGCTATAAACCTACCATCGTCTTCATATGTAGCTCTGCAGCCTCCCCAATCTAACTTACCACCTCCGTTATTGCCACAGGGTACATCCCAACTGAATGTTCCATTTTCTACCCAACAACCTCCTATGCAAAACACCCCTACATTATCTCAGCCTCCCCAACAACAACCACCACCATATAACCCTCCATTCTGTTCACAAAAACCACCGCACCAATTGTAAAGCAATCCATCCCAACCTCTACCTCAAACCATATCTTTGTTACTCGCATCCATCCTACATCTGCGAGCCCAAACACAATACAACATCCCATCTCGGCCCATGCAACATCTCACATCGCATCAACAACCGCCACAACATCATTATTATCATAACCAACAATAGTCCCAACATCAACCACCTTATGCGGCCTCTCAACAGTGGAAACAACATCCTCAGTATCAACGGGTCAATCTGCAACATCGCCTCCAAGCTCCTCAACAGCCTACCTCACATTTTTATCAAATGAATCTGTACTATACCTACAACAACAACCCATGTATCAACAAAATCCCCTGGCATACCAACAAGGGATGTCATTACCCCACCATCAAAACCCATACCTCAACAATCTGACACTCTCTCAGCATGATCCTTTATCGTCCTACCATCCATATCCATCCAACCCGAGACCAATCAACTCAAATCTGTTAGAAATCAAAGCTGCCCTGAAAGATCATCAAGTTGGAACTAGCAAACAATCTTTCAAGTTCGAAGACATATTCCCGTATCCATTTGATCCCTCCATCTCGTTGATCCCCTTCCCTAAATATTTTGAAATACCAAAATTTGAAAGATACAGGTGGAACAAAGATCCTAAGTCCCACTTGTAAGAGTTCTACTCCTAGTGTTAGGAAGTTATGCATAGTGACAATTATCTCTTACACCTATTCCCACGAAGCCTGATGGGAAATGCCTTGGAGTGGTTCATGAGCCTCAAAAGAGGGTCCATAAATTCTTTTGCAGACCTGTCAAAAAAATTTGTCTCCTACTTCTCCTTTAATTTGGAGGACATTGACACCTTAGATCTCCTCAAAGAAAAACAACATGAGGGGGAAACCTTTGCTAGCTACCTTCAAAGGTGGCGTGCACGAGCGAGCCAAATGAAAACCCCCCTAAAGGAGAAGGACATGGTCACCCTCTTTGTGGAGAACTCTCATCCTAACATGGCTAATAATTTTAGGTTACATTGTGTCACCACTTTCACAAAGATAGTGGAAAAGGGACCTATCCTTGAATGTGCCCTTGTTGCCAAAGGGCACATCAAAATACATAACCAAGATAAAGAAAGGTCCTTCAGTGACAAGACGCGTTTTTGGAACAAGCACAAGAATGCAGTAAATTATGGTGTCACTAATACTAAACACATCTAAGTGGCTAATACATCCCAGAGATAACAACCATCTTTACCTAACACCATATCCATACCATAGGGGGAACCTTGTCCTCCTCAACAGTCAAACCAAAATAGTTAGGTGAACGCTAAACACCAGTATACTCAATTAGGAGAACCCCTGAGTGTTGTCTTCAATAAGTTGTTAGAGATCAACTACCTGATCACCTACCCTATCACCAAACCACTTGACGAATCCAAACCTAAGCCTACATGGTTTAGAGAAAATGAACATTGTGAGTTCCATAAAATCAAAGGACACTCTCTGAATAAGTTTCAAGGTCTCAAAAACTATTTCCAAGATCTTATTGATCGAGGAGATATCAAAGTTGACACTAGTCAAGCTTCGTCGTCTAATGCTCAATTACAGATATATCAAAATGCCTTTCCAAACCATAATCAAGGGGCGAGCACCTCCAGCGAAAATCCCCAAGACAACAGCACAAATAACGTAAGCTATAAGAATGTACCCCTCAATTATGAGGGTATTATTCATTACATTGAGTAGGTAGAACCCTGTGTATCTATGATACATGTGAAAGCCAAATACCATCAGTGTGTTGGTACTACACGACAAGCCTGCATCACTGTCCCTACAACCTCTGCACCCACCAAATCAACTCCTGTAAGCTCTTAGTACAACATCCTTGATCACTTAGGAAAGACCCCCGCTCATATCTCCATCTTGGATTTGCTTAAGTCTTTTCCTATACATCAAGAAATCCTCAACAAAGCCTTACAGGAAACCCATGTACCTAATGACATCGATCCTACACGATTCCAAGCTTTGGTAGGACACCTGGCTTTATCTTATCAGCTGCACTTTAGCCAAAATGACATGCCAAATATCGAAGTCAATCATAATCGCCCATTGCATATCAAAGTCATGGTTACCCATCATAAAATAAAAAGGGTCTTGGTAGATAATGGCTCTTCCCTCAATCTGTGTACTCTGAAATTCATAAAATAGGTGGGGTATACTCAAGCAAATTTAAGTAATCAAATCATCACGATCAAGGCCTATGATAATGTAGAAATTAATTTAGAGGGAATTATAATTCTTCCTATCCAAGTTGGACTGGTGGTTCAATACACTACCTGTCATGTCCTTGATCTAGACTTTCCGTATAATCTCCTCCTTGGCCACCCATGGCTCCATGCTATGCAAGCTATCCCCTCCACGTACCATCAGTGTCTAAAATTCTCGGTCAATGGAAAAGAGGTCACCATTTATGTTGATCCCCAACCATTTGAATATTTCTGCACTTTAGAAGCATCCTTTCCCCATTTACATTATTATCCTAGGGTTGAAATGGGGCATCCTAGTCATCATCCACTAATCCACCCTCCACCATGACAACCACTCCATCTTCCACTACCAATCCTACAGTCACAAAAGTCTAGATCATTGACAAGGGGTGTGGTGAATACAAAATGTATACTACTCTTAATGTAGCAACCATGCCACCGTCACCACAAGAATACAGTCAACCTTCACATGCTACTCCAAAGGAAGACAAGACCTTCACTTTCAGTGGTAAAAACATCCCTACCACCACTTTTAGGTCCCCTAGTATCAAGATAGATTCACCAGAAGAGGATATAAGTCAATGGGTCTACCGAGAAGAACCCCAACCAGATCCTCCTCCAAAAGAATATTTTCAGGAAGGATATCCTTGGTCAGCTAAGTTTACGAAAAAGTATAACTACCAAGGCAGGGTCCTAGGTAAAGAAGAACAGGGGCGGTTACAGCCTATTGATACATCAAAGCTACCAAAGAACATAGGCATCAGATAGGACAAAAAGAAGAAAGGCCCTGCAACATCGTCTAATACTTCCAATAGTGTTGTTGTGGATGATAGCTCATTAGAAGACATACCCGAGGAGGAATCCATCATACGTGCATACAATGACATTGATCACATAGACTTGTCATCCATGTTCGAATTCCTATCTGTATGTACCATTAGCCTATCCCTTTGTCACTCTGAGCTTATTGATTGGGACCTACATGATAGTGCACCTGTCAATATGTCTGTGGATACATATGTCAACCTCATGGGGTTGGGGGGGATGAACACTCCAGTCAGAAAAATAAGAATACGAAAAATAAAAAAGTGGTCATCTAGTGAAAACCTCCCCGAGGCACTCCCTGACCTTGAAAAAGTAAAAATAAAGGATGCATCCAATGGAAAAAACCTCAGAGAGGCTCTGGAGGATGGATATGTTCATCTTCCCCTTGTGGGAACTCAGTTATCTACTCGATCATCCATCCTAATCAAGGATACTCAAGAAGTTAATCTGGGTACTACTGAAAATCCCAAGATCACCTATGTAGCCAAGTCACTCTCAGAACAAGAGGATCTGGTCATCATGCAACTACTCCAAGAGGGTATCATTAACTTTTCTTGGTCATATTCAGACATGCTAGGCTTGGACCCCGCTTTAGTGGTTCATCATCTAGACATTCACCCTAATACCAAGCCTGTCAAATAGAAGCTCTGCAAGATGCACCCACATGTGGCACTATTAGTCAAGAAGGAACTGGAGAAATTACTAGATGCAGGTTTTATCAGACCAATTGACTACTATGATTGGATCTCCAATATAGTACCAGTTGCCAAACCAAATGGAGACATTCAGATTTGCACAGACTTCAAGGATCTTAACAAGGCCTGCCCAAAAGATGACTTCCCTCTGCCTAACATTGACATGTTGGTCAAACTCACAACAGGACATGAGATGCTATCCCTTATGGATGGCTTCTCTGGTTATAATCAAATTCAAATTGCACATGAGGACCAACACAAGACCGCCTTCACAACACCTTGGGGTACTTTCTGTTACAACGCTATGCCTTTTGGTCTCAAAAATGTGGGGGAAACATATCAGAGGATAATGACGGTCATCTTCCATGACCTCATCCATATCATCATGGAGGATTATGTCGATGAATTGTTAGGGAAATCCAGAACCTGAGCAGAAAATCCTATTGTCCTGAAAAATATCTTTGAATGGTTGGAACATTACAAGCTGTGGCTAAATCCAAAAACGTGTGTCTTTGGTGTTACATCGGGAAAACTATTGGGTTTCATAGTCTCCCCTTGGGTATTGAGGTTGATCCCACCAAGGTAAAATCTATTATGTACATGCCACCCCTAGGCGATCTGAAACAATTAAGAAGCCTCCAAGGGAAGATGCAATCCATCCGTCGGTTCATAGCCCAGCTTGTGGACAAGTGTCAGCTATTCACTCATCTTATGAAGAAAGATTCCACCTTCTGATGGAACCAACAGTGTTAGACAGGTTTTGATAAGATCAAAGAATACTTATCTCATCCATCGATCTTGATGCCACCTATTCAAGGAAAACCCCTCCTACTTTATATCTCTGCCACTTTAGTCACGCTGGGGGAATTGTTGGCACAACATGATGAATCCTTGAAAGAGAGGGTGATCTACTACATCAGTCAGACATTGGTCAGCTATGAATTAAACTACTCTCCCATGGGAAAAGCATGTCTCGCAGTAGTCTTCAGCACACAGAAACTCTGACATTACATGCTCAGCCATCCAGTCAAATTAATTGCTAAGATTGATCCGCTAAAGTATCTATTATCTAGGACCACCTTGACTGGCCGCATGGCCAAGTGGGTCATGCTCCTAAGTGAATTTGTCATAGAGTATGTGGAGTGAAAATCCATAAAGGGACAGGTCATAGCTGATCAATTAGGTGAGGCACCATTAGTAGATGCTTACCCTCTAGATACTGAATTCCTAGACAAAGAAGTTTACATAGTTACGGAAGCACCAGCTTGGACACAATATTTTGATGGTTCCTATACTCATAATGGATCAGGCGTAGGAATTCTATTAGCTACCCCTTAGGGTGACTACATTCCAAAATCATTCAGGATAGCATTCCCGTGTACCAACAACATAGCAGAGTATGAAGCCCTCCTCACCGGCCTCTGAATTGCAAAGCAATGGCACATAACTCATTTGAAAGTCTTTGGTTATTCATTACTAGTCATCAAGCAATTTAATGATGAATTCTTAACAAAGGATGATAAGTTGTTTCCCTACAAGTGCATGGTGGATGATTTCAAGATGTAGACATCGAAAATATACAAATTGATATCGCACACTCGATCTTGATCTACTAACATCGCCTCATCCTGAATTATCCCTTTGTCTAACCATTTAATCGAATAGCCTTATTTGATTAAAGTCATCATAATTCCCCTTTTAATTAAATAAATCCCTCAATTCAATTAAATCATTGTCTTTATGTAATTAGCTAGGTCATTTCATCTTCCTATCTTTATTTAATTAAATAATCCATATTATTTGATTAAATCTCTAAAGTTAATCTAATTAAATTAAATAAATCAAGCATTTATCTAATTTAATCTAACATCACCCCCTTTGGTTAAATAAATCAAAATATTTATTTAACTAGGTCTTAATCATTTTCATCTCTTTTTGATTTATTTCAACCCACAAATCTAAATCAAATGGTCAAATCAGCTAATCTCCTTTAAATTAATCAAATCCTAATTAATCTTAATCTTAATCCATCAAATCCTCTAGATAATGTAACTTAGACATGAAAATCAATATAATTGATTTATAAATCATTTTAGTTGATTTATAAATCATCTATTTTCATTCAAAATAAGGCATCCAAGAGGGAATATTCCTCCAAGTTTGAAATCTCCCCCCAAATAGACTTGTCCATCCAACAAAGAATTTAAAGCTCTTACATTGTCTCTTACATGGCTCCCACTTGGCATTTAACTCATCTTTCATCCCCCCTAAACATGTCATCTCATCAAATTCAAATTTCAAACTTGCACATGGATCAAAATGTGCTCAACCTTCATCCTATCAACTATTGACAAGTGGCACCTTGTCATTGGTTGAATGTTAGTCCCACATTGCTCCATTTTTGGCATTCATCCATCTTAGCATTCTATGAATGAAGAGATCATCCTTCATTTTATCCATCCACCAATTGAGTAAACTTACTATACTCAAATTTAGAGCAATCTTCATCCATCTTATTAAGTTCTATAGCTAGGTTATGTAGATTTTATCTTGGGAGAATTCATCAATCTTCATCAAAGTGGATCATCATTCATCAACATTCATCAAGCTTGCATCATTGGAGTTAGGAAAGGGCCAATTTTCACATCAAATTGGCACCAATTCCCTTAAGAGATTAGGAGTTTGCTTGCTTTAGAATAGATTTTGATATGCTTTCAAGTTTCATTGTGTTCTTCCTTTCATTTTCTATCTCTTTTTCTATTCAAATGAATTTCTTGAGGAATCCTTATTCCTGCTTGGATTTCACCTTTTAATGTGTTTGTTCATGTTGTTTTGGAGGTATTGGGATTAGAGTTCAACACAAGAAATATTTTGCCTTTATACAGTTTAACCAAATTCCTAGGGTGTAGAATAAAGCAGCTGATGCAATGGCCACTATCGGCTCCCTGATTGACATGCCCAAAGATTGGATGGAATGTGAGTTCCTTGAAAAAAAAAAAATAATCCCAGCATATGATATTCCCGAGACTGACATGGTATGTGATATCATGGGTCCCGCTTCCCCCTAGTACCAAGACATATACACCTATCTCCATGATAATATCATACCCCTAGATATTACACACAATCAACGCAAATCCTTCATTCATCGGTGATACGCTTTATCATCGTGGGTATGATGGAATCCTCCTTAGATGTCTGAATGAGACTGAAGCCCATACTGTACTAACGGAAGTAGATGGTGGTATTTGCAGGGCTCATTCAAATGGTATGGCTTTGGCCAAAAGGATTCTCCAAGAAAGATATTACTGACTTACATTAGAGCATGATGCTTTTGAATTTGTGAAGAAGTGCCTTCCTTGCCAACAACATGCAGATTTGATTCATGCTCTAGCACATGACCTTCAACCCCTCCTAGCACCATCACCATTCTCTCAATGGGGTTTCAACTTGATTGGCAAGATTCACCCACCATCATCTGATGGCCATACATTCGTAATAACTGCCACTGAGTACTTCACTAAGTGGGTGGAAGCAATGCCACTCTCACACATCATTAGTATTCAGATCTCAAAATTCATCCTTTACCATATTCTCTACAGATATGGTATCCCATCCACCATCCTTTCCGATAATGGAAAACCCTTCAAAAACCAAGCCATGAAACACCTCTACAACACCTCTCATATCCAGCATCGTTGGTCAACGCCTTATTACCCCCAACGTAATGGTTAGGCATAAGCAACCAACAAGACCCTTATCCGCATCCTCAAAAAGGTTGTCAATAACATTGGTCGAGATTGGCACCTCCATATTCATCCCACCCTCTAGGCGTATCGCACCTCCAGCCGCACCCCTACAGGTGCCACTCCCTATTCTTTAGTCTATGGCACCGAAGCCATCTTTCCAATTGAAGTTGAAATCCCATTGCTAAGAATTTCTCTAAAAAATCTTATTAGTGAGGAGGATGCTCGTGTTGCACGACTTGCACAGCTAGAGTTACTTGATGAAAGAAGAATCAAATCCTACGATCATCTACAAGCATATCGAAACTACCTCAAGCATAACTACAATAATAAGGTTCATCCTCGACAGTTCCAGGTTGGTGATCTCATTCCAAAAGAGAACTAGCATACCCAGCAGGACCGGGACAAGAAAGGAAAATTTGAGGCAAACTGGTTGGGGCCCTATATCATAGCCGCTAAATATAGATTTGGGGCATACAGGTTGACTACACTTGAAGGAGAGCCCCTCGAAGAACCCATCAATATCATGCATCTGAAGAGGTTCTACACCTAGGTCTACTTGGTAACCCCACCTAAAAAATTCAAAAATTAAAAAATTAAAATTAAAAATTAAAAAAAAAAATCCACAAATAGTAAAAAGAAATAAATTTGTCCTATGGTGAAAACCACTTTTTGGTGGTGCCTTGGATAAGTACGGGTGGTGAAAACCTAGTAACATGTGTCATCCATAGAGGGATTAATCATTATCTACCCGGTATCCTAGTTATTTCATGCTTTCATCCACCCTATCATTCTCACCCTTCCCATCCTTGGCCGCTTGGTATATTTTAATTGAGCATTGGACGATTCATCTTGGCTATCCCTCATCTTGAGCTTTCCAGTATCCCGATCTGAGCTTCTATCATTTGTTTACTCGTCAGTCAGTTGGTGTCTTCACATAGCCCCCCCCATCATGTCAATCTCCATCTAGACCTCATCCTGTCATGCCCCTTGTCAAACTACATTGCCCCTATGTTGTCACATAGGCAAGGCTGATCACTTGATCTTCCCTCGAGGTATTCTAACCATCTCGTGTTGGTCATCCATCATCTGCCTTCATTGTCCTCTTTCTGCTTTATCCATGGTTTTTTCATGAACTACGAGGGCTCTGTGCTTTCACGTGGGCAAGGCTAATTTTTGATCGACCCCCAAGCCCCTAAGTCTGTAGGGTGCATTAGTCTGTATCCTTGTCTGGCTCATTCTTCACAACAAAATCCCCTAGTGTCAAAATATTTGGTTAATGAAAAACATATTGCGCCAACTAGGTCATTTTAGTTTACCATCCATTATCGGTCTCAATAGGATACACCCTTCCTAGCAGACCACATCAATCCCATCCATCCCCTTGATCCTATGGAAAATGACATTTTGAAATTGATTGCAATTTTTTTATGCTTTTGGACTCTTGTTATCATTTGAGATCCCTATCAACACTTGTCATGGTCACCTTGATCCATCATATCATGGTGTGCTTTGGCTTGTCAACATAGGGGCACATCTTGATCTTTTTCTTTGTTGTTGTCTTCTCAGTTGTCCCACATAGTCCCCACCAAGATTCCTAAGGTCTTGTGTTATGCTGGGGAATCTTTTTGTGTTTGTGGTTATCCCAATACCTGGCCCAACCAAGGTCATCGTGACCTTGGGGTGTCAGGATAGCCTTCTTGTTTGCTATGTTTGTTTCATGCATTGGATGCCAACTCGCCTTGGTCTTACAGATCAAGGTATTCAGTATCCTATGCTATAGAAAAAATTAATGCTCCGAGGATGGAAAATTACATTCTTAATTGCATTGCATCTCATTTCACTGCATACACTCTCCATTCAACCTTCTTCATGACCTAGGACTTGTGATGTAGGTTTTACAAGTCTTGACTCTTTTCCCTCTTGATCTTCCTCCTAGGATACTAATGGTTTTTTGACAGATGTGGTATCACACACACAATACACCTATCGCCTATCCGTATTCCCATGCAGGTCCTTATTAACACTTAGGTTTTCATTATAGGAACTCATGTTTCATTCATATTTCATGTTACATTATAGGTTCAATACATTTCATAACTCATAGGCTGATTAGATTAAGCATCAATAGTTTCATTTCCCCATTCACGTCCATATTAACATTTACATCCTAATTACATTTCATACCAAATATCCATATCATCTTGCATTATCAAGGTTAATATATGCATAATCATCCATCCACAAAGCAATGAAATATCATAAACATGTGCATAAATAAATCCACTCATATATCCATACATCCGCATAAGCATCTAGTATCATAAACATGTACATAAATAAATCCACTCATACATCCATACATCCAGATAGGTAGGAAGTATCATATACCCATACATCCACATAAACATGTAGTAGCACAAACATGTGCATAAATAAACCAAAATATCCATCAACATAAGCGAGAAATATCATATACATGTGCATACATAAACTGAATCACCCATCATAAAAGAAACATAATGCATAGTGTGAATATGGACTGACCCATATCATAATCAAAATAATACAACATACATCTCATCACAAATTCTCAAGCATAATATATCACATATCCATCATACATCAAAATATATCATATATCCACCACATAGCCCTCATACATCATCAAATAAAGTACAAAATCTAGAGATGTAGAGCATCTCTAATCTCTATCTATAAGTACTAAACACTCCATCATGTGTCTATCAAAAAACTAGTATCCTGTCATCTAATCTCTGGCTATCCTACTGTGTGCTACCCACATCTGATCTCCGAGGAGAGTCTGGCACTACTCCTATGCGTAGGAGTCCCCTGGTCACCACCAAGAGGAGTCTACCGATAGTCACTATACACTATGGTACGCATCCCTAATGACTGGGATGGTGCTCTAGCATCCGAGGTACCTATCTAATGTAGCGCGTTGTGTGCTATACTAGATCTGGACTGACATGCTCAGCCTCTATATCCTATAACTATGCATGTAAGCCATGTACCTTCACCTCTGGCTCACCCCCCACATAGGCCGCTACCTGCAACTGAGCCTATGCTATGTCTCGCTCACTTTACAATGTCTACATCTGTATCTCTATGGCATTCCTCTCTCTATGTGGCCTGTGCCTAAGCCTCTGCTAGATCCTTGTCCCTCTGTAGAGCCTGAAGTCTCAACTCGGTAGAATCTTGCTCTCATTGAAGACCTGACACTTGTGACACCACTGCATCCCTCTCTCTAGAGAGACTGAACCTATGACTCTGCCACCTGTCGCTCACTCTCGGCCACCTAAGCGCGTGCCTGTAGCACATCCCTATCTGCCTCTAAGGCCTGCACATGTGCCTATGCCACATCTCTCTCTGAACGCAACATGCATATCTCTCTCATTGTCTCCTCCTCTTTCTACCACATCAACCCCATATCCCCAACTATTTGCTCTAAACAGTCCACTTTGTCTCTGAGCTCAGCCCACTCCTAGTGCCAATCTACTCTCTCTCTCCATGACCGATGTATATATTTCTGTAGATCCTCTATATCTCCAGTAGTCCTCGCCCCAATCTTTGATGGCTCCTACCTTGTCCCTCCTTCAACGACCTGTCGTATCACCACCTCTGCTACCAAACGGTTTCACTCCCATCTCACTACATCTCCCTCTTCATGCTCCCTGGCCACCTCCACTTGCAATATCTCTATCTTTGCCTACAGGTCAACTGCCTCATCTTGTGCCTCATCTCTCTCTCTCATCAATCTCCTCTCCAACTTAGACACCAGCATGGCCAGGACTACGTAATCTCTCTCCTCCTAGGCGAATTGTGCCTGTACCTTGCTCAGCGCTACCTCTAATCGGACCCTCTCTACCTCTGTCTGCCAAAATCGCTGCTTGTTGAGGCACAGTCTCTCTAGAGTCTCTCTCAGCACCACCGCGGGAACCTCCCCTCGATAATGGTTAGAGGTCATACACATCAGTGTCAATGCCCATCTCCCATGGCTCATACCCCTCACTCTTTGTTGACGCCTCCATCGCATCCACATCTATCACTAAGGGGGCTCCCCCTCTCCCTGTCATCCTCTCCTATGCTCTACTAGCCTCGCCCTCCTCCTATCTCTATCGTTGATACCCTCTTGTGGCCATGTCTGCCTCATGTCTCTCTCGCACTTTGCTGGTCTCAGCCTCCTCGCCTCTCTCCTGCTGCTGACTTCCTGGGGAAGCACGTGCCTCTTGGCTCATCTCTCTCTGGATCTCCAGCCCCCAATCCTATTGTGTTGCAACCCTGGCCTCATCCTCTCCCTCCTCTACTCCATCTCCTCCTTGGGATATGCGTCATCATCTCCTCCTCCTGGCTGCCCTCACTAGCTCCTCAGTTGCTCCAATAGCCTCCTGTCTCCTCGTCCTGGCTACCCTCACTGGCTCCTCAGCTACTCCAACCGCCTCCTGTCCCTCCCCCTGCTGTCCTCTCGCCTGACCTCTTCTTTGTTGCCCTCAAGGTACTAGTCCACCGCCCTCAGCTGTCTCTCATTCCCTAACCCAAACCCTAGTGCTCCCTCAATCGGCACTACTTGGATAATATATGGTGGTGGATGTCGCCCGAACCACTATCGATATCGATTTGTCACCCCTGCATCCCTATGCCCCTCCCACCTGTCTGGGTATGGCACAAACTATAGTGTCTCTAGCTCTGCCCACACTACATCCAGACCCAGTGCGGCCCCCTATGGTCACTCTCATGATAGTTGCCGGAATCTCACCCGCCATGTGGGAATATCCTGCCTCACTCCAAACTGTCGTGTCACCCGACCAGGTCTGTGTAGCTCCACTACAAGAAAAACTCTCCCAATAATATAATAGCGAGTGAAGAAGTAACTATTGTGTGCCTCCTCATCGCCCCTCCAACCCTTGAAGTGCCGCAACATATAAGGATGCTACACTATCATCTCTGTATGCACATCATCCAATTGTCTCCTCCATACATCTACATCTTTCACATCCTGATATCGCAGTATTGCTCCCGCCTCTACCACCCATCACCAGGCCACAACCTCAGTGTCATTTTTCTCTCCTAATCTATGCACAATCGGCCTAGTCACCCTGATGTGCTCCAAAGCCCAAACCTATAGTAGTGTGACGTGGGCCACACTCGACACCCTATGATAGCATACCCGGTGCATATCTCTATATAGTTGTGCCAACATGTAGGTCCCCCACGCAAACTGCCCCTCTCGGCCCTCGATGATATGTCAAATCACCTCGATGAACCTAAGATACAAAAATTGACCACTCTAGTCTGGTAACAAGATCCCACTAATCAACCCTGCAAGGTACAAAGACAAGGCTGGTACCCTGCAAGAGAGGCATCTGTCCACATCCAGCTTCCCCACTGAATTAGTAGATCATCATTGCCAAATACAATATGCACAGACTCATCCAATGTTTCGTCCGCTGTCCAGCACTCGCTAACCGCAAGCTCTACTATAAGGAGCCTTAGAATCCATCATACATCCTCCAAGGTCACTGTCATCTCCCTAGTCGGTAGATGGAGCATTGATCTCGCTGAGTCCCAGTGCTCTATCAAGGCTGTTAGCATGGCCCTGTGGGCCTTAATCATTGAGTAAGTTAGTATATAAACTAGCCCTGCCTCTGCCAGTCTCTGGTACTCCGCTCCCATCTTCCATGTCATGCATCTCGTCAATATCTTTGATCGTCTCTCCCGTGTTTGCAGACTCTCAACATTCTGCATCCATCACAACGACACTTTTTCAATTTCACCTGGCATCGTTTTTCCCCCATGTTTCTTACCCTAACTCTTTCCACCCTAGGATTTCCCTTCCCCATCCCACTGTTTCCCCATCTCACCCTTAACCCCTTTTCTTTCCCCCTACCTTTAACCTTTTTCGGTCGTCTCGACTTTGCCCTAGATCATGGGCAGGCCTACCCTGTGCCCGAGCAGACCCACCCGAGCTCTCGGGCGAGCCCAACCGAGCCCGGGTAGACCCGCTCGAGCTCGCAAGCGAGCCCCTCTGAGCCCTCCCAAGTCGGCTGGGTGGGCCTCTGCCCAGCTCAGGTGGACCCGCCCGAGCCCGGGCGAACCCATCCGAGCTCAGCTAGGTGGGCCTCCGCCCCACTCGGACAGACCGGCTGGGTGGGCCTCTACCCAGCTCAAGCGGACCCGCCTGAGCCTGGGTGGACCCACCCGCGCCTAGGAAAACCCGCCCTGGCCCGGCCAGCCCCACCCCCTTCACCCCCCCAACACATTTTTTTTTTTCCGGAAAAATAAAATTCCCTCTAACATATTTTTCCTACTGAGCACCCCCACAAAACCCATATTTTTGGTTTTGCAAAAAAATTAGCTAAATTGACTATAATCACAAAGTGGGGTTTCGAACTCACCTGGTGTGGCACGACACACTCGGTGAAGAATCGTCGTGTCTCATCCATCTGATGAATGATGTCGCTATCATAATTTGGCATCTTGTCCCCTCCCTCTTGCCCTCTCCTCTTCTCCCTCTTGCCTTCTCCTCTTCTCACTCTTCTCCTCACTTGACAACTGTCCAAATGAGGAGAGGTAATTCCTAGAATTACCTTTTATAGCCTTTGCCCCCCTTTTTTTCACTTTTTAAAATACAAGGAATTTTTTCTTTTTATTTAACCTTTTTTACCTTCAACTAATTCCCTCACCCACTTATCTTCTTGGGGCCTCTATTTCCACACCATAAACCCATTTTCCTCCGTTCAAGTGCCAATCTTCTCAATTTTCGATGGTCTTTCCAATGACATATACCACTTCATACTTTCGAGAAGTTTCCCGAGGCCCTTTTTCCTTCCCCGTCTACCTTCTCGAAGGGGCATACCCTACCATTCTCTCCCAATCTTCCATCATAAGCCTTCTCTTGCGAGACCAGGGCATCCCCTTTAATTCTCCTCCATTTGGATAGCTTATAATCTCTCCCACGCTGGGGCATCTCCTTTTCGGTTGCTTCTTCCATAGAGTCGTCTGTATTTTATTTTTCTTCGAAACCCTATCATCCTAATAGTATTTCAAAGACGGGAAAAATGTAGACACCTAAATTTGACCACTTCCATATGGTCAAAGGTGTCTCCTTAATCATCCATTTGCTCATTTAATTCATCCTCTTTGTCGGTATTAATTAAATCACTCATTTAATTAATATTTTGTGTCCTCCATAAGGTTTCTAAAGTATTTAATTTAATAAATAGTTTCCCCCTCTTTCCTCTCTAAATTAATTAAATGTATCACTTTATTTAATTTAGTCATATTATCTTTTGGAATTTTAAATTTATTTTTAAATGACTCACTTTCTGTCTCATTGTCACAATCCTCCAACTTTTGCAAGTTGGTCTCTAATCCCTCTTAGAAATTTAACCCTCTTTCTTAGTCAATTAATTTATGATTAAGATGTGCACACCTCTAGTCATCATTAGGGTCCCATCCTCCATAATTTTCCACTTTTCTTTAATCTGTCATTAATTTGTCTAATCAAGTACTTGCAAAACCTTAATCACTTAATTAGGTCATCCCTAATCCCCATATCATTTATGGAATGTGTCTTTAGTCAACTTCATTAAAAGCTTTCTCTTTTTGAAGAAGACACCCTATTCCCCATGTGAATTTTTAATTCATATTTAATCCCCCAATGCATTTAAAGGAATTTTAAATTCCTTCTCTCATCCCCATGAGAATATTTGAGGAATTTTTAATTCCCCACATGTCCTCTCACCCACATGGGGACAAGTACCTCCTTTATGAGGAGATCTTGTCCCAATCCCAATGTACTATGTACTCCCTTCATGTCATGTACTATCCTTCCACCTCATGTACACATAACCTCTTATAAGCCACTTCACATACCACATGTCAAGATGTGAGAGCTTGTGAGTTCCCAACTCACCTTAGCCCTACATCTTGATCTTGGTGGCTCAATCTTGACCATTCATTTCCCTAGAGAATTCTAAATTCTCTATAAATACCCCCTCTTTTCTCTCATTTTGAGAGAGATCATTGATAGTAGCCAAACTCTTGCAAAAAAAATTCTTGAGCCATACTTAGCTATTTTTCATACTTGCATCCACTTTTCACTCATTTCCCATCACCATTCCACCTTATAGCTTGCATCACTTGCCATCCAAGGAGCATACAACACCAAAGATCGAAGGGCCAACCAAAAGATCGATTCGAGACAAGGTAAAAGGTTTTATTTCATTGTCTCTATTTTGTATTGAATCCAACTAGGCTAATCTTGAGGTGTGGAGTGTTTTTAGTGTTATTTGCTCTCTTTTGTTTGTTGTTTGTTTTCTAACAGAAATTTGCCCTATCACAGTAATAATATCACATTTTCAATTTTACCAAATTAAAAGAATAAAGATATACAACACGATTCTTTTTATCCTTTATATACATATTCCTTCATATCACAGAATGAGTTAAGAACAAAAAACTAACACCAAATTCTTTTTTGAAATGAATCTCAACAATATATGGTAACTAATTTTGTCTAAAGTGAGTATTGACAATAATAACTTAGCTAAGGTTAGGTAAGAAGGCAAATGACAAAGGTTCAACTCAAACCATTCTCCAATAATGAAATTAACAAAATAATTTTTCAATTGAAAATTCCCTTTTTAAAATTTTCAATTAACTAGCATTTTATTTCTATTTAATTTCCAACTCATTAATCAATTCTCCTTAATAGTCAATTTTCCCTATTATAACCAATGACACTTCACAATTTCAACAGAAGCCTATTTACATTATTAAATTTTAAATATTGAGATAATAGCACACAACTATAGGTAAATGTACATAATAAATTCCATTTATTGGCTATTTCATAAATACTTAGTTAACTGAAAATAAATAAATCGAGCTACTTTCTTTTCTTCTCAATATATTTCTCTAATTTTATATACCCATAACTAAATATCCATTAAGCAATATTTTGTTGCAACCATACTAAATATATAAATATTTATAAGTAAAATATAATTACCTGGATTTATTCACTCGTATAAATATATCCATTAAATGCAACAATATAAATTTTATTTTATATATTTGCCTAATCAAAACTGTAAAACTATTTTAATTCCATACGATAGGTACTATATTTTGACTATAAATTAAATAATATGTACATATTCAAACTCTTGGATACAAGGCATATAATTAATTGTGAAATGTAAAAAACAAAGGAGAATAAACCTTACGTCAATTCAACAATTGCGAGAGAGACCAATGGTTGATCAAAAGGAGAACAATTCTAATTTACTTGTCAATAAAATCTTCTTACTTTGAGTCAACATTCTTATTTAATATATCAAATCTTAGCATCTTATCTTAAATTGAAAGCTCATATCTTACAACTAAATAATTTTCCTACAAATATATTTACACAATTTCTACAACACATATGCTTGCATATTTAATAAATCAACTATATATATATATTTCTAAATACCCAATTACAATTCTTTAACCAGGGCTACTAAAGTTAGCATGGGAATTTCTAATCCTAGGAACACTGTAGGTCAATACATATTTCCTTTTATCAATGGAGGCAATAATTTAAACTATAAAACTTTTGACATCAAGAAAATGTTTATGCTGATAGAACAAAAGTTCTTCCATAATGATATTTACAAACATGCCCAAGGGATTCGATTCCCAGATACACCCGATCAAAACAAATGAGTGTAAAGTGTTGGGTAGTATACTAGGTAAGAGAGAGAAATTGGAGGGCATGACAACAACAATGTGTATAGATCAGGCCAACATATTCTCTAAACTCTAAGAGTATAATGTTATGAACTAGGCGTAGGGATGAATGGAACATAGAGCTGTTATAGAACCATCAGCCAGAGAAGGGAGAAGGTGTGTTCACACAAATTTTAAAGGCTTAAGAAGCTCCCAAGTTAATGCAATTGGCAAAGAATTATGTGCCATACAACAAGGGTAGCGACGTTGCACTCAAAAGAGTAAGGCATGCAAGGAGGAGGCAGATCACACTTTGAAGTCGCCTATCTCAACAAAACAACAGTGAATGTAACACTATACTCAACATTGAATTACTAATATTTTCACCTCACCTTTCTCCTTCTCTTTCTCCCACCACTATGAGGATGAAGACTTGTGGTCAAGCATTCATAGTCAAATGCCAGTTTCACTCTTCGCAGGTTGCCAATGGTATCTAGGAGGCTGTTTAAACTTATACACTCTCTAAATTCTAAATACTTCAACTACGATAGGTTGTAAATGGTATCAGGGACATTATTTAAATTTATGCACCCTCCAAAGTCTTAATAGTGCAATAGTGATAGATTTCCAATGGTATCAGGGAGATTATTTAAATTTATACACCCTCCAAAGTCTAAATTCAACAGTTGTGATAGGTTTCCAATGGTATCGGGGAGATTATATACACATTGATTAAAAGAATTAACCCAACGCCATTGGTGAAATCAATAAAAGGGTTGGAAGCCATTGAATAATAATGAAAGGGCTTAAATTAAAATAGCACATGAAACATAAAAATGGAAATTATCTTCACCCTTTTGGTGTTTCCTCCAGCTCCTACGTGACGATATGATGGGTATGTGTAGGATATGTTCCTAGCGACTTTTCTTTTATGCAAAATTGATGAAATGAAAAGGGTTTTTAAAAGAGATTCTCAGTTTTCCATCAATATAAATTATGTTTTACTTTGAATTTAATAAATAATTATTATTCATTTTCTATTTGAATTACGACTAAAGCCTTAATTGATAAGTTGCTTGAAAAACCTCTATAGCTTTCAAATGGTATCACATTTTTTGAATCTAAAACATGTGTCACATTCTATACCTCGCATACTATAGGATTAAAAAAAAAAAATGAATTTCATGAAGTTTTGACCAAGTTAAGGTGGTCAGACATACAAGTTTTTTATATTTTTTAAAAGTTCTAATAAAAAATTCATAATTAATTATTTACTTGGAAAAAAATTACAAAAAAATATGCATCACATCAGGACATGAGTCCTCTACTTATATCTAAAATATTATAAAAAAATATGATCATTTTATTGTGGTTAGGGTGGTCAAAAAGACACCTACTTCTTATTTTTTCCCTAAAATTTAAGTACTACTCCATTGAAATTTCAAATTCTCTGTAACACCCCGTCGTGCGAACCCCAAACGACAAATAAACAATAATCACTGCATAATTTTTTTTTTAAAGATAACATAACATACATGTAATACACATTAAGTCATGAAATGAATTTCATTTAAGTAGACTCATTAGTACATACATCCCTTGGGGTACACAAGGAGTCATTACGCGACTTAGATCCCCACAACGACAATAAAGAATAAAAGCCAAAGATATAATCCATAACAAAATAAACATTAACAAATATAACACATACATGATAATCATTGATAAGAAACAATCTATGTATATAATACAACATATGCAAGATTAACTTAACACATTGAATAACAACTGCCATGGCCAATAACCACACCGAGTTAAACATTACATAACAGTACAATGTTCTAGAGGTACAATGATACAAAAGTGTTTCCAACCATAAATGGAAACCATACACAAGATAACATGATACAAATAAATAGATGAATACAAAGTATCATAACTGGCTCCAAGAAAAATACAACTCTGGAGTTGCTGCAACAACACCAATCCGCACCTCTAGATCCTTGACTGGGGACCCAATGGGGTGCTTAGCATGTTCCACCCGACCATGTGAGTCTGAAGACCCACCCCCCGTGCTAAGGGGTTGACAAGAAAGAGACCTCAACGAAGAACATCCAAACAGGGAACCACAAGACTCAACAACATACAAAAGTATCATAAAACTCAAGGATTACAAGAGTCAACATAATAACTTAAAGTCATAAATCCCATCATATAAATCAAAGCAATGACCAATAAACAAGTAACCAAAGGATGATCATGAAACACTTCCAAATCAAACTGAATTAATAAACATAATACAATTCCAAATTGCAACTAAACAATACAGTAACATCATATCATAGTACCATAAAAGTACAAGGTCATAAGTCAATTATCAATGAGATCATACAAGACCACAAAGCACACCAAAGATGTATCAAGGCAATACTCCATAAATCAATATAAGTCCATTCAACTACAATCTAAACCAACTCCCATAACATACTTCCAGAGGAACACAATAAAGTAAAACACATTGGCAACTAGGGGAGAGTGTCATCGCATAGTCCTACATGGGCTGTCCTGTGCTCTTCCTCCCAACTGGAGGCGTCGGTCCCATCTATGGCTGTCCTATGCCCTTCCTCCCAACTAAAGGCGCCAGCCCATAGGGTGACTCATGCGGAGCCGTAAACCTCTCCTCAAGACGAGGTCACGACCTTGCCGACCATGGCCTTCTCAGCCTTCCATTAGTCTGCGAAAGCACTAATGAAGATGAGGCATCCATTTTTTTTAAATCTTATAATGATGTTACTACCCAACCCTCCTAAGTTAATTATTAGGTTTTCACTTGATTACTAACTCACTCATGGGTTATCCTGTGCCCTTCCCCTTAAGCGGGGCGCCGGCCCCCATGAGGAGCCACTCTCGCTAAAGACCCAACCACATCAAACCAAGAAAAAAAACCAATGGTTGTACAACATAACAAGAGCATTAAATCACAACAGAGAAGCATGCGAGGCACTACCCATCTCGCTATAAATACATAATCAAAGTCTCAACAATTTCCATACAACCCTTTCAAAATCACTTGCCACATCAAGGGCACATAAAGAGAGAACATTAACTGACAATCATCTCAAGCCTCTAGAAGCCAAAAAGAATGATATCCCACAAACAAGGGTAAACTGAAGCAAAACAAGTTTTTTCCAAATAATTCCAACACAAGGATAAAATTTCCTCAAATATGAGAGTAACTCATAAAAGCCATAAAAAGGAAGATTCATCAAGACCCATCCACAAATCAACAATGGTGTCACCTCAAATAGGAAAATACAAAAGAAAATTAACCTTTAATTCAACAAAATCACTTAATAAAACCAAACTCCACCAACTAGGCATTCCATGGGAGACCTCAATTTCCTCCTCACAAGATACCCGTGCAGTTGGTATACAAAAGACCTTTGACAAAATCAACAAACATGACAACAAGATTTCCCTCACCTCTGGAAGCCCAAAAATAAATCAAATACTCAAGGACTCATCAACAAGGGTAGACAAAACAGTAAGAGTTTCTAATCAACTAACAACACAAATTTAAGAAATAGAAATCCTCTCAAAACCCGGGAGTAGCTTAAGAGAAATTCACACCGAGACAACACCATCAAAATTATCCTACACTCACTAACACTTCCAAGGCACCAATATTGAAGAACACCTTAAATACTGAACCACTCACAACTTCACAAAACACTCACATAATAAACAACAACCAAAAATTCAAACGAGAACAATATTTAATAACCAATCAATTAACGACCAGAACTAAATAACTTTACAACTTACCCATCTAAATTACTCCATTAACTAAAACAATTCATGAAAACCATCACAAGTATAAAAAAGACTTATCCATAAAGAGAACTTACAAATCAACCATTAAATGAATATAAAGGAAGTCAATTTTCAAAAGATTAAAATCCCATTTCACCAATAAAATATCCATTTCAAGAATACCCTAATCAATCTCTAACCATGCCCATACATTTAAATTCCCACTTTCATCTGTCAACATAATTGAAAACTACTTAATAGTTGGGTAGTTAACTCATTATCATTTCATAACTACTTATGTTCAAAACATTATTTCCACTCTCTTTTCATCATACTAACTTAACACTCACTTTCAATATTTAAATTAATTGTGAAAACCACTTAATACCAATTGTTTATACTTTAAAATGATAATAATAACAATACTCTAAATATTTAAACTACATATTAGAACTTACCACCTTAAAATCTTAAATCTATCTATATAAATTTACACACATAAATACCTTTTAAAACCACTACATACTTATATATTTTAATTCCTTTTGGGGAGGGAATGTAAAAAGAGAATAGATCTGTTCTAAGAATCAAACAAGTCTACAAGATTCAACTTCATAAAAAGATAACTTATTTAATTCCAAAGTAAATTCCATTTCCACAATATACACACTAAAATAAGAATGAAATAATCAGTGCTGACATATATTAATAAATTGCCTCTTTTACTAGATTATCCTATCAAAATTCATAATTTAACAAATTAATAAAAATTCCTTTCTATTTCCATATCTTCACTATAATAAAATTTTATTTTGATCATACCAGAAAAATAACCAATCTGATTACAGACAGAAATAATTGATACAATTAACTATTAAATTAATGAAATCTAATTAAATGAATTAATAAATATATATAAATATATATATATATACATATACATATACATATACATATACATATATATATATAACAGTTTACACACGCATTAAAAATTATATAAATTTTTTGTTTTAATCAACAATTAACATATACCATTTAAAATGGGAATTAAATCCCATACAAAAGCACAGACGAAATGCCTGACCGCGGACAGTCTGCGGACTGTCACAGCAGTCCGACAGACTTTCGTGGTAGTCCGTAGGTTGCCGCACCAACACCATGGCCGGCTGGGTGGTGGGTACGGCCGAGGCTGAACCATCACCCAGTCAGCATTTTTAAATAATTTCAAACAAATTTAATCTGGCGAAATTTGAACCTTAATTAATTTTTTTTTTTATACTATATTTACATTTATATATATATATATATATATGTGTATACATATTAATATATATATATATATGATATATATATATATACATATATATATTGTATTTAAAAAAAAATTGAATACAAAGAAATAGAACTCAATTGTACAAGTTACTGTTTCAACATAAATTTATACACAGAATAAATTTGTAAAATTTATCTACAAATGAGGATTTACACAACCCCGAATTCCCAGACAGGACATTATTCTTTTATTGCTTTATTATTATTTTTAACACAAAACTACAGTAACACTGTTCAATTCCAGAATCCCAACAAAATTTCACTTCAAATCAATAACAATCCCAAATCCCAGTAAAATTTTCTTGATTGAAAAAAAGTCCAAAAAATTTCTAAGGATTTGAGAATTTTCTACATGCATTAAATTTCAAATCCAGGAGAAAATTTCATTCACAACAAAGAATTCTTATTTCATTTGATGCTGTAGAAAGAAGATAATTTAAAAGAAGAAGGAGAACCTAGCGTCCTGTGTCTGTAGAGGATCTATGGAAGCTTATCCTTTTGCATAGCTAATCCTTCGCTTCTGATTGTTTCCAGTAATAGACCTGAATCCTCCCTTAGACTAAACCTTCTTCTTTAATAAAATCCTCTAGAATAACAGAAAGAAAATAACAGAAAGATGTATGCACAATTTCTCCAGAATCAAAAAAATAGAATGCCAATGACAGAAAATGGGTGAATGCCTCCCTTTTTTTTTCCCCCTTCCATAAGCTAAATGTAGCTATTATTTATTTGTCATATTGTACAATTCTCTTCAACTTCCACATGCTCTAAGGGTGTAGTTTCTTTCCAGCTTTTCTTGTTTTAAAACACTTCAGCTTCGTATCTCCTTATCCATTTTAATTTCTTATTCTAATAATTATCTTTTCAAGATTATTTTGTTCATAATTATTATTAACTTCAATTTAACACAACAATTTAAATCAATTTATCTAATAATATCACTTTTACTTTTAACGAATTAGTTTAATTTGATCATTTGATTTAATTTAATTAATTATTATTTTAATTTCTAATTATATTTTAAATAACCTTGCAAATCACTTATGATTTAATTAATTATTTAAACATGACTACTAACATATGATATTTTTTTTCACACAATCAAATAACACAATAATCAATGAAGCACACACAAATACTCACACAAAAGTCTAAAACAACCGACACGGAGGGCACTGCATCCTCCCCCCCTTAGGCATCGACTTACTCCTAGAAGTCGAGCTCAAGCATAAACATAGTAACACAACAATATCAATGATCATAAGCACATCAACACCATAAATTAAAACATCAATTAAACGTCATCAAGAAAGCAACAAAAATTAAACAAACCAAAAATAAGGAAATGATACCAAAACGAAAGTGGTGACGGGGTTGCAACCAGACCAATTTGTCAAACACTAGGACAGATGACGAACTAGGTTGGAAAAACTTTCTTGTCAGCTCCTATGTTCAACGTCAAACCCATTGGGTGTATATAATGCTCGCCCTGTCCTGACAATGCAAGTGGAATCGAGACTTAGTTCCTGCAATTCCTACATGCAAACAACGTCGTGCACAATACATATATATCATAAATACATCGTGACAGGAACTCCTAGCATAGTAGGGCACTCGCGAGCAAGTGATACCACACTGTCCCTCCCACCAAACCACACATAGTATTCAAAACAATTCTAGTAACTCGTAAACAATTTTCTTCTAATTAGTTAGGAAATATTCATATAAGGATACTAACCATAAACCTAATTCATCTACTATATCCAAATGAATTACTACATGACATTATAAGTATCTATACCTGCATATTACAATTACATTACCTTCGTCACTATGCTTTCTAAAGCCCACTTCTTGTAATTCAAAAGCTACCATAGAGCATTGCACATTAGTACCAATAATTCAAGTTGAATCTTAACCTCAAGATACTATATTCTGCTAAAAATCATAGAATAATTATCCACAAAACCTCACATTTTCGTTAAAACTCATAATTTCCACACAAAGAACTCCACTTTAACCATTATTCAACACCAAATATCACATCAATTTCAATAAAAAGGGTAAAATTTTACATCTTCACAGATTCAAAAAAACATAATTCATCACTCAAGGGCAACAAAATCGTAGATTCCATGCACACTTGACATATTCACACACATAAAACACATCACCAAGAAAAACACATCACACTAAAACTCAAGGGTCCATAGAGCATCCCCAACAAGAAGGATATCGGTGCATTGTGCACTACACCAAGCATCCTATCCTTTCCCATTAGTTTCCTGCACCATCGACTCGACACCGGTTAACAGAAGAAACTCAAGTTCACAAAAATGACAAAAGAAAAGTAAAACTCAAGACTCACGGGTCTAAGCGCAAGGTTACATAGTGAGCACACATAGTGCCCAGTGTATGAACCTAGGCTCTGATACCATGTTGTAACGCCCCGTCGTGCGAACCCCAAAGGACAAATAAACAATAATCATTGCACAATTTTTTTTTTAAAGATAACATAACATACATGTAATACACATTAAGTCATGACATGAATTTCATTTAAGTAGATTCATTAGCACATACATCCCTTGGGGTACACAAGGAGTCATTATACGACTTAGATCCCCACAACGACAATGAAGAATAAAAGCCAAAGATATAATCCATAACAAAATAAACATTAACAAATATAACACATACATGATAATCATTGATAAGAAACCATCTGTGTACATAATACAACATATGCAAGATTAACTTAACACATTGAATAACAACTGCCATGGCCAATAACCACACCAAGTTAAACATTACATAACAATACAATGTTCTAGAGGTACAATGATACAAAAGTGTTTCCAACCATAAATGGAAACCATACACAAGATAACATGGTACAAATAAACAGATGAATACAAAGTATCACAACTAGCTCCAAGACAAATACAACTCTGGAGTCACTGCAATAGAACCAATCCGCACCTCTCGATCCTTGACTGGGGACCCAATGGGGTGCTTAGCACGTTCCACCTGACCATGTGAGTCTGAAGACCCACCCCCCGTGCTAAGAGGCTGACAAGAAAGAGACCTCAATGAAGAACATCCAAACAGGGAACCACAAGACTCAACAACATACAAAAGTATCATAAAAATCAAGGATTACAAGAGTCAACATAATAACTTAAAGTCATAAATCCCATCACATAAATCAAAGCAATGACCAATAAACAAGTAACCAAAGGATGATCATGAAACACTTCCAAATCAAACTGAATTAATAAACATAATACAATTTCAAATTGCAACTAAACAATACAATAACATCATATCATAGTACCATAAAAGTACAAGGTCATAAGTCAATTATCAATGAGATCATACAAGACCACAAAGTACACCAAAGATGTATCAAGGCAATACTCCATAAATCAATATAAGTCCATTCAACTACAATTTAAACCAACTCCCATAACATACTTCTAGAGGAACACAATAAAGTAAAACACATGGGCAACTAGGGGAGAGTGTCATCGCATAGTCCTACATGGGCTGTCCTATGCTCTTCCTCCCAACTGGAGGCGCCGGTCCCATCTATGGCTGTCCTGTGCCCTTCCTCCCAACTGGAGGCACCGGTCCATAGGGTGACTCATGCAGATCCGTAAACCTCTCATGAGGACAAGGTCATGACCTTGCCGACCATGGCCTTCTCAGCCTTCCATTAGTCTGCGGAAGCACTAATGAAGACGAGGCATCCATTTTTTTAAAATCTTATAATGATGTTACTACCCAACCCTCCTAAGTTAATTATTAGGTTTTCACTTGATTACTAACTCACTCGTGGGTAATCCTGTGCCCTTCCCCTTAAGCGGGGCGCTGGCCCCCATGAGGAGCCACTCTCCCTAGAGACCCAACAACATCAAACCAAAAAAAAAACCAAGGGTTTTACAACATAACAAGAGCATTAGATCACAACAAAGAAGCATGTGAGGCATTACCCATTTTGCTATAAATACATAATCAAAGTCTCAACAATTTCCATACAACCCTTTCAAAATCATGAAACCAAAACACTTGCCACATCAAGGGCACATAAAGAGAGAACATTAACTGACAATCATCTCAAGCATCTGGGAGCCAAAAAGAATGATAACCCACAAACAAGGGTAAAATTAAGCACCACTAGTTTTTTCCAAATAATTCCAACACAAGGATAAAATTTCCTCAAATATGAGAGTAACTCAGAAAAGCCATAAAAAGGAAGATTCATCAAGACCCATCCACAAATCAACAATGGTGTCACCTCAAATAGGAAAACGCAAAAGAAAATTAACCTTTAATTCAACAAAATCACTTAATAAAACCAAAAGCCACCAACTAGGCATTCCATGGGAGACCTCAATTTCCTCCTCACAAGATACCCGTGCAGTTGGTATACAAAAGACCTTTGACAAAATCAACAAACATGACAACAAGATTTCCCTCACCTCTGGAAGCCCAAAAATAAATCAAATACTCAAGGACTCATCAACAAGGGTAGACAAAATAGTAAGAGTTTCCAATCAACTAACAACACAAATTTAAGAAATAGAAATCCTCTCAAAACCCGAGAGTAGCTCAAGAGAAATTCACACCGAGAGAACACCATCGAAATTATCCTACACTCACTAACACTTCCAAGGCACCAATATTGAAGAACACCTTAAATACTCAACCACTCACAACTCCACAAAACACTCGCATAATAAACAACAACCAAAAATTCAAATGAGAACAATATTTAATAACCAATCAATTAATGACCAAAACTAAATAACTTTACAACTTACCCATATAAATTACTCTATTAACTAAAAAAATTCATAATAACCATCACAAGTATAAAAAAAACTTATCCATAAAGAGAACTTACAAATCAACCATTAAATGAATATAAAGGAAGTCAATTTTCAAAAGATTAAAATCCCATTTCACCAATAAACTATCCATTTCAAGAATACCCTAATCAATCTCTAACCATGCCCATACATTTAAATTCCCACTTTCATCTATCAACATAATTGAAAACTACTTAATAGTTGGGTAGTTAACTCATTATCATTTCATATCTACTTATGTTCAAAACATTATTTCCACTCTCCTTTCATCATACTAACTTAACACTCACTTCCAATATTTAAATTAATTGTGAAAACCACTTAAGACCAATTGTTTATACTTTAAAATGATAATAATAACAATACTCTAAATATTTAAACTACATATTAGAACTTACCACCTTAAAATCTTAAATCTATCTATATAAATTTACACACATAAATACCTTTTAAAACCACTACATATTTATATATTTTAATTCTTTTTGAGGAGGGAATGTAAAAAGAGAATAGATCTGTTCTAAGAATCCAACAAGTCTACAAGATTCAACTTCATAAAAAGATAACTTATTTAATTCCAAAGTAAATTTCATTTCGACAATATACACACTAAAATAAGAATGAAATAATCAATGCTGACATATATTCATAAATTGCCTCTTTTACTAGATTATCCTATCAAAATTCATAATTTAACAAATTAACAAAAATTCCTTTCTATTTCCATATCTTCACTATAATAAAATTTTATTTTGATCATACCAGAAAAATAACCAATCTAATTACAGACAGAAATAATTGATACAATTAACAGTTAAATTAATGAAATCTAATTAAATGAATTAATAAATATATATATACATATACATATCTATATAACAGTTTACACGCGCATTAAAAATTATACAAAAAATTTTGTTTTAATCAACAATTAACATATACCATTTTAAATGGGAATTAAATCCCATACAAAAGCACGAACGAAATGCCCGGTCGCGGACAGTCTGCGGACTGTCACAACAGTCCAACGGACTACTGGGGACAGTCTACGAACTGTCACAGCAGTCTGATGGACTGCCGTGGTAGTTCGTAGGTTGCCGCACCAACACCATGGCAGGCTCGGTGGTGGGTACGGCCAAGGCCGAAACATCACCCAGTTAGCATTTTTAAATAATTTCAAATAAATTTAATCCAGCGAAATTTGAACCTTAATTAATTTTATTTTTTATACTATATTTATATTATATATATATATATATATATATATATATATATATATATATATATATATATATATATATATATATATATATATATATATATATATGTGTATATATACATATATATATATATATATATATATATATATATATATATATATATATATATATATATATCTGATATATATATATATACACACACATATATATTGTATTTAAAAAAAAATTAGAATACAGAGAAATATAACTCAATTGTACAAGTTATTGTTTCAACATAAATTTATACACAAAATAAATTTGTAAAATTTATTTACAAATGAGGATTTACACAACCCCGAATTCCCAGACAGGACATTATTCTTTTATTGCTTTATTATTATTTTTAACACAAAACTACAGTAACACTGTTCAATTCCAGAATCCCAACAAAATTTCACTTTAAATCAATAACAATCCCAAATCCCAGTAAAATTTTCTTGATTGAAAAACAGTCCAATACATTTCTAAGGATTCGAGAATTTTCTACATGCATTAAATTTCAAATCCAGGAGAAAATTTCATTCACAACAAAGAATTCTTATTTCATTTGATGCTGTAGAAAGAAGATAATTTAAAAGAAGGAGAACCTGGCATCCTGTGTCTGTAGAAGATCTATGGAAGCTTATCCTTTTGCAGAGCTAATCCTTCGCTGCCGATTGTTTCCAACAATAGACCCGAATCCTCCCTCAGACTGAACCTTCTTCTTTAATAAAATCCTCCAGAATAACAGAAAGAAAATAACAGAAAGATGTATGCACAATTTCTCCAGAATCAGAAAAATAGAATGCCAATGACAGAAAATGGGTGAATGCCTCCCTTTTTTTTTCCCCCCTTCCATAAGCTAAATGTAGCTATTATTTATTTTTCATATTCTACAGTTCTTTTCGACTTCCAAATGCTCTAAGGGTGTAGTTTCTTTCTAGCTTTTCTTGTTTTAAAACACTTCAACTTCCTATCTCCTTATCCATTTTAATTTCTTATTCTAATAATTATCTTTTCAAGATTATTTTGTTCATAATTATTATTAACTTCAATTTAACACAACAATTTAAATCAATTTATCTAATAATATCACTTTTACTTTTAACGAATTAGTTTAATTTGATCATTTGATTTAATTTAATTGATTATTATTTTAATTTCTAATTATATTTTAAATAACCTTGCAAATCACTTATGATTTAATTAATTATTTAAACATGACTACTAACATATGATATTTTTTTTCACACAATCAAATAACACAGTAATCAATGAAGCACACTCAAATACTCACACAAAAGTCCAGAACAACCAACACGGAGGGCACTACATTCTCACCAAATAGATTTTTTATTTTTTTAAATAAACCTAGTTTTTTAGAAACTAGATTCAATTTTCTACAGATTCTATTCTTACATATTTTTGAAATACTATGGATAACTTATTCAAATTTTTACGTCAAGTTGCCTCACTCTGATTTTTCTGAAATTTTCACCACTTAAGTGCCTACTTTTTCCATGATGATCCTGCACATACCCAACAAGGGTGTGTTTTTTTTACTGAGTTCCTCCCATGAATTCAATTAATAGTTTTAAGAAAAATAAAATCTTTTGCAATTTTCAAGCACATGTAAATGACAGGTGTAAAGCAATTTCCAAACTTTTTTCATCTTCTTCCACATTAAAAACTCATGCAAGATGTGAGAGAATCCTCAAGGCATGTGGAGGTTGAGTTTGTATATATTTAATAAATTTAATATTGTTAATAGATAGTGTTGTGTTCAATTAAACATATTGCAAATTTATGTTTTATCTTATTTAAAAATTGTTTTTTTTTTAAATGAAATAAAGTAAATTGATATATATATATATAAATACATTCCTATCAAAAAAATTCCAATTTAAATTCTTAAATCAATTAATGTTCCATTTCTACCATTCAATAATTTTAAATATACAGATATACACATAATCCAAAAATAGCCAAAAATATAAATCAAACCTTTTATTATCTTTTGCTGAAGAAAAACCTAAAAAAAACACATAATTTATGTTTTCGCTTAAATTGTATAACCTTTGCTTTTAATTTAAAAGAAGATACAACTAAATAATAGAGATTAAATAAAACAACCTTTTATTCATACTATATAATTTATTTCCTCAAAAGTAAGAGAGAGTAAGTCTAATTGATTTTATTTCCACCTAGTTAGTTACTTGAAACCTATTTCCCTTCCTTCTAGAATTTTTTTTTTAAAAGAATCGGTTCTTCTCTCTCAATTAAAACTAAGGCTACATTTGGGGAAAGAGAGTATAAGGATGAAATTTTCACTCACTTTAGGGGGATAAATCATGGAGCAACTTCCTTATAAAATTGAATGACACTAGGTGTTATTATTTCAAATCTTGTATGATAAAACAAAGATGTTATCCATTAAATTAAAACAACGTCAAATGATAAGGTCAACATGACTTCACAAGACACAAATAAAAAACTTACTCGATATTCAAAGATGGCTGAAACAGAGGGAGGCTACAACCTTAGATATGAGTGTTATGACATCATCCCCTTCTTGTCCATAATCATACAAAAGAAATGATAATAGTATATAAACATATAAGCATGTAATCGAGAATAATGATTAATCATGATAACCTTTTCCCTTAATCATCAATGTCTAATCTCATTATGATAAAATCTAACATTTAAAATATCAAATCAAAATCAAAATACTATCTTACCCAGGTTGGAGTTAGAGAGGTGCTACATTTCCATGTAAATCTGATGTTCTCTTGTGTATAGTGTTGTTATTTCAGTTTATGTTATATGCATTACATGATTAATCACTTTAACAGAATAAGAGTTTAATGAATGCATGTGGATCTAATTACTATTGAGGGTTTGATGTTTTAATTCTCTACAACTGATTCACACCCCCCCTCTCAATTGTTTTTTTCATTCAACAATTGGTATCAGACCAAGGTTCCTTGGAGAAGAGCTTAATCACATGAGGTAGATGTAGGATGGTGAAGCAAATTTATTTCCCTAGATTTGATGTAATAGACTATGCATTTTTGGAAGACAAAGATGGAATGATATCTAGCATCTCATGGATTTGAAATTGAAAAATAAATAAAGAATCAGTATGTTGCACCTTCGAATGGTCTGAGCACAAGTGATGAGATAAAGGAACATGAAATAATTGGTAAGGCAAGATTTATTTTGGTGAACAATCTTTCAAATTCTTAATTGCTTAAAGTTATGATTCTTAAGACTACTAAAGATGTTTGGGATAAGCTTGAAATTATTTATGAAGGAGATGATTAGGTTAAACAAGTTAATTTGAATATGTATAGGATCATCATGGAAAAAATAGACCCTTAAGTGGCAAAAATTCAAAAAATCGGAGTCGCAACTTGTAAAAATTTGAATAAGTTATCAATATTATTTTAAAATATATAAGAATAGAATCTGTAGAAAATTTAATTTAGTTTCTAAATTATTAGGTTTATTTTTAAAAATCTATTTGGTGAAAATTTTAAATTTCAATGTAGTAGTACTTAAATTTTAGGGAAAAAATAAGAAGTAGGTGTTTGTCTACCACCTAACCACAATAAAATGATAATATTTTTTTATAAGATTTTAGATATAAGTGAGGACTCATGTCCCAATGTGATGCACATTTTTTAAATTTTTTCCAATTAAATAATTAATTATAAATTTTTATTACAACTTTTAAAAATATAAAAACTTGTGTCCACCTTAACTTGGTCAAAACTTCATGAATTTTTTCAATCCTATAGTATGTGAAGCATAGAATGTAATGCATGTTTTGGATTCAAAAATGTGATACCGTTTGAAAGGTATAGATGTTTTTCAATCAACCTATCATTTAGGACTTTAGTTGTAATTCAAATAGAAAATGAATAATAATAATTTATTAATTTCAAAGTAAAGCATAATTTATATCGGTGGAAAGCTGAGAATATCCTTTAAAAACCCTTTTTCATTTCATCAATTTTGGCTAAAAAAAGGTCACCAGCCACATACCCTACACATACCCATCATATTGCTACTTTTTGGCCCATCATGATCCTGCACATGCCCAGTTACAAAATCTGAAGGCACAATTTAAGACTATGTGAATGTTTGAATATGAAACAATTTCAACGTACATGCAGAGAGTTTATGAACTGGTAAGTGCTATGAGAGGTTTTGGTGCACAAGCAACGATAATTTTAAGAAAACCCCCTAAAAAAAGATATAAAATCTTGGAAAATCTTTCATTTTTTTAGGAAAAAATATTAATTTCTATTGGTGAATCTTTCCTTTTTTTGAAAAAAATAATTTTATTGTGATTTTTTTTACATCACTAAAATTTTGTAGAAAACTTTGGCGATTCTTGAAAAATAATAGGAAAATGCATTAATTATGATGGTGAATCTATTCAATCTAATTTAAATAATTCTCATGGAAAATTAGGGGCCTGAGGGTGGAAATTATCAATGGGTTGAAGGGGTAGACTATATATTTACTTTCCACCATTTTTAAAAAATATAATATAATTATCTTCATTGTATTATGCAAGGTAAAATGTACCCATGATCTGTAATTCTCATGGGGATCAAAATTTCTTTTAGATCATTGATCTACTAACCCTTGTTATACTATGTAAGGTAAAATTTACCCATAATCTATAATGCTCATTAGACCCAAAATTGGTGGCCCCATGAGCATTACAGATCATGGGTACATTTTATCTCATGGAATACAACAAGGGCCATTATATTATATTATAAATAAATGGTGGAAACTAAAGATTATAAATATGGTCCTAAAACAACTAATAATTATGATATACTATTGAAAAATTAATATAGATTTCTACTATAATTTATAAAATTTAGGCAAATCTGATCTAATCATGTATTGAATATTATAGAAAATATTTGAGTTAATTTTTTTAATAAAATTAATTATTTGGTGATTTAAATAAGACTATAATAATTTTTTAAAATGAGATGATTCAAATCACGTTGTAGCTCTAACTATTAACCAATTTTGGATTCCCAAATTTCAACTGTTAGCCAATTGGTGAATATTAGCCTATAAAAAAAAAACTATGCAGAAGTTAAAGAACCTAGGGTGCTAAAGAAAGTTCCTAGAACTCTTTTTAATTCATACAATGAAAATGTATCTTCTATTGAGGAAGTTGTAAATTTTAATACTTATTGTAGATTCATTTAAAAAATGGTACAAAATTGGAGATTGCTTTGAAGGTTGGAAAAATAGAAGAGATTGAAGATTCATATGGAGATGATCTTGATGATGTGAAAGCTAACATTGTATGAAGAAATAAATTGGGAACTGGTAAGTACAAAGGTAAACTACCTTTAAATTTTCTTAGCTATGGAAATGTAGGTCATTACGCTTCAAGATGTCCAAATAGTGATGTGAACAATAAGAATAAGGAGAATAAAGGAAAGATGATTAAAATATATTACTATGTCAAAGAAGATGTTGGTATTTCTAATGATGAATCTGATTATGGAGATTTTGATGATTATCAATGCTTGTCCCTGGATATAAAATAAGAATCTAGTTCTTCTAACTCTAAAAGTTGTGTGAAGGAAAGTGTTTTAGAGAAGAAGGATAAGATTGAAGGTACTTTGGTATCTACTTTAAATGTTAAAGAGGATAAGAACTCTTGGGTTGTTGATAGTGGTTGATCTAATCGCATGACCCAAGACAAAATTAAGTTTGTTAAACTTGAAAATTATGATGGAGGATTTGTTAAATTTGGAGATGATTCAGGAGCTAAAATTTGTGGAATAGGTTCAATCAGTTTTGATAGAAAGAATAATATTGAAGATGTTTACTATGTTAATGGTTTAAGGCATAATATTTTAAGTTTTGGAAAAAATGTGTAGCGAAGGATATAATCTTCTGTTTAAGGATGAAACATGTGAGATTAGAAAGGGTCTTGAACTATGATTGTTACTAGTAAGAGGACTGATGGAAACATTTATCAGCTTAAGGGCACTGATGGTCATTGCTTTATGTCTCAAATTAATGACAATTGGTTATGGCACTGGAGGGTGTGCCACATGAATTTTTATAATCTGGTGAGAATTAGTTTATTTCATGTAGTGAGAGATCTACCAAGAATCACAAAGCCTATCAATAAGGAAAAATATTCTACCGAACTATTGGAATTAATACATACATATCTTTGTGGTCCTATAAGGGTGAGCCAGTTTCAAGGTGACAGATATTTTATGTTTTTGATTGATTATTACTATAGAATAAAATGGGTTACTTTTCTTAGAGAAAAATATGATGCATTAGATAGATTCAAGGCATTTAAAACTATGGTTGAAAATGAAATGAATATGAAAATCAAATGTTGGAGGTCTAAAAGAGGTGGACAATTTTCCTCCAATGAGTTTAATATGTTTTGTGAAGTTCATGGAATAAAAAGGCACTTCTTCGCCCCTAGAACTCCTTAGCATAATGGAGTGGTTGAAAGGAAAAACCAAACGATTCAAGAAGCTACTAGGACTATGATGAAAGAAGCAAATCTACTAAAATTCTATTGGTGAGAAGAAATTCATACTATTGTTTACATACTTAAGAAAGTACAAGAAAAAGATGACAACATAAAGACTCCCTATCAACTATGGTAAGGAAGGATTCCTACTATCAAGTACTTTAGAGTATTTGGAAGTAAATGTTATATCAGGAGAGATGAAAAGAACTTAGGAAATTTTGATGCAAGGTATGATAAAGGTATCTTTCTTGGATATTCTACTAAAAGAAAAGCTTACGTATGTTAAAACAAAAGGTTGAGAAAGATTGTTGAAAGTGAAAATGTTAGGGTTGATGTAAACTTGTAGAATTTAATTCTAGTAGATGGATATGTGTCAAATCAATCTGATTGGAGAGAAGAAGAAAAAGAAGTTTAGAATGAAGAGGAAGAAGCTCTAGAAAAGTCCCCTAAGACCCCTAAGTATGTGTAGAAGAATGATTTTGAAGATCAAATCATTGGAGACAAGAGGAAAGGAGTATTGACAAGAAGCAAAGATACTAAAGTTGAGGAAAATCTATGTTTACTTTCTAAAGTTGAACCTAAAATAGTGAGTGAGGCATGTAAAGATGAACATTGGATGAAGGAAATGGAGGAAGAACTTATGAAAATAGAGAAAAATTAGACTTGGGAATTGGTTCCTAGATCAAAAAACAAGAACATTATTGGAACTAAGTGGGTATTTTGAAACAAGCTGAATGAGAATGGAGAAGTGGTGAGAAATAAGGAAAGACTTGTGTGTAAGGGTTAATCACATGTGGAAGGAATAAAATTTGAGGATACATTTTCCCCTGTGGCTAGAATGGAAGCTATCATAATGTTTTTAGAATTTGTAGCACACAAGGACTTTAAAGTTTATTAAATGGATGTGAAGTATGTTTTTCTAAATGGTGAATTAGAAGAAGAGGTTTACATGGAACAACTAGAAGGATTTTAATTGTCAGATCAATTGGATATGGTTTGTAGATTGAAGAAGGAATTATATTGATTGAAGCAATCTCTGAGAGCTTTGTATGCAAGATTGGACAAATATTTAATATAGCAATATTTTAGTAAAGTCGCCATAGATAGAAATATTTATTTAAAAACTAAGGAAGAAAAAATATTGATAGTGTTTGTGTATGTGGATGATATTATATTTGGTGGAAATAAGCTATGTGTAAGAATTTTTTTGAAGAGATACAGAAAGAGTTTGAAATGTCAATGTTTGGGGAGATAAATTTCCTCCTTGGGATAAAAATAAATCAAACAGATATAGGGATTTTCATTTCACAATCTAAGTATTCCAAAGAGATGTTGGAGAAGTTTGGAATGGAAGACTCCAAGCCTATATGCACTCCTATGGTGACTAGTAGTAAATTGAGCAAAGATGATGATTCAGCTAAGGCTAATCAGAACAAATATAAATCTATGATTGGTGGAATTGTATATCTAACTGCTACTAGGACAAATATCATGCATGCAATTTTTCTTGTGGCTAGATTTCAAGAAGAACCTAGAGAAAAACATGTTGCAACAGTGAAGAGGGTATTCAAATATTTAAGAGGTAGTCCAAATTATGGCTTGTGGTATCCTAAGGATATTGATTTCACATTAAGTGCTTATGCAAATACAGATTAGGCCATTTTTGTTGATTATAGAAAAAGTACAATTGGTGGTGCATTATTTCTTAGATGTCGATTGGTGTCATGGTTAAGTAAGAAGCAAGATTCAATTTCCTTATCCAATACAGATGTTGAGTATATTGTAGCAACATCATGTTGTATAGAAGTTTTGTGGATGAGATAGACATTGATGGATATAAGAGTAGTATATGATGAGCCTATTTCTATCTTTTATGATAATACAAGTGCAATTAACATTTCAAAGAATTGAGTGATGAATTCAAGAACAAAGCACATATCACTTAGGTACCACTTTCTGAGAGAGAAGGTTATGGAGAATGAGGTAAATCTTGAGTATGTACCTACAAAGGATTAGATTGCTAACATATTTACTAAGGCTTCCTAAGGATACTTTTGATTATCATTGGGAAAAGTTGGGGGTTATTTTCCCTCCTTTAAACTAGATGCATATGGAGATGCATCAGTCTAGTGGATCTATGGATTCATCTCTTTCTAGACTGATGTGGGTGGCTACCTCTAAGGGGGAGGAGGTAGTGTCATGTGTTTTCATTATTGCAAAGTTGATTGGGTATACTCCTAAGGGGGAGTATTAAGAGAAAGTATCTTGGTTGAATGTCAAAGGAGGAGAATAATGAAAAACATTTTTCCTTTTCCATTGATATCAAAGAGGGAGAAAGTATCATGTGAAAAATTTTATCTATTCAGGGGGAGAAAAGAAAGGAAATCATAAGAAAGTGTGTTCAGAGTTGTTGTGTTGTCTTTGATTGTTTTGCACATCTTGTCTTGCCATCAATGACAAAGGGGGAGATTGTTGAAAGTATGAAGGTGTTTTCACTAATGTCAATAGGAATTCTACAGGTTGATGTTGTCATTAATGTCAACTATGTATTAAGAAATTTTATTATATAATGAAGATGTCAAGGATATTGAGAAAATTGTGAAAAAGAGGAAAACAGGTTGTTGTAGGTTGTGCATGTGTAGTTGAGATATTGAGGAAGTGTTGTGATTACATGGAGCTATCTTTATGTTGCAGTGTCTGAAGATGAGTTGGAATGAAGTAATAAGCTGAGATGATGTCTCTAGTACTTGGTTTCCAAGTTCCTTTGAGAAATTTTGATAAATAGAGAAAAAATTGTTGTGCAAGTTTTTAGAATGTTATCTAGAATGTGATCCACGTTTCTTTTTTTTAGTGATGTTATTCCTGTACGAAACTGATATGTTGTTCAAGGTTGTTAGTCGTTGTTATATTTAGAATTTGGGTTTCTGGATTGTTGTACAAAGTAAGATATTTTCACCAGTATGTCAACCCATTTTTTCTATATTATTTTCTATGGCTTGGGAGAAATGTATTTTCTCTGTATTTCTTCACCATTTGGCTTAAGGTTGTGTTGATTTTTGAAGTTTCTTATAATGTTTGTATCTTTCATAATTCAAGGTTTCACTTGATTTGGTATAGTGCAGTGACTATTTCATGTGTCAGTGTATGAATAATTGGTTTATCAAATGTTTTGAGTTCAAGTATTTGTATGTTGTGAGTTTGGATGAATTATTTTTTGGATCTCAGGTGGTTCAAGGTTTCTTCTATACTTTTTTGAAGCGAATTTTGTTGTCTGGAAGTTTCAAATTGATTTAAGGAAGCATGTACTTAATGTTTATAGTGTTTACCATGGGTATTGGTTGACCTTGTGTTACAACTACATGTGAGGCTTATGAAAGTGTGTTGAGGTTTGTTAGTATTAATTTGGGTCCTAATTGAGGATTTATATGGATCATCCTCATCCCTATCCACCAGGGGAATGTTTAGGTGCTGACCTAATTTGAATTTGTAAGTATCACAAATAGTTGTTGACCTTGGAGAAGGTTTTCAAGGTTGAGGTTCATATAAATAAGAGTAATGTTGTTGTAAAATGCAAGAGATAGAAAAGATAGAAGTGAGATCAATGTGAGTGATGTGTGATGTGAATTGTAGAAGTATAGATGTGAATTTGAGTAGAGTAGTGTGAAATTCAAATTATTGCATTCCTAAAGGCAGTGACCTGAAGGTGTCAAAAATATTTCATTCAAGGATGCGAAAGTGTTGGAGCATTTGTGGTGGATTCCTTATTGCATTGAGAATTTTTTCTTTATACTTCAAGAGTTCTTTGACTAACACTATCAAAACTATCATACCTTTCACATAGTGGCTTAAGATTACCATCCTTAATCAAGGATTTTTCAAATTATTCTATAGACATACCTGATTTGTCAATTTTCATCCTCTTCTTTGCTTTCTCTTCTTCACCAGAGGGTTTGTTCTTAGAGACTATTGTTTCCTTTGTGCCCTTTTGCTTAATTTCTCTTACCTCTTCATTAGATTCTATTTCTTCATCTTCCTCAACTGCAACAAAAAATCTTTTGATTTTATCCTTCTTCCTCTTTCATTCTCTATCGGATGTCTTCACTTGAGCTTTCACAGGGCTTGATTTCACTGTAGAAGTGGATAAGGGTGCATAAATCCTTGTCAATCTAGATTAGGCAGATGATAATGCTAGACTAGTAGATTCAGTTTTGGTTGGCTCTCTTGCTTCAACTTTTTCTCTCTTACTCCTATCTTCTCTCATAGCTTCTGCAGATATACCCATGCTCTTTGTAAAGGCTTCAACTGCCTTCCTTACCTTTCAGACTATCATAGGATTGTTCAATTGATCATGTACTTGCAAATCCTTTTCGTAAAAGGTACCAAACCTTTCTTCTGATGGATCCTGAGGTTTACTCAATAGGTGTTGAGCATACAACTCCAAAAATGTGTTCCTCAACCTCATAACCCATTGGCATAATCCAAACCATTCTAGGATCTGCATATTCCATCAAGCACTGATCAATGTCAACCATAAAGAAAATAGTGTCCTTGTACTTCTCCACAATAGACTTAGGAATTCTTTCTCTTGCTTGCATCTCATTTTGAAAGTTCTTGAGATAACCCCAAATAGCAGTTTTCCTAGCTTTGCTATCACTAGTTCCATAAAAAAGGTCTCTAATTTGAACAACAACTAGTTTATTACCTTGCCAATGCACTTTTCCTACTCTTGAAACTTCATTCATGAAATAGAAAAACAAATATAGCAAAAAATTTCCATACTTGAAAGAATTCTTCTTATCCTTCTTGATGTTACCAAGATTCTCAATAAGCTGACTCTTGAGTAAGTCACATAGATCATACTCTGCATTTTCCTTCACCATTTGATATGCTGCATATATGGTTGTACCAAATACAAAATTATCCTGGCTGGAATGAGAAATCTTGTACCCAATGACCATAGATGCAAATCTAACATCCAAATCAAATAATATCATCAATTGTCATAGGTCTTTTATCAAACAATGAACTGGTTGCATCAGCAACTTTCGGACTCTTCATGTACTTCAAGATCAACAACATACTAGAGGAATTTAAACTAGTAATAGCATGTATGGCTTCTTTTGTAGTCTTAAAAGGTTGACTCAACCACATAAATTTAGCATGAACTCGGCTCAAAATATACCAGACCCACTCACTTTCTTCAAACACATGGAATTTTATTATTTGTGTGAATTTCTTCTCCTCTAACATTTTGAATTCAGGATTTACTATGAAATATTCTCCAACTATATAATTTGTATACAAATTCAACAACTACAAGCTCCCTAAATCCTCAATATTTGCATGAATGTATGCCCTAATGTCTTCAATATGCAAGACGTCATACGAAATGGATGAAAATGCACCTAAGGGCTCTATTTCAACTGATTTGAAAGGATGCCACTTGAATTTAAAATGGGGTCTATCCTTTATATCAACTACTAATGGAGCAACCATTTTCACAAATTCACAAGTTCACAAGTTTTTCCCAATAAATACCTTTTCGTCGGTTTAGGGTTTGATCGCCAAATCTCCTTCACACTTGAATTTTCACCAAAGTTCACTTCAGAGCTCTCCAAGCTTCTTCTTCTTAAAGTGCAAAGTGACAAATGAGGAATACAATTGACCTTTTATCATTCAGACACCTAAATTTTTGATGCAATAAATTATTTTTTCCCTAACTAATCCAGATACCTTGTTTCCATACTTTGTGAAAGATAACTCTTTTGCGGACCTTCAATTTTGCATAAGTAATCTCTCTAACTATTTGAACATCTGTAGATCATGAATGCAATCACTGCACTCATCCATATCCTGGTACCAACTATCGATAGGGGGTTTGAAGAATTTTCTTGAGAACTCCCACTAGGCCAAAGGCCATAACCTAATTCCTAAAGGAATTACCAAAACTAGATTATGGTGTGGAACCATTTCCTACAATAGAGGGACTCTTCTTCACCCATATATTCTTCATTTTCTTCCTAATCTCACCTGTAGTAACTTTTCCTTTTCCCTTTTCATCCTTCTGAATGTTTCTCCTTTGATTTACTGGACCCTTTCTACTTCTACAAAATCTAGAAATGTGACTGGATTTTTTGCAATTGTAGCACACCGCATTTCTTTGTCTAGACAAATTGTTCCATTGATTTTCTCTTGATTTGTACTAGTTAGCAATATGGCCAAATGCATTGCATGTATAACATCTGACATCTCTATCGAAAAAGTTGTTTGACATACTTTTGCATTCAACTGACTTATGACCATACTTATTGCAACTAAAACATTGATTGGAGAATGATGGAACACTTGAATTCATTCTACTTTTACATTGAGAAGCCATATGACCAAATTTATTGCAAAATAAATAGTAACCATTGAGCCTTTGAGCATTAGGTTGTCTTACCGGATACCTTCTAGGTTTGTTCATCTGATTTTCTTGCCTAAATCTCCTTTGTCCAGATCTAGAACTTTCTCCTTCCTCATATCCAAGACCTCACTTGTCACCTTCAATCCTCTAACTTTTAATTAGTTCGTCAAGCTTCACTGAGCTAATGTTGAACTTCTCCTTCAATTCATTTACAGTAGCAAGTTCATCTCTGAAATCAACAATCTACTTTTCAGGCTCTTCTTCATTATCTCTAGATTATTGAAAATCAAGATCTAGTTGATTGGATCCATCAGTAATTCGACTGCATTCTTCAAATTTCTCTTTTAAGGACTGAGCAGGCTTCTCTCCATTCTTCTTTCTATCTTCAACCTCCTTGGTCATCCTCATCATAATAGATTACATCTCATGCTTTAGGACTGCATTATCTCTAGCAAACTTTTCACATTCTTCTATCTTTTCCTTCAGGGCTACACTCAGGTGTTCACCTTCAATGATTTTACTCTCTTTTTGCTTGATTTTATCATACAGTTCCTTTCTCTTTTCCCTTGACTCATTGATTTTATCTTTCAATGATTGAATGAATTTCTTAGCATTCATGAGATTTGCTTGCAATTCTTGGACTTCAGATTTTGACTGATCAAGATTATCTAGGGCCACCAAAATTTGTCATTGAATAATGCTTGAATCCATTGAAACACTTTCCAAGAACTTCCCCAAGCTGTTAAACTTATTCCAAGGAACTAGGCTCTGATACCAATTGTTGGAATCAAGGAACACTAAGAGGGGCGATGAATCAATGTTCTACAATTTTTAGCTTTATTAATTTGATCTTCAAAGCACTTATAAAATTCAACAAAAACATATAAGCATGAACATAATACAAGCAACCACAACACCATAACATAAGGATTTTTACGTGGAAACCCTATTAGGGGAAAAACCATGGTGGAGGTCAATCCACAGTATTATCTGAGTATACTAAAAAATATTTTCTTACAAAATGGGAATGCACTTGCATTCAGGTCCACTTCCTCGAGCTCAATGCTCAAAAATAGAAAGGCTCATACCTTACAATCAATGTCAAAAGAAAATTGAAATGGCGAACTATGAAATAACATCTATAAATTCCTAGGAATAGTTTTGGTTAAGCACTTTAATCACTTTCTTGACCTTATATCAGACTCTACTCTTCTACTCTATTCTACTTACATTCGTATCACACATCCTTTTATGGACAAGTGAAACTGTGCATAATCTCTCTACAACTCTTCTAATATTCAAAAAACACATCAACACACTTCGTACATACATAAAAATTATATAAATGATCACTTATATATATATGATACTGAGGATTTAATCGCTACAAGTCGGCTGCAATAAAATAGAAAATATTTGTAAATTGTCAGCTAGATCCATAAGTAATTTTCAGTGCGCACCACCCAAAGTCAGCCACAAAATAGTGAGGACCCAAATCAACATGCTCAAACACAAAAAAACTTGAACAATTACTCCTTGAATATTTGCAACATGCTATATTTATTTGGTCATCCTTTGTGCACTAATGAACATAAAATCAATTAACCAGATCTTCTAACTTGCACAAGGATCGATATGAGGCACTAAGATTAAAGGATAACATAGATAATACTTCAAACAATCTTCCCTAAGATCCACAACTCAAAATGATAACAAAAAATTGCATATGAATCGATGAACACAATTTTGTCAAATGCTCTATCCTACCATGATAGTAAATCACAAAACTTTGATCTAACTTCCGGTATGATCAAATACTAACTTGTGGATCAAATCACTAACTAGGGTTTCCATCAATGAAAATACTAGATAACTTGTGTAGTTTCTATTGCCAACATTCCATGGGATGATTAATACGAAAGAGTGAAGAGCACCCTATATGACATCATCGGTTTGATGAGTATCAGATCAAATTGAATAGAATTTTGAGATATCAGAGAAGGATATGCATAACAGACTCTAGAGAATTTAGGAAGTTGGTTTTAGAAGAGGTTCATAATGTACCTTATTCAAGACACCCCGAAGTATCCAAGATGATCACATAATTGAAAACTCTATACTTTTGGCCTAAACTCAAGATGTAGTGGAGTACATAGCCAGATGCTTAGAGTGACAATGAGTCAAAGATGAGCATGAAATCTAGTCAGGCTATTGTATCCTCATGACATACTTGAGTATAAATGGCAAGTGATGAGTATGGAATTTCTACAGTGGTATCCATTGAGCAAGAATCAACATGATGTTATCTTGGTCATGATCGATAATTTGACCAAGGCTACACACTTCATTCCAAGAAAACTTGATGATGGATCATTGACCCTGGCAAAGAAACTTGTCTAGGAGATCTTCCAATTGCATTGAGTCTTGAAGACTATCATCTATGATAGGGACACTCAGATCACCTCAAGATTTTGGATGACCCTCAATGCAGCATTAGGAACCAAGTTAAATTTTAGCTTGACTTATCATCCTTAGACTGAAGGGTAGACATAGAGGTTGAATCAAGTAGTCAAAGACCTCCTTCAAATGTACTACATGGACCAATAGTATAACTAGGAAGAGTACTTACCGTTGGTAGAGTTTTCTCACAATAACTCTTATCACACATCCCTAGGTATGAAACTATTTGAAAATATTTATGGGTGGAACTATCAAACACCTATAAGTTGGGATAGATTAGAAGACAAGATCATATTAGGACCTAAAATGCTCAAGGAGATGGAAGAAAAAATGAGATTTATTAAAAGAAGACTGAAGGAGGCGGTAGTCTGAAAGAAGAGTTATGTCGACAAGAATAGAACTCTTAGAAAGTTTGTGATAGGGGATAAAGTCTTCTTAAGAGTGAGGCCTCATAAAATCTCCATTTCCTTTGGAATTTTTTCCAAGCTAGACCTAAGATATGTGGGCCCATTTGATGTTTTGGAAGTGATTAACCTAGTTGCATATAGACTTTTTCTACCACTTGCTCTGGCTCGACCTCATAATTTGTTTCATGTTTGTTTGCTTAATCCATATCATCCTAATCTATCTCATGTACTTTATTGACAATCCTTGCAAGTACAAGATCAAGGAGTGGTGCTATTCAAGCCCATTAAAATCCTGGATAGATGCAACATTAAGTTGTAGAGTAGATATATTGCTAAATTTAAGGTCTAGTGGGACTAGTATTCAAAAGACAGTGCTGCTTGGGAGGATGTGGAAGAAATACAATGCTCCTTTCCATATTTGCTTTCTTAAGAAAGAGACTTTGATAATTTTCTTTGAAAAATTTGGATTGAAATATTACGATGTTTTGGCTTAGAACAACATGATGTGATGTTGAAATAGACATATATGCTTAAATTTTGATTAAATAGACATCACAATGATGTCTCTTCCAAGAGGGGAAGGATGTCATAACCCAATTTTTATTGCATTTAAATTATAATATGATAAATTGAATTATTGATGAAATTCAATATGTTGAATGAAAATTTTAAAATTTATGAAAATTTTTAAAGAAGTTGATTGTCGTTGACTATGTGATCTTTTGAAACTATCTTATATTTTATCATGATTGAACGTTATTGATGAACTATGTAAGTGCAAGTGTGTGCAATTGCAGGGTGACAGGTTGAATAATGAGAACACAGTTGAAGTAGGATCATTTAGCTGGATCAAATGGTAAGCTTGATGGAATTTGGGTGCAAACACCACAAAATGGAAAGATAATTGCATTTAAAATTCATATAGGAGAATTATATTAATCTAACTTGAAATGACTCAATGATTGAAAATATGTACTTAAGAAATGTAGTACAGGATAAATTATTATTTAATTATCTATCTTGAGCTTGTGGGTATGTGCAGGATCATGATGGGCAAAAAAGTGGCGATATGATGGGTATGTGTAGGGTATGTGGCTGACAACTTTTTTTTTACCAAAAATTGATGAAACGAAAAGGGTTTCTAGAGGAGATTCTTAGCTTTCCATCAATATAAATTATGCTTTACTTTGAATTTAATAAATAATTATTATTTATTTTCTATTTAAATTCTGACTAAAGTCCTGATTGATAGGTTGATTGAAAAGCATCTATAGCTTTCAAACAGTATCATTTTTTTTAATCCAAAACATGTGTCACATTCTATGCTTCACATACTATAGGATTAAAAAAATAAAATTGAATTTCATTAAGTTTTGACCAAGTTAAGGTGGTTAGACATACGAGTTTTATATTTTTTTAAAAGTTGTAATAAAAATTCATAATTAATTAATTACTTGGAAAAAAATTACAAAAAATATGCATCACATCTATACATGAGTCCTTTACTTATATATAAAATATCATAAGAAAATATTATCATTTTATTGTGGTTAGGGTGGTCAGACAGACTCCTACTTCTTATTTTTTCCCAAAAATTTAAGTACTACTGCATTGAAATTTCAAATTTTCATGAAATGGATTTTTTTTTCTTTAAATATACCTAGTTGTTTAGAAACTACATTCAATTTGCTACAGATTCTATTCTTACATATTTTTGAAATAATATAGATAACTTATTCAATTTTTTATGTCAAGTTGCCTAACTCTGATTTTTCTAAATTTTTCGCCACTTAAGGGCCTATTTTTTCCATGATGATCTTGCACATACCCTTGTGTTTTGAGAATTTTAATGAAAATCAAAGTGTGAATTAACATGTAAATGAATGTATGTATTACACAAACTTATTTAAAGGACAAGAAAAAATATCACTACATTTAAACATTTTTGTTTGAAATGAAAATAAAAGTTCATTCTTATTTAAATTTTGAATATGTACATGAAAAAACCTATATACAAATACATATATACACACACACACATATATATTGAAGAATGTACACATTTTTGTGAATGTATATGAATATGAATATTATGAATATATATATATATATATACATATTTATATTTTTTAATAATTAAATATGAAATTGATATTATTACTATCAAATTGATAGAATTTAAATAACATCATGAGAAAATATCATAAGGTCATGGACTGCCATCAAAATTAAGGAAAATATTCAAATTTTATGAATGGGGTGGCTAAACACTAATGCCCATCAAGATTCAAAATGGCCCATTTAGTGGAGGCACAAGGAAAAACAAGGAAGTGGCCATTTTTGAGAGATATATTTGATGCCAACGAGGAGAGAACGGTCTGTTTGTCAAGAATTGTGGAAAAATTTGAAGGAAAAATCCTCAAAATCAGAGGTATTTGATGTTTTTACATTGAAATGTTTGCATTTTCATTTATAGATTTTTTATTCTCAATGCACAGTCTAATTGATTATATTGGTGATTTTATAGAATCATATGAAATTTGATGTTGATTTTCTTAATGCAAATATTTTAATTGAATTTAATATATGTTTATTGTTGTGAGCATGGCCATGTCGGCCTTTCTTTGCTCAGATATGTGTTGTGCATGCTTCACCAAACGCTTGAAAGTCGATCATGTCTTACTCTAGAAGTTTTTTATGTCACCACCCCTTGTGAATCTGTTGCATGTGCTTTTATTTAGCTCATCACATGGCTATCAGGTGAACCAATAAGTGTGTGATTGGAACAAATCAATTTTTAAATCAATTTCACCCTTTAAGGGTAGGTAGTGACTCTTTCACAGAGATTTTATGTTGTAATTTATTTTGTATGATTGAAATCCATTTGATGGCCACCCACATGGTGTGAGAACCATGATCCTTTTGATCTTGGATCGATGGGTATCATAGCTGCATTGTGTTGCCCCATCATTGTGAGCGATGGTGGGTTTATATTGCCCATTGTTGTGATATGATTTATTTGATATTATTGTAGTTGTGTCATTCTCTCTATGTCATAGTTGTAATATTGTATCATGCAACCTATTCCACAGAGGATGATTGGGATAGCCACAATAGGAGGGTCCTCAAAGAGAACAATCTAGACCGTGCAACAAGAATAACACAATGAAAGAAACATAGAATATGGAGGAAAATGCAGATGCAAATATTCTCATTAATAGAAATCTCAATTACATTTAGCCAGCAACATATAGGATTACAAATTTGTCTCACATTCCTGATAAAACATGATAAAAAATATAACATTCTAACATGATCCTATATGCAAGCTGAATATTACAACTAAATCTATCTCAATCTACTTAATCAACTACTACTTCCCACTGCTACCCTTCAAATGAGCAATTACAAGCTTTACATCATATCTACAATTTTGGAATCATCTGCATTGGCCAAAGATCATCACATTATCCAAAGAGAGAAAATGTAATGTGCACATGAATAGGTCGGCCTCAAAATTGAATTACTCTTCAATAGGTGCATAAGATGAAGTGTGGACCTATAATGAAGGTTGGGGACACTTCACAGAATAATCAAGATCACACCGTTAAGATCTGCAAGTGACGAGGATGATCCACAACAATCGAATTGGCTGAAAAGTTTGAAATTATTCTGGTGTTGGTTCAAGAAACTGCCATGATATTCTGAAAGTGATAACTTGCTGGAAAAAGATCCAATAATGCTCAAATCTTGGAATAAGGAAAATGAACATGTTGACGATGTACACAAAGATCCATAGGGTTTGGTGAGAAAAGATGATGAATCCACCAACATGAACTGAGCAAGAACAGAACAAGAAAAAAAACTGAAAGAAAATATTTTTGGTTGATGCAAAATTGCTTAGAACCAAGGATGCTCCTACATCAGACATTTTGGGTTAATGAAAAGTGAGTCCCTCACTTTGCTGGGGCCAAAGGAAAGCCAAGATGGTCTACCTTAGCCTGAGAAATCCAAGAAAAATCCTCCACTGGTCTACCTTTCGACTTCACAAGATATTCTTTGTACTATCTTCCATGAGTCTTCCTCCCATCTTTGACATCCAAAATCTCCTCAATCTCATTTGATTGTTGTTTAGGAAACTGATTCTCCAATTTTGTTTCATTGTCTTCACTAAATTTTTCTTCATGATACTGATATAGATCTGTAATGTTGAATATAGGTGATATACCCATACCTTCCAATAACTCTAGTTCATATGCATTTCCTGAATCAAATTTATTCAAGATCTTGCAAGTTCCAAACTTCCTCATCTTTAGCTTGTTATATGTGACAACTTGAAATATTTCCTTCCTCAAATATACCATCACTTCATCTTCCACTTCAAAATCCTTATGTCTCCTCTTTTCATATGCTTTCTCCTTATACTTTCGGTTCATGTCTTTCAATTGTTGTTTCAATTGAGTATGCACTTTCTTCATGTGTTATACAAATTCTTTTGCTTTTGCACTCCTCGTATCTTCCATATTGATGTCTCTCAATTCTGATATACCTCTAGGGTAAACTCCAATAACAATCTTAAAAGGTGTCTTTCTTGTACTCCTATTCATTGAATTATTGTAAGAAAAATATGCTTGTGCAAGGACTAAATGCCAACTTCTGGTCTTCTCTCCAACCAAACATATCAGAAAATTCCCTAAACTCCTATTTACTACCTCTATCTATCCATCAGTCTATGGGTGAAAGGTAGAACTAAACTTCAAATCTGTCTTCAACTTCTTCCAAAGTGTTCTCTAAAAGTAACGAACAAACTTTACATCTCTATCTAAAACAATACTCCTAGGTAACCCATGCAATTTGACCATTTCTTTGAAAAAAAAATCTGCTACATGTACTACATCTTTTTTCTTCTTACAAGGTATGAAATGTGCCATCTTAGAAAATCTATCTACCACCACAAATACAAAATCATTACCTCTTGGTGTCTTTGGAAAACCAAGTATGAAATCCATACTGATATCCTCCCAAGGTCTCTCTAGAACTGTCAAAGGCTTATACAATCCAACATTTTGACTACCTCCTTTTACAACTTGAAAAAATCTACAACTCTACACAAATCTCCTAACATCCTTATGAATCTGTGGCCAAAAGTAATTCTCACTCACCAATTCCACTGTCTTATCAACTCCAAAGTGTCTTGAAATTCATTCACTAAGATTCTCCTTCACTAATTTATCCCTCATTGAACTTCGGGGTATACACAACTGATTACCTCTTAACAACATATCCTCCTAAATGAAATAATCCAACCACTAGCTTCTATCCTCCAAAACATGTTCTTTACAAGCTCTCCAACATTCTACAAAATTTGAGTCTTTCTCATACAAGTTCATCAACTCATCAAATCCTAATACCTCCACTCCCATCTCTATTAGTAAATTCCCTCTCCTACTCAAAGCATCAACAACTCTATTTGACTTTCCACTCCTATGCTTCAAAACAAAAGTATAACTCTGCAAGAACTCTACCCATCTCATGTGTCTTTAATTAAACTTACCCTGATTGTTCAAATATTCCAATGCTTGATGATCCGTATACAACACAAACTCCTTAGGAAATAAATAATTTCTCCACTTCTTCAAGGCTTGAACTATAGCATAAAATTACTAATCATACACTAAATATCTTCTCCTAGCATCATTCAATTTCTCACTGAAATAAGCTACAGGTCTCCCTTCTTGACTCAATACTACTCCAACTGCATTTCCACTTGCATCATAGTCTACTTGAAATACCTTATTGAAATTTGGTAAAGCCAACATAGGCTACTCAGTCACTTTCTACTTCAACAATTAAAAACTTCGATCTGCTCCACATGTCCATCTAAAATCCTTCCTGTCTCCTCTCATTGTTTCTATCATAGGGCTACAAATAGAAGTGAAATTCCTAATGAAATTTTGGTAGAAACTAGCCAATCCATTAAATGATATCACCTCTCCAATGCTATTTGGTGTAGGCCACTCAACAATTTCTCTTACCTTCTCAGGATCCATCTTCAATCTATCCACTAATATCACAAATCCTAGACATACCAACTCCTCCTTCATGAAACTACACTTCTTAATTTTTATCAGCAACCTCTTCTCTCAACCTTTGCAATACTTGTCTTATATGAAACAAATGTTCTTCTCTACTCTTACTAAAAAATGAAGATGTCATCCAAATACACAATCACAAACTTACCCAAGAATTTCTTCAATACCTCATTCATCAACCTCATGAAAGTACTCGGTGCATTTTTCAATCCAAAAGGCATCACCAACCACTCATACAATCCTTCATTTGTCTTGAATGTTGTTTTCCATTCATCCCCTCCTTAGATTATGATCTGATGATATCCACTCTTCAAATCTATCTTTGTAAAGTACTTAGCTCCACTGAAACAATCCATAATGTCATCCATTCGAGGCAAAGGAGATCTATAATTCATCATGATATTGTTTATGGCTCTAGAATCTGTACACATTCTCCATTCTCCATCCTTCTTAGGTGCTAACACAACATGTACTGCACATGGACTTAATCTTTCTATGATCAAACCCTTCCTCAAAAATTCTTGCACTTGTCTATTCAACTCCTCATTCTATGTTAGTGTCATCTAGTGTGCTACTTTATTAGGAAAACTAGCTCTAGGAATCAGATCCATACATTGACTAATACTCCTTACAGGTGGCAATCCATCAGGTAGATTATTTGAAATGATCTCCTCATATTCTGTCAGCAACTCCTTTATCTCTTCCAAGTTTTCTTCTACATGCTTCAAGCCTTCAGCCTTCTTAGGCACCAAGGCACAACATACATTCTCATGTCTCAATCCATCAAGGAATATCCTTCCATCAACTAGAAAAACCCTAACATTCGTAAAGACCTCAACTGTAGGAACATCTTCCAATGGAAACAAAATCTGCTTCATCCCATTAGCAACAATGGTGTATATATTCTTCTTTCCATCATGAATAGATTTTCTATCATACTGCCAAGGCCTTCCCAAGAAAACATGGCATATATCCATAGGCATGATATCACACAAAACTTCGTCATGGTAATTTCATATCTTTAATTTCACCAAACATTGTTTACTTACTAGTATCTTATGCTCATCTTCAATCCAAGCAATCTGATAGGGCTTCGGGTGTTTCAACTTTTCCAACTTCAATTTAGTCACCATCTCTTCAGAAACTAGGTTCTCAGAACTTCCACTATCAACAATCACTTTGTAAAATTTTCCAGCTACCTTGCATCTGGTCCAAAACAAATTATTTCTCTGTAATGGCTCTTTCTCCAACTCACTTTGACATAATACTCTTCTATTCGCCAACACTTCTCCATATTTCAGTTTATTAGATGATCCAGTATGTTCTTCCTCAACAACGGATTTCCTTCTATTGTTCTCTATCTTCCTACTTGTCTATCCCTGATTGCATTCAAATGCTCTATTTCCTTCTCCGCCACATTTAAAACAAGTTCCCTTGAATATCATTTTCTCTCGTACTCTATTATCTCTTATGTAACCTTCATTTCGGTAACCACCATAACCTCCTCTTCTGTAAGAGTTTCCATCACCTCTCTGGTATGAATTTCCATTCTTACTAACCTTGTTATCCTTATTCTGATCTGGAAAAGATCCTCTTCCTCCTCCAGTAAAAGTTCTTGCTCTTTGAAATCTTCCACCTCTTCCTCTCTATCTCTGCTCCTACCTTTTGTTCAAATTCTCTTCTTCTTTTAGGGAACACTAATATGCCTCTTCCACACTCACCAGATTGATCAAACTGATTTCATCATGTATAGATGACCTCAAACCATTCACATATCTATCTACATGTTCAATCTCATCCTCCGAATTTCCATATATGATATTCAACTTATAGAATTCCTCTGTATACTTTGTCACACTAGATTCCTTTTGCTTCAGATTTTGCAACTTCTTGAACAAACTAATCTGATAATCTACTGGCATAAACTTTTTCTTCAAATTGTTCACCATCTGATTCCATGATTTTATCTTTTATTTTCCTCTTCTTTGCCTATCTGTCTGCAAATGTTCCCACCAAAGGGATGCATTTCCTCTCAACTTTGTACAAGAAAACTTCACCTTTTTATCTTTAATGGTACCTTCAAATTCAAAAAAAAATTCCATCTTTGTAATCCAATCTAACAATACATCTAAATCCAACTTACCATTATAATCTAGTGGATTGAAATGTGAACTTTTATTCACTTTAGTTAGGGCTCTTACGAACCTCTCTTCTCCCTGATCAAGGCCAGGTTGCTTATCTCTTCCTATTTCTTCTTGCAACTTCTACCTCTTCATCACTCACATCATCAACTTGTCGACCTCTCCTCTAGGTCATTTCAACTACTTCTAATCTAGCAATAATTCCTCTTAACATCTCAATCATAGATGGATCTACATTTCCATGTGCTCCATTTCCTCTACCATTTATTCTTCCCACCATCTTTACACAAGTCCTTTGCAACTACAGGTTAGATCCTCAATCCACCACCCCATAACAATTCTTCAATAGGACTCTACGAACTCTGACTACCTCACAAGGATCAAATCTCGCTTTGATACCAATTTAGCGCAACCACGCTAGGAGGTTCCTCAAAGAGAACAATCTGAACCATGCAACAAGAGTAACACAATGAAAGCAACACAAAATATGGAGACAAATGCATATGCAAATATTCTCATTAACAAAAATCTCAATTATATTTAGTCAGAAACATCTGAGATTATACATTCAGCTCACAAGCCTGATAAAACATGCTAAAAAATATAACATTCTAACATAATCCTATATGCAAGTTGGATATTACAATTGCAACTATCTCAATCTACTCAATCAACTACTACTTCCCCCTACAACCCTTCAAATGATCGATTAGAAGCTTTATGTCATATCTACAATTCTGAAATCATTTGTGTCAGCCAAAGATCATCACATTATCCAAAGAGAGAAAATGTAATGTGCACATAAATAGGTTGGCTTCAAATTGGAATTACTCTTCAACAGGTGCATAAGATGATGTGTGGACCTATAATGAAGGTCAAGGACACTCCACAGAACAATCAAGATCACACTGTTAATATCTGCAATGATTGGGCTAGCCGAAAAGTTTGAAATTATTTCGGTGCTGGTTCAAGAAACCACCATGAAATTCAGGAAGCGATAACTTGGCAGAAAAAGATCCAATCATGCTCAAATATTGGAAGAAGGAAAATGAACATGTTGACGATGTACACAAAGATCTAGAGGGTCTAGTGAGCAAAGATGACGAATCCATCAACATGAATTGAGCAAGAACAAAACAAGAACAAAAAACTGAAAGAAAATATTTTTGGTTGATGCAAGATTGCCAAGAACCAAGGATGCTCCTACATCAACGATGGCAGAACATTAAATTCATTTCATCAATGTGCTTGATGTATGGTAATGTAAACTATCATTCTCCATGAATGACACCCATATCATCCTTTGGGTGAATATATCCAAGCCGAGGGTCAGTATATGTGGCTTGGGCCTTGTCCACCGTATTATAGAGCAATAGTCAAACAACTATTGGTCATTTCATAGAATGAAAAAGGTATAATTTGTTAAAAAATTGAATGAGCATTCTTCAAACTGGAGCCTTGTTAAGATTGATCCCCTGATTATGATCAAAATATTATTGTTGATAAATGGTTAGCATGTTGTTTGAGTTCTTTTAATTACCTTTCAGGAATCAATAACAACATTAGTTGGTTATTTTCTTATATTTATTTTATATACAACCATTCTCAAAATGATGGAGTGTGAAATAATGAAGCACTGGTAACTTGGAGTTGTAAATGTAAACTTCTGTAAATAACATCGTTTGGATATATAAATTGTAATTATTTCACTATAAATAGCATTGTTCTCTTATAAACATTGAATTTTTAGCTATAAATGACATTGTTTTGTCATAAACTATAATTGCTTAGCTAAAAAAACCATTGTTCTATTATAAAAATTGTAAGTTTATTTGTAAATGACATTTTTTCATAAACTGTAATTGTTTAGTTGAAAACAACATCATTCTTTTATAAACATTGTATTTTTATCTATAAATGACATCGTTTTGTCATAAGCTATAATTGTTTAGTTGAAAACAACTTCATTCTTTTATAAACATTGTATGTTTAGTTGTAAATGACATTGCTTTGTCATAAACTATAATTGTTTAGCCGAAAACAACATCGTTCTATTATAAACATTGTATGCTTAACAGTAAATGACATTCTTTTTCATAAACTATAATTCTTTTACTGTAAATAACATCATTCTCCATAAACAGTAGTTGTTTGGCTACAATATTATAGTTGCTACACAACTTGGTTTGACACAAATGACATAACAATATGTGGGAAAGCTATTCAAACAAAAGTGTTCTTAAAGATCTAATTACTTCTTGTAATTTGGCAATGATATGTAAATCTTAAACATTAGTTGAATGGTAGTGTTAGCTCTCAAAAACGCAGGGAAGGATACCTCAAGAGGTTGCCAATCTCTTGGTACATTTTAGGGTAACAGAACAAGGTTTGAAATAATTAAACCTTCTACTCTTTAGGTGCTGCTAGACCTAGGTGGGTGTACTTATAACAGATGAGGCAGACTTAACCTATGATCTTCCTTCCTACAACAATTTATCTGCAATGGCATATGGAAGTGGACAAAATGGATCAAACTTGGAATAAATTGTATACTAAAATGAAGACTAAATCCTAATATGCTCAACTAACAGATGTAAAAAAATATGAATGAGACTGAATGATGTGAATGGTGAGACCAGTTCCTTATAGGGTATGCAGAGTCAAGAGAAATCTGAGATAAGTACTCTGTTCTGGCAAGAATTCAAGTTTTTTAGCATATTATTTGGTTTATAGCTTGTATAAACATGCAAGATTATAATTACCGAGTTCTTCTTAAATGATCCAATTGATATCTTCTAATTACTATGATCAACTTAGAGGATTTAATCTTTATTGGAAAGAACCAATTAATTGATCACACAGTTACAACAAATGTGTACTGACAAACTGGAGGTAAACTTGTTACACCAATTCAAACAATCAGAGATCATAATTGGAGACAACTTCGATAATATTTTCAATAAACACGACCAACAACTAATACCAGAAACAAATGCAACACATCAAAATACTTCCATTGATATCTCCATGATTTTACATAAGCAACATAATCTCATTTTTTTACAAAACATTGTGTTCCTCTGAACTGTATCTATTCTATCCTACTATTTTACCTACTACCTCATTTACAATTGAGAGTGATTATTTATACATAAGTATCCGAACAGGCACATCGTTTCATATTCCAATATCGACAAACAGTTGCAATTAGGAATTTTCATGTTAGCCACAGTGCATAAGACTTCATCAATCATTCGCTGTAACATCCCTGTGAGTATGCCGAAGGCAACAATATCGCTAATCATCCCTTTGGTCTTCTGTGCCTCACCGTAACACATTTGAGTCATTAAGACAACATATCGAAAACCCCTAAAACCCTATTTGTCTCCCACGCGTCACTGTAGCATTCCATTTTTCACAACGAAGCCATATAGTATTCTTTTATTCCCTTTCACTTTCATCTTCGCATTTGTTATAGCTCATCTAGGTCGGTGAGATATCACAGAGATTACAATACGTTTTTCTGATATGTACTTCTTGTGCCTTCCATTCGCCGAGACCCAAGGAGCCTCTCACTGAAATGCACCTTGTTCTAACTCACTGTCACTGTAACTTAATGGTGTCAGGAAGACCTTATAGAGAATCCATCTTGTTCTGCTGAAAGTTCCCTTATCTCCTGAGTCGCCAAGACAACAGTAAACTCCTACCGACAAAGTCCCCCTGTGCTCCATCGGCGAGACCGGGCACCTCGCCAAGACATTTTAGTTTTCTTACCGACTGAAATAAGTCTTACCGATGAAGCCATTCATTGGCAAAACAATGAGCCTTTGAAGAGGCTCATACCGATGCCAAAAGTTACACCGAACCCATTCCTTCATCTCATTCACTGAGACTTATCCCGATATACTCTATTGGTGAAACACCCTGATTTCGTTGAAACTCTCACAGAGACCACCTCTCCATAGATCGCCAAGACATTTCGGTTTTCTTACTGACTGAGTCCACCTATCACTGATGACCCCCTTCACATCTTATCTTCAAGACACTACTCTGATATAATTTAGTCTCACCGATGTACATTCCTCGTCGCCAGTTGGTAAGACAATGCTCAATCGCCAATACCACCTGCTAAAAACCTTTAGCTTGGCCGAAACATTTCCACATGTGCCAGTCAAAGAGACAAAATGTTTTTGCTATGACCTTACGCCGATACTCATCAATTTGGCCAAAATGAATACTTGTGCATAGTTGGTATGACATGTGGAGATCGTCGTGACATTATATCGATGCCTCAATCCTTTGCCGATAGAACCTTTGATATGCCTTTTGACAAGACATTCATATTTCGCTATGACCTTCACCTTAATATGAATCCTATGTCGATATGTGTCTTTCAAACATGGGTCAATGAAACATGACGCATTCGATGAAGCATTACACCGATGATCCTGACTCATACCGATATGAACACTCCAGTCGCCAAGACGATGTAACAGTTATGCTGATAATTGCTAGTGAATGAAATTCAGTCGCCATGATATTAAAACATCTTGCCGATAGGCAACATAGACGTTTTGCTAGCAAAATACACAACATGGATCAGGGAGAGCCTAATGAACTCATGCCGATAGGCACCAGAATGCAAAAGATGCGTGATTCAATGGATTCGATGGGAAACATGGACAAAATATGAGCAAAATGATATGAAAATAAACCCCTACATTTATGAAAAGGATTCCAATGGAAACTTAAGGTTATGGGAAACATGTGAAAAAGCTCAAAAATTTATAGTTCCAATAGTGGCTCCGTCTGGGGATGAATGATAGTCAAATCATTGCAAGGATCTAGTATCTTTGGGTGAGCAGACCAAACGAAACACAAAATGAGCCATTGAGCAGAATGGAAATGGAAATGAAGCATGAAGGAATGAATGCAAAATGAATGCAAGATGGACGTGAATGCAAAATGGAAATGTACCAGAACCCTAAACTACCGTGCATGGAAAATAAATTTAGAGAGGATACAGAAGAGTTGTCCATTTACTGGCAACCCTCAATCCTCTGTGTTTCAATTTCACCTTTCCTAAGTTGTTACAATCTGAAACTCAAACCAAGCCTTCCCTTGTCAAACACCTGGTTTTGTGTTGAGTTCATCGAATTCTTCCTGAAGATACTCATGCAATCCTTCCTGTCACTGTTATTGCAAGTTCTTAGAGTATCATCATGCTCAGTTTGGCCCAAAATCCCTACACCATCCTATAGTTCAAATTCTTCAACATCTTGGGACAAACCCCTATTATTTTCAACATTCAAGATGCATGCATATGAAATACAATATTCCTTATTATCTTTCTCACTGTTATGGATCATAAAGCATTCACTCAATTGTATTAAAGTTTCACAATCAAAGTGCCCCTCTTGAGAAACAAAAAAATTTATCAGACCAACATTGTCTAAAACAAGCAAATATGAAACCCTTCGCATTTCTTTGATACCCCTATGACTCAAACCTTCAATATTAAGCATATATGAACCAATCAAATCTGGAACATTATCATCCTTGGTATGCAGACAAATGTCTTCTCCACATGAGTTAGAAATTTCAAAAACACATACCTCATTCTAAACAGACACATGCATTTGGCCAACCTCAAAGGTTTCACTATCAACTTGAGAAAGGCACTGAGAATCGTATGAATCATTGCACAAAAAAATTTCACTGTCAAAACAAATGGTGGTTGGATAAAGAACTTTAGGATCAGCTTCATGTGTATATCTCTTATAGTCAAGAGTCAGCAAATCTGAAATTTGCTCACAGTTGAGTAAACACATTTCCACATTTTCATTATTACAGTCATACTCATCACTTTTTTCATCATCAAAAAGAGGCCCAGGATCAACTGAGAATAAAAAATTACCAGCACAGTCACTTGTTCCATAACTTGACACATCACTTTGTTTATCTAAAAATACCTTTTGCTCAACATCAAGTGGATCTGAAAATACCTGAAATTCATTCTGGGGCAAACCTTTGCAAAAAATTATCTGATCCTCTTTTAAATCTTCATCATGCCATGGGCCTGAAATTTTTTGGAAACCATTCTCAAATTTACAACCCTCCTCTTCATCGCATGTATCGTTGTAGCTTTCAACTGCAGCTAGAGGCATTGTAAATTCACTATCAACATTTCCCATTGCCTCTTCATCCTGATCCTCATAAGAGGTAAAAGGATCCCCTTGCTGCAGATCAAAATCCTCAAGTGTATCTTCAAAATCTGAACACTCATTTGATCCCTCATAACACACACTACTCTCCCTGTCACAATCTGTCAAGCAAGAGAGATATCTTGTACCTTCATCTTTATTATGCAAGCTATCATAGGAATCATACTGACTTGCACATACCTCATCATCTATTGGATGCATTGCTTGATCAATTCCTCTATACTCATCAGAAATACAACAATTGGAATCAACATTGTTAGTGTCCCCATACCCTTTCCTCTCCATGGAATCAATGAACTTATTCAAGTGATCACAAACTTGTTGTATTGATAATTCTGACCAATGAACTGAATTAGGCTCCCATACCTTTATGAATTGCTCAGTAAACATGGTCCTTGTAGGCCTATGGTGAGAAGGTAACTATATACAAATTTCTCTCATTCTATTGTACAAAGAAGTGAAATCTTCTCCACCATACCTCCTTATGTCAAGAAAAGCATCCCAAAGACTTTTGAAATATTCATCATCTCTAGATTGTTGGTTTTGATACATACCTTGTTGCAGATTCTGGCTAATATCTCCAAGTGAATCAAAATTGTGTTTCCCTTGACATTGATCACATTGACATTCTTGATACCTACTAATTGCATTTGACACTTATCACATTGGCATTCTTGATAATTTTCCAATCTTGGTCCAGAAAGGATAAGCATTTTCTTGCTTTAATGGCTGTGGAGGATAAGTGCTCTGTTGTGCATGATATGTATCACTTCCATTGTAGAAATTTTCATTTGTAATATCAGGTGCTTGAGAGGCCCAATATCTTCCTGCATCTGTATATTCATTTTGGTCCAATTGCAGCCTTTTCCTCTGCCATTCTTCTATTTCCTTTCTCTGAGACTCATACAGTGCTTTGACCTCTTCAAAAGTTAAAGATTCATAATCAACTTGAGGAGTGTCATGATCAATAGGTCCACTCTGATTACCCTCCATTTTTAGATCATTGAGGATCTTTTTCCTATCATATTTGAACAAACACAATGTTTCTTTCAGAGTCGCCACCTACTTTTCCAAAAGTAGGAAAATTATTACTTTTGATCTTTTCCCCAGCGGAATCACCCCTTCTAAATCTTTTCAAATTATAACCTTTTCCTTAATGACTCTATAATGTGGTCTTCAACCCAATTTTCTCATATGTTTCCCCAGCAGAGTCACCAATTTGTTAGCTCTCAAAAATGTAGGCAAGGATACCTCAAGAGGTTGCCAATCTCTTGGTATGTTTTAGGGTAACAGAACAAGGTTTGAAATAATTAAACCTTCTACTCTTCAGGTGCTGCTAGACCTAGGTGGGTGTACCTATAATAGATGAAGCATACTTAACCTATGATCTTCCTTTCTACAACAATTTATCCGCAATGGCATATGGAAGTGGACAAAAAGGATTAAACATGGAATAAATTATATACTAAAATGAAGACTAAATCCTAATATGCTCAACTAACAAATGTAAAAAAATATGAATGAGACTGAATGATGTGAATGGTGAGATCAGTGCCTTATAGGGTATGCGGAGTCAAGAGAAATCTAAGATAAGTACTCTGTTCTGGCAAGAATTCAAGCTGTTCAGCATATGATTTGGTTTAGAGCTTGTATAAACATGCAAGATTATAGTTACCGAGTTCTTCTTAAATGATCCAATTGATATCTTCTAATTACTATGATCAACTTAGAGGATTTAATCTTTACTGGAAATAACCAATTCGTTGATCACACAGTTACAACAAATGTGTACTGACAAACTGGAGGTAAACTTGTTACACCAATTCAAACAATTAGAGAACATCACAATTGGAGACAACTTTGATAATATTTTCAATAAACACGACCAACAACTGATACCAGAAACAAATGCAACATGTCAAAAGACTTCCATTGATATCTCCATGATTTTACATATGCAAATTAATCTCATTTTTTGCAGAACATTGTGTTCCTCTGAATTGTATCTATTCTATCCTACTATTTTACCTACTACCTCATTTACAATTGAGAGTGATTATTTATACATAAGTATCCGAACAGGCACATCGTTTCATATTCCAATATCGGCAAACAACTGCAATTAGGAATTTTCATGTCGGCCACAGTGCATAAGACTTCATCAATCATTCACTGTAACATCCCCGTGAGTATGTCAAAGGCAACAATATTGCTGATCATCCCTTTTGGCTTCTATGCCTCACCGTAACACATTCGATTCGTAAAGACATCATATCGAAAACCCCTAAAACCCCATTTGTCTCCCGCACGTCCCTGTAGCATTATGTTTGTCACAACGAAGCCATATAGTATTCTTTTATTCCCTTTCAGTTTTGTCTTCACATTCATTATAGCTCATCTGGGTTGGTGAGATATCACAGAGATTACAATACGTTTTGCCGATATGTACTTCTTGTGCCTTCCATTCGCCGAGACCCAAGGAGCCTCTCACCGAAATGCACCTTGTTCTAACTCACTGTCACTGTAACTTAATGGTGTCGGGAAGACCTTAAAGAGAATCCACCTTGTTTCGTCGAAAGTTCCTTTATCTCCTGAGTCACCAAGACAATAGTAAACTCCTGCCGACAAAGTCCCCCTGTGCTCCATCGGCGAGACTGGGCACCTCGCCAAGACATTTTAGTTTTCTTACCGACTGAAATAAGTCTTACCGATGAAGCCATTCATGGGCAAGACAATGAGCCTTCGAAGAGACTCATACAGATGCCAAAAGTTACACCAAACCCATTCCCTCATCTCATTCGCTAAGACTTATCCCGATGTGTTCTATCGGTGAAACACCCTGATTTCATTGAAACTCTTGCTGAAGACCACCTCTCCATAGATCGCCAAGACATTTCGGTTTTCTTACCGACTGAGTCCACCTGTTGCTGATGACCTCCTTCACATCTTATCAGCAAGACACTACTCCGATATACTTTAGTCTCACGATGTACATTCCTCGTCGCCAGTCGGTAAGACAATGCTCAATTGCCAAGACCACTTGCCGAAAACCTTTAGCTTGGCCGAAACATTTCCACATGCGCCAGTTGAAGAGACAAAATGTTTTTGCTATGACCTTATGCCGATACTCATCAATTTGGCCGAAATGAATACTTGTGCACAGTCGGTATGACATGTGGAGATCGCCGTGACGTTATATCGATGCCTCAATCCTTTGTCGATAGAACCTTTGATATGCCTTTCGACAAGACATTCATATTTTGCTATGACCTTCACCCAAATATGACTCCTATGCCGATATGTGTCTTTCAAACATAGGTCAGTGAAACATGACGCGTTCGATGAAGCATTACACCGATGACCCTGACTCATACCGATATTAACACTCCCATCGCCGAGATGATGAAACTATTATGCCGATAACTACCAGTGAATGAAATTCAGTCACCATGACATTAAAATGTCTTTCCGATAGGAAACACAGATGTTTTGCTAGCTGAAGACACAACATGGATCGAGGAGAGCCTAATGAACTCATGCTGATAGGCACCAGAATGCAAAAGATGCGTGACTCAATGGATTCGATGGGAAACATGGACAAAATATGAGGAAAATGATATGAAAATAAACCTCTACATTTATGAAAAGGATTCCAATGGAAACTTAAGGTTATGGAAAACATGTGAAAAAGCTCAAAAATTTATAGTTCCAATAGTGACTCAGCTGGATCCTTGCAATGATTTGACTATCATTCATCCCCAGATGGAGTCACTGTTGGAACTATAAATTTCTGAGCTTTTTCGCATGTTTGCCATAACCTTAAGTTTCCATTGGAATCCTTTTAATAAATGTAGGGGTTTATTTTCATATCATTTTGCTCATATTTTGTCCATGTTTCCCATCAAATCCATTGAGTCACGCATCTTTTGCACTCTGGTGCCTATCGGCGTGAGTTCATTAGGCTCTCCCTAATCCATGTTGTGTCTTCTGCTAGCAAAACGTCTGTGTTGCCTATCGGCAAGACGTTTTAATGTCATGGTGACTGAATTTCATTCACTGGCAGTTATCGGCATAACAGTTTCATCATCTCGGCAATGGGAGTGTTCATATCGGTATAAGTCAGGATCATCGGTGTAATGCTTCATCGAACGCATCATGTTTCACCGACCCATGTTTGAAAGACACATATCGGCATAGGATTCATATTCGGGTTAAGGTCATAGCGAAATATGAATGAGTTGTCAAAAGGCATATCAAAGGTTCTATCGGCAAAGGATTGAGGCATCGATATAACGTCATGGTGATCTCCACATGTCATACCGACCGTGCACAAGTATTCATTTCGGCCAAATTGATGAATATCGGCATAAGGTCACAGTGAAAAAATTTTGTCTCTCTGAGTGGCGCATGTGGAAATGTTTCAGCCAAGCCAAAGGTTTTCGGCAGGTGGTCTTGGCGATTGAGCATTGTCTTACCGACTGGCGATGAGGAATGTACATCGGTGAGACTAAAGTATATCGGAGTAGTGTCTTGCCGATAAGATGTGAAGGGGGTCATTAGCGATAGGTGGACTTAGTCGGTAAGAAAACTGAAATGTCTTGGCAATCTATGGAGAGGTGGTCTTCAACGAGAGTTTCAATGAAATCAGGGTGTTTCACCGATAGAACATATCGGGATAAGTCTCAGTGAATGAGATGAAGGAATGGGTTCGGTGTAACTTTTGGCATGGGTATGAGTCTCTTTGAAGGCTCATTGTCTTGCCGATGAATGGCTTCATCAGTAAGACTTATTTCAGTCGGTAAGAAAACTAAAATGTCTTGGCGAGGTCCTCGGTCTCGCCGATGGAGCACAGGGGGACTTTGTCGACAGGAGTTTACTGTTTTCTTGGTGACTCGGGAGATAAAGGAACTTTCAGCGGAACAAGGTGGATTCTCTATAAGGTTTTCTTGATACCATTAAGTTACAGTGACAGTGAGTTAGAACAAGGTGCATTTCGGTGAGAGGCTCCTTGGGTCTCGGTGAATGGAAGGCACAAGAAGTACATATCGATAAAACATATTGTAATCTCTATGATATCTCACCGACCCAGATGAGCTATAACGAATGTGAAGACGAAACTGAAAGGGAATAAAAGAATACTATATGGCTTTGTTGTGACAAATGGAATGCTACAGCGACGCGCGGGAGACAAATGGGGTTTTAGGGGTTTTCGATATGATGTCTTCATGACTCAGATGTGTTACGGCGAGGCACAGAAGACCAAAGGGATGATCAGCGATATTGTTGCCTTCGACATACTCATGGGGATGTTACAGCAAATGATTGATGAAGTCTTATGCACTGTGGCCGACATGAAAATTCCTAATTGCAACTGTTTGCCGATATTGGAATATGAAACGATGTGCCTGTTCGGATACTAATGTATAAATAATCACTTTCAATTGTAAATGAGGTAGTAGGTAAAATAGTAGGATAGAATAGATACAGTTCAGGGGAACACAATGTTCCGCAAAAAATGAGATTATGTTGCATATGTAAAACTATGGAGATATCAATGGAAGTCTTTTGATGTGTTGCATTTGTTTCTGGTATCAGTTGTTGGTCGTGTTTATTGAAAATATTATCGAAGTTATCTGCAATTGTGATGTTCTCTAATTGTTTGAATTGGTGTAACAATTTTACCTCCAGTTTGTCAATACACATTTGTTGTAACTGTGTGATCAATGAATTGGTTCTTTCCAGTAAAGATTAAATCCTCTAAGTTGATCATAGTAATTAGAAGATATCAATTGGATCATTTAAGAAGAACTCAATAATTATAATCTTGCATGTTTATACAAGCTATAAACCAAATCATATGCTGAACAGCTTGAATTCTTGCCAGAATAGAGTACTTATCTCAGATTTCTCTTGACTTTGCATACCCTATAAGGCACTAGTCTCACCATTCACATCATTCAATCTCGTTCATATTTTTTTACATCTGTTAGTTTAGCATATTAGGATTGTCTTCATTTTAGTATACAATTTATTCCAAGTTTGATCCATTTTGTCCACTTCCATATGCCAGTGTGGATAAATTTTTGTAGGAAGGAATATCATAGGTTAAGTCTGCTTCATCTATTATAGGTACACCCGCCTAGGGCTAGCAGCACCTAAAGAGTAGAAGGTTTAATTATTTCAAACCTTGTTCTGTTACCCTAAAACATACCAAGAGATTGGCAACCTCTTGAGGTATCCTTGCTTGCATTTTTGAGAGCTAACAACTAGGAAACTGATTTATTGGTTCTTATTTTAGAATGTATGCACAAATTTACAACTTAAGTAGGAACATATATGTGTATGCACATAGACCTTCATCTACGTACATACACATACTTGTGACATACCTTCTTTTTTTACTTATTGAATTCATTCTTAAATGAATAATGATGTACATTGAATGTAATCATCTGTCATATTTATGATATGACTGGATAATGTATTGATCGGTTCTATTTAAAAAAAATATATGATTATTTTATTAATGAAGAAATACTTGTAGACTAAATTACTTTTCCATAGATATGTGTGTAAAGAATATTCTCTTAATTGAGTAGGACAACAAAACCTAAGTAGACTAAAGCACCTTAAGGTAGATGTTGCTAGAGGGTATACAGTTGTTATGGAATAATTGTGTTGTAGAAAGTTACCTTCCAGGAAGAGTTCCAAAATAGAGTTAAGAGATTATAGGTTTTTTCTTTTACCAAAACCTATTGTTTTTTGTTGCAACATTATTCTTATGCTTCACCAAGAAATTAGTTCATTATGTATGTATGTAATTTGTGATAACACTCTCTACCATTCCTAGCATAGATCTTGCATTTTTCTAACTCATACATTTAGATGCATGTTGATGTTTGTGCACGCATCAGATTCCACTGTGCAAATTGTTCTTTTTCTAAACTTTCCATGTAGGTTCGAGTGTTCTTCAAGTTGGAAGAATTCTAGGGAATCGTAAGTTTCGTGGTCGGGTGGTAAAGAGCTTCAACCATGTTCTCATCCACTAGTGGAGGCAAGCGTCAAGAGGAAACCTTGGATATTTTCAAGACTATCTCTGTCTATGATGTAACCTTAATGTAACCTTGATGTAACCTTGATGTAACATTGATGTAAATTTATACATTGTATTGACTATGTGGCCTTATGAGCCAAGTCAACTTGGATATTGTAAATGACAATGAAATTGAATATATGTGTGTGTGTGTGTGTGTGTGTGTGTGTGTGTTTGTGTGTCTTGACTCATTTTAAATAGACATGTGTGGCTATGATTGAAAATAGCTACTTAGTTATGTCCTTTTAAAATTAAATACTCATTATGTCATCACAATAATATAAGTAGGTAATAAATTAGAATGGGTTATTACATTTGGTATCAGAGCTTAGGGTTCAACTCTAGGCCTTTTGAGTCTACCATCACCTTGACTAGGGAATAGTTGACCCTTGACCAAATTGAGTTGTCCTGAGAATTGACCAAACCCAGATTAAATGTAGGTATGGGAAGGTCTAAGGTGGGACAAAAAAAAGGGAAATCCATTAGGACCTCAAACAAGAAAGTCATAATGAAAGAAAATGATAAGACTGAGGTTTAACCCAAGATTCTTGACGATGAGACTCTAGCTCAAGCCCTTACACAACTTAAGCTAGAGAGAGGCAAGAAGATTGAGGAGAAGAGAACATCCAAGATTAAGAAGCTTTTCACAATTAGAGATTGGCCTCTAGGGTGTGGAACAAACAAACCCTTGCTAACTAAAGGGGAAAAGGAGAGCCTGTGTGCTCAACCATCCTCTTCAGAAAAAAAACTTGATGTAAATTCTGATGAGAACCCAAAGGAGTGTCCTCTCTCTGATAATGAGAAAATTGGTTAATGTAACAAGAGGAATTTGTAAATAAGGGTCTATTGACACATCTTTAATATAAATAAAAAAAGATGATATTTTTCGTGTGTTCAAATGAAGAACTTCAAAATATGTTTATTATGCATGAATGTGTATGTCTTCCATGAATAATGGATATATGCGTCTGTATGTAATGTGATGTAGAATAAGAACGTTTATTCAGAGAACCCAGTGTTAAGATGTGATAAACGTGAAATGTGATGTAGGTCATGTGTGAGTCAACATGGTGACCATGAAGCAAGAGACAAGTGGAATGTGGACTAGATAACACTTATCATCTTGTACTGTATGAGCCAGAATACATTTTTATGAACTTCTGTCATTTGCAAATTTTAACTAGAATGACCAAAATTGTTGAAATCTTGAACATAGATGAGTTTAGTAGTCCCAAACAACATACTCCAACCACACAAGTTGTTCTTATGCCATGAGTGAATCTGGACCAAATTATTGGATCAAAATGACAAAAACAATTTACTAGATTAGACAATATTATTAACAACCATTGTTGGCATCAATGAAAACACATCAAAGGGTTCCTTCTTCATTATTTTAACAACTCTCTTATTTAAAATATAGTTAAAGAGCCATATAATTGATCTCTAGAGTACTAATCTAGATTTTGAGATTCCTCAATAGAAGCAACTTTATGACTGTAAGCTTTAGGAAGGGTTCTAATAATTTTCCTTACCACTTTTGGTTCTTTGACTTTTCCTCCAAGACCTCTAATTGATCTAACCACTTCATCTACCCTCTACATATAAACTATAATCTTTTCATCTTCAAACATCCGCAAGTTCTCAAATGTGGTCTTTAAATTTTGCATCTTAGCTTGTTTGACCATATCATCTCCTTTTATAAATACTTTGCAACTTTTCCTGAATTACTTTTCCAATTTTTTAGATCCATAACTTTCAATAACTCATAATTTGTAAGAGTACTCAAGAGAGCATACTTTTCTTTAATATTGCTTCCATGGGCCCTAAGTTTAGCTTCAATGCTTAGACCATTTGTAGGCATAGTGTATACATTCTAAACTGATTTCCAGACATCATATCCTAGATTCTCCAAAAACCCTTCCATCCTTGTTTTCCATAATGCATATTATGTTCCATCAAATATAGTGATCTCCTTCTTGTGTACCATACCAGATCTACCTTAAGCGATTAGAATTTCTTCCTAGGAAGCTTTCTCTGATACCAATTGTTGAATGCAAGAGACAATTAAGATGGAGGCTTAATCAATTGTACCTTAAAACTTCAAAACCATCATTAATATTTAGATCCACATTCATTCATTAATCCCTTAATTTTGTTATGATGAATTAACATGAAAGAAAAAGAACATAAAATGAAATAACTTAACACCATACAAAAGAGAACAGTAGATTTATGTGGAAAACCTAAGATGGGAAAAAACATAGTGAGGATTAGCTCACAATATAAGCAATATCAACACTAAATACAATAGGGTTCACTACTGAAAGAAGAAATTCTCACCATCAAAAGGCTCACTACCAGAATAGAAAAGAAGATAAAGAAAGAATGTTACATGGAGAAAATCATCTCAATGCAATACAAAATCCACCAAAATGACATCAACACCTTTGTAGTTTGATTAAATAATTTTATCCACCTTCTGCTCATTGCGTCCAATAAGCTAACACATGAAATATTGCACTACACTTATCAATTTTTCACTCTAACACTCTGCCCTTCACATCATTCACACCTCACACATGTATCTTTTAATCCTTCAACAACTAAACTCATACTTAGACCATCCTCAACATTGAAAACCTCTCCAGGGTTGGCTATACACCTAAAATGTGAAAATTCAATTTAGGCCAGTGCCAAAACACTTCTGTGGTAGATAGTAGTTAAAGTAGACAACATCAAACCTTAGTTGGGACCCAAATCAACAACACCACTCAACCAAATGCTTCTACAAACAATATTTATCCTTCACATGTACTATAAACACCAGGTCAACTGTTACCCATGCAAACACCATTAAAAATTTAAGTACCCACTTCCTCAAACCCAAGATGACTTGTGAACCACACACCATGTTCAAATAAGATCTAGAATAAACACCCTGAAATCCAACAAACTCCTTCATGACAAATTCCATTAGAAGAATGCACACACCCAATGCACTCAAAAAACTTTTTTGTACACTGTAACTTATACAACCATCTTGTCTGAGGTAAATTATCAACACAATGAACTTCAAAATAAAAATACCTAAAACACAACTACAAAGAAATGTACATTTATCCTAGGTACCTCTGCAATGCACAATCACAAACTAGTGAACATAACTTCTTTTGTACAATGATCGAACACACTAACTCTTGAATATAATATATTTGAACATGTCTCACCAACATATCTGAATTGCACAGGAAAATATTTAACCTAGAAGAAATGTGGAGCAATACAAGAACACACCTCCATAACCTAGAACACCATTGCAACACATTGTTTCCCCTTTTTATCATATTTTCACAAAAGTACTTGAAAAAAAATCACCAAAGACACATCCTCATCATCTTCAACACTTCCAAAACCATAGAAAAAATCATATGAAAGCAACACTATAGGTTGACATAAGTAGCTTTACTAATGTCAAGATAATGGAACTAATCAAAGCATCAATTTCTCACACTCTTGTAACAAACTAAATAGACATTAATGAGAACATAGACTTGTTGACATCAATGACAATAGCAACTACTCAACCAATTGCTCATACTTTCAACACCCGAGTCTATGGGCAAAGTGCAAAAGTGAGGTAGCTTGTAGTAGGACTTGTGAGTTGTGGGTTGTGAGAAATTTCTCCAAGAGTAGCCCCATGAGGTAGGGGTACATGTGGAGGTAGGAACCCTTCTAAAATTGATAATTTAAGAGCATTGATAAGGTAAGTTGAAACAATGCAAGAAGAGCTATGCGGAGGTCTTGAACAAAGAAGAGGAGAAGCTATAAGTGAAGATGCATCAGAAACTTCTACTTAGTCAAGTGGTTGAAAAAATGTAGAAACAACAGTTGTAAATAATCCTTTAATTGTTGCACTTTCAAGAATTGGAAGAATACCAAAATTTTATGTTCAAACTTTTAGTGGAATTTTATGCCGAAGAGTTGGTAGATTGGATGAACGATATGGAAGAATACTTTGAGTTTGAGGAGATTGAATATCATGACAAAGTAAAGTATGCTAAGAAGAAGTTGAAGGGTAATGCAAATATATGGTGGAGAGAAGTTCAACTTGATAGAGAAAGAAGAGGAAAGGAAAAAATTACAAAGTGGGATAGAATGGCTGATTTTGAATTATTAAAGAAGATGCATGGATTGAGACAATGAGGAAAAGAAATTAATGAATACAATAATTGGTTTCACACTATTTTGATTAGAATGAGACATTAAAAAGAAAAAAAGGAGAAGTTAGAAAGATACATCAATGGATTGAAGCCAAACTTTCAAGAAGAAGTAAGTCTAGTAATAATTTTTAATTTAGAAGAAGCTTATCAACTTTCTTTGAAAGTTGAGGAAAAGTTGAATAGGAAATTTGAGAATAAACAAAAAGGAAAGGGTAGAGATTATGTGTAGCAAAATGAGGATAAAAAGAAGATTGAAGACACTAAGGAAAAAAAAGATGAAAGAGGGGAGAGTTCAAACAAGTCTCATGATCATAATTTTAGAGGAAGAGGAAGATTGGGTAGAGGATTTAGAAGAAGAGGCTTTCATGGAACCTATTACCAATGTGGAGAAGATGGGCATAGAGCATACAATTTCCCACATAATCAAGGAGGAATAAATGGGACTAAAAATAATGCAAGGGAATCAAATGTAAATGAAGAATGTGGATAATAATCACATTCAAAAGATGCATAAATTAAAGTACTTGTTACAAGAAGATCCTCAATGAATGAAGGAAAGGAACCACATCAAAGGAAAGGATTGTTCCAAATAAGATGTAAGTGTTAATGTAAAGTATGTAATGTGATTATTGATGGTGGTAGTACTAAAAATATTGTTTCTAAAGAAAAGGTGAATGAATTGCAATTGGAAAGAAGAAGACACGCACATTCATATAGGATTTCTTGCCTGTAGGATAACCGTAATTTTTTGGTAAATAATTTTTTTAAAATTTTAAGATTGGTGATTATCATGATGATTTTTTTTGTGATATAATTGTTGAATGAACACGAAAAATAAGAGGGGGGTGAATCAGTTGTAGAAAATTAAAACATCAAACACTCAATAGTAATCAGATCCACATGCATTCATTAAACCTGTATTCTATTAAAGTGATTAATCATGTAATAAAAATAACATTTAAATGTAAATAACAACACTATACACAAGAGAACACCATTTTTACGTGGAAAACCCAATGAGGGAAAAAATATAGTGAGGATTAGCTCACAATATAAGTAATTGCAAAACTGGTACAAGGGGTTCACTACCAGAATAGGACACACTATCCGAAAAGGCTCACAACCATGGCTCACTTCCACAGAAATAACATAAGAATATAGAAGATAAATGTTACATAAGGGTATGTTCAGGATCATCATGGAAAAAACAAGCCCTTACGTGGCAAAAAAATTAGAAAAATCAGAGTTAGGAAAATTGACGTAAAATTTTGAATAAGTTATCTATATTATTTCAAAAATATGTAAGAATAGAATCTATATAAAATTGAATTTAGTTTCTAAACTACTAGGTTTTAAAAAAAAAAAATCTATTTGGTGAAAATTTGAAATTTCAATGTAGTGGTACTTAAATTTAGGAAAACATAAGTAGGTGTTGCACCACCCTAACCACAATAAAATGAGAATATTTTTTTATAATATTTTAGATATAAGTAGAGGACTCATGCCCCAATATGATGCATATTTTTTTGTAATTTTTTCCAAGTAAATAATTAATTATGAATTTTTTATTAAACCTTTTCAAAAAATATAAAAACTTGTATGTCTGACCACCTTAACTTGGTCAAAACTTCATGAAATTCATTTTTTATTTTTTTAATCTATAGTATGTGAAGCATAGAATGTGATGCATGTTTTGGATTCAAAAAATGTGATACTGTTTGATAGCTATAGATGTTTTTCAATTAACCTGTCAATTAGGACTTTAGTCGTAATTTTAATAGAAAATGAATAATAATTACTTATTAAATTCAAAGTAAAGCATAATTTATATGGATGGAAAGCTAAGAATTTCCTTTAAAAACCATTTTCATTTCATCAATTTTGTGTAAAAAAATAGTTGTCAGCCACATACCCATCATATTGCCACTTTTTGGCCCATCATGATCCTACACATACCCACATATTTTTTTGTATACTTAGATAATATTATGGATTTACCTCCACCGTGGATTTTCCCCAAATAGGGTTTCCATGTAAAAATCATTGTGTTATGGTGTTATGGTTGCTTGTCTTATGTCCATGCTTATATCTTTAGGTTGAATGTTATAATTGCTTTGAAGATCAGATTAATAAAGCTAAAAAATATAGAACAGTGATTCACCCCCCCTCTTAGTGTTCCTTGATTCTAACATGGAGAATGTTGTATCAACTATTGTGTGAAATTAGACCTTGCTAAGATCATGGCTACCAAATGTATTCTTCTACTAAGAGCATCATCCAATCTATTCTCTTTTCCCTCTATATACTCAATTTTGAAGTCATGCTCACTAAGGAATTCCAACCACCTTCTCTGTTGTGCATTAAGGTTTGGTTGAGTAAAAATGTATCTCAATCCCAAGTGGTTTTTCTTGAGTTCAAATGGATTTCCCAAGAGATAATTCCTCCACATTTGTAAGGCATGAACTATTGTGACCAATTCTAAATCATGTGGTGCGTAGTTCACCTCATGTTGTTTAAGCTTCCTTGATTCATATGCTACCACTTGTCCATCTTGCATTATTATTGTTACCAATCCCTCTCCTAATGCATCTATGATTACTGTGAATATCCATTAGGGTCAGGGATGGTCAACACTAGTGCTATTGTGAGCCTCTCCTTCAGGAGTTGGAATTCCTATTCACATTTATCGATCAAGTATGTGTAGGATCATTATGGAAAAAATAGGCCCTTAAGTGGCAAAAAAAATCAAAAAAATCAAAGTTAGGAAACTTGACGTAAAAATTTGAATAAGTTATCTATATTATTTCAAAAATATGTAACAATAGAATCTGTAGCAAATTGAATGTAGTTTCTAAACTACTAAATTTATTTAAAACAAAAAATCTATTTAGTGAGAATTTGAAATTTCAATGCAGTAGAACATAAATTTCAGGGAAAAACTAAGAAGTAGGAGTCTATATGACCACCCTAACCACAATAAAATGATAATATTTTTTTTATAATGTTTTAGATATAAGTGGAGGACTCATGTCTTGATGTGATGCATATTTTTTTGTAATTTTTTTCCAAGTAAATAATTAATAATGAATTTTTTATTAAAACTTTTAAAAAATATAAAACATCATATGTCTAACCACCTTAACTTGGTCAAAACTTCATGAAATTCAATTTTTTTTTAATCCTATAGTATGTGAAGCATAGAATGTGATGCGTGTTTCAAATTCAAAAAATGTGATACCGTTTGAAAGCTATAGATGTTTTTCAATCAACCTATCAATCAGGAATTTAGTCGTAATTCAAATAGAAAATGAATAATAATTATTTATTAAATTCAAAGTAAAGCATAATTTATATTGGTGGAAAGTTGAGAATATCCTTTAAAACCCTTTCAGTTTCATCAATTTTTGGTAAAAATGTTGTTAGCCACATACCCTACACATACCCATCATATCGCCACTTTTTGGCTCATCATGATCTTGCACATACCCAATCCATTCAAACCATGTTTCCTTTCTTTGGAGTGATTTAATTGGAGATGCAATATAGGAGAACCCTTGCAAAAAATTTCTATAATATCTTGTGAGGCCCATGAAGTTGATGGAACCTTAATTCTCATGTCTCATCTTAAACCCTTGTTGCATTTAGGAAGGTTTTAGGATTTGTTTCCTTGAAGTCACTTGAGCATTCTATTTTGTTGTTGATTCCCTATTGCTTGCTAGTGGTCACCATTTTAATTTTTTTTATTAGGAAAACAGTTCCCTCATCATGAGTCCATAAATCTTTGTTATGGTGATTTTGGGGTTCTTAAGCCTCTTTCTATCTATCGTATCATCCTAGGAAGTCATCTCCATTAAAAAAAATTATGAGCATGTGCCTAAAAGTTTTCACTTAAGTTCAATCAACTTTATGTCCTTATCACTCATCACTGATCACTTTTGAAATATATGTTTTAAATCAACGACGAGTGATGAGATGACATCTCTTTGATATTGCTCATCACAAATTGTTCCTTGAACTCCTGATTGCAAATAGAGATGAGCGATATTCTTAAGGGATCACTTATCGCTAATGATTTTTGAATTCTTAAAGTTGTAATAGCGATAAGTGATGACCTTTGAATTTATGATCCTATTTTAATCAGTCATTGCCAATATCTTATGAATAGATTTTTTTAAAATAGCGATGAGTGAGAAGATGAGTTCCCAATTGCATCACATCTCGCAGATGTTTTTTAGGTGCTAAGAGTTGATTTAATGATGAGCAATATGGTCCCCTTTAGGAAGTTTTCTCTCGCCAACTTGATTACATCCTATTTGTGATATCTTTTGTGCCATTGATTTTTATGCAGGTGTATGTGTCAAACTATGGCTCTTACATCTATTTTTGTTGATGGAAGTCAAGGTGAATAGTTGAACTAGCAAGGAGCGATGGAGATGAATATGATCAGGAAATTGGCCACAGCTCTAAGGGTTGATATTTTATCACATAAATCACTTGCTTCATTGATAAATTTGGATGAGAAAAAAGTAAATCAACGATTGGAAACAACCACCACATGAAGAGGAAAGGTGGTGAAATCCTAAGGATTTCATATAAAGCAAAAAGGAAGGTAGCGAGGTGGATTATTAACCATTGATACAGTTTCAAAGATGAAGGATCGACAATCAAGGCTTAAAAATGAATGGCTAATTGTCAGTTCACTTGCGTGATCTTACTATCAAGTATTAATGGTGACATTCTCCCCTCTTGGCCATAACAAAAAGTAGATATCTAGTTTATCATGCATCCTAATTCACTGGCTAGAAGAAATAATACTAGAGGCCAAAGAATTTGCAAGGAAAGCCCTAAAAATTATCAACAACCAGAGTGACACTGCTTTCATCCAAGTAAGAAAAGTTGATACTTCCTTTTAATTGAGGTAGTAAGATGAATGCCCTAGAAAGCTGATAGGAAAATCGATGGAGTGTGCAATTTAGTCTTTTCTAGTGATTTCAATTTGATAATTGAGCACTATCTAAATTATAAAGAAAGGTTTCTTGTTCAATAGTAGTTTTTTATCCTTTCCTAGTTGTGAAGGGTTTTATTTGGCAGTAAGAAATTGTAAACCCTAGTTTTCATTTGTGTTACAAGAATGAGTGACCTGGAGCCTAGTGAATCCAATGTTAAACCAGAAAGGAAACCAAAGAAAAAGAGGGGTAAAAGACATAAAACTTAGCATGCTTCAGCTGAAATTAAGTCTAATCCAGTGACTGTCTAGCCCTTTTCCTGGTACCCTTGTGGCTTCCATGAGGTCCAAAAGTGAAAAGAAGAAAACAAAAAAATTTATGCAAGAAACTTCTAGAGGTATCAAAGAGGGAGGGTCGCAAATTGGTAAAAGGCCCACAAGACAAGTTGTTTTTACCACTAGGCTAATTTATAATAATGGCAAGATTGGTGAGAAACCCCAGCCCTAGAGTAGATGGAAATTTTTTTGGTATGCTTTCAATAGGTGAAATTATAGTAAGCCTGCATGCTATTTATGGGGGTTGAACCTTGGAAAGTTAGTAGTTCCAAAAAAATTTTTGGAAGTTGATTTAATGATGGAGCTAGCAAGTCATTATGACCCTACTGATAGAAAAATCAAGAGAGAGAAGGGTGATATAATTCTAGAGGTGACAAAGGATAAAATGTTGGATGTGTTTGGGTCGAATCTTAATTACACTGTAAAGTTCAGGTGTACTGACTTGTATGTTGAATATGAAGGGAGAAAATTTTCATACAGAGAAGCAATACTTGTACAACATAGAAGGAGCAGGAAAAAATTCACTATTCAAGATGTTGAGCCTTTTGAGTGTGAAGAATTTGAACATTATTTCAAAAACACTTACTATTGTTTAAACCAAGTGCTAGCTTAGGATTTTGAGGTTAGAATAGCCCCTGACTTGTTGGTGATAGTGGAATATTTACAAGAATATAATCGAAACACTGGTTTCGATTATGCTAATTTTGTTGCTCAATGAATGCATGAGGATTTTCTCAATTTGAAAAAGGAAGTGCTCCCTCTATCTTTCACCCATTATTCCTTATTGATGCATATGATCTTATGGGAGGGAGATTACGAGTGGAAAAGGAAATTAAATCTAAGGATTAGGGAAAGTTAAAATAAGGCTATCCCTGTGCAAATGTTGACATATATTTGGGATCAGGATTGCTCCAATTCCAATTACATCTTGTTTTCCAATGTTATAAGAAACAGTATCTTAGAGTCATTGGGTGTGGCACCTAAATTCAGAATTTCTCTAGAGATCAGAAGTGTTATGCGCCCAAAGGATGTACCAGGCTCTACAACAACACATAATTGAGCCGATTGGTTTTTTACATTTTGAATATACTTTGATAAGGGTTTATGGAGCTAAGGTGGCACCCCATTTTTTACCTTTTTATGTTTAAGAAAGATTTCCTTTCATGGAGCTCATGTAGCAAATTGATGTTATCGATTTTGAAATGTTTAGAAAGGACAAAAGAGGCTCTGTAGTAAATCCCTAATGTTCTTTTGATTATTTTAAAGTCACTACCCTTGAGGGGTATTAAAAACTGGGTATTGTGGTGAATAATCTCAGAATTCCTATCAATGAGATTATAGTTTTGGATCTAGAAATATTTGTAGTAGGAAAAAGAAGACAAAATAACTTAGGCATCATACATCACTAATTCCTCTATAGAGATTATGTACTAAGGAATCTGACAAGTGACGAGGCTGTCATGGTTAGGAAAAGGGATTTGATAGCTATGAAAAATCTTGAGGAAAATATTATGGAAAGGAAATCCTTCTACATTAGTCCATACAATGAAAATTCAAACCCCTTGGAGAGGGCCTTTACCATGATAAGGGACTATCAATCTAGTGAGTTTAAGATAAAGGTAAAAGAGGCAGTAGAAAAATCCTAGGTCATCATAAAGAGACAACGATAGCAACAAGCTATGGATATCCTAAAACAACATAAAGATGTTCAGGAAGCCATGAAAGAACAAGTGTCAAAACATGTGCAGGGAAATGAGGAAGTTGAGAAGAAATTTCCCCTTTCTCATATTGAAGAAACTCATAGTTCACATGTTCCTCCTGACAGAATTGTCCAGTGGAAGTATGATAGAGAAAATGATGATCATCCCAGAATTAGGGAGTGTGATGAGTTTTTGGCTGATGATAAATTTGTGGAGACTAAAGAATTTCAGGAGTTTATGATTCAATAGTGGAGCAAGGAAATAAAAGAGAGACTAGAATTAACCCAAGTCAGTGTTGAACCTTCTCATTAGGAGGAAGTTGAGAAAGAAGAGGAACAAAAGATTAAGGTTGAAATTATAGGTATTACTCCCACTGAAGCTTGAATAATTATTAAAGATAGTGGAATCATGTTATTACTAGGATGTAATATCACAGCTACCATAGCATATGATGTAGTTAGGAGAGATCCTCAAGCTTTGATATCTAAAGATCAATTTGAAAATAAAGTATTTGGTTCTGGATATAGTCCAAAGCTACATACCCTTGCAATTTGGTCTATGGCACCTAATACTAGCAAGCCTGAGGTTGCCAGGCCAATTGAAGAAGTCATTGGTTCACTCATTGTCAAAAGAGCTACTGACATAACTCCAATCCAGGCAGTTGAGCTAACTACACATGCTACAATGCTTATTGTGGACACTGCACATATTTTTTAGAAGAAATATGAATCTTTGGTTAAGGAATATAATAAGGCTTTGAATGAATTGAGTCAAATGAGAGCCACCATTCAAGCTACTCAAAGAACAATGACTCAACCCTCTTCTTCTTATTCATTTGATACTTCTACATAAGATAGGGAGACTTTGGCCCTCAGAATTGATTATTTGAAGGAAACGTTAGTTGTTGAGAAGGAGAATGTTAGGCAGGACAAATTGGAGACAGTTAGGGTGGCCAATGAAATTTTTGAGGATGTGCTTAAGCATAGGGTGACCAAGTCAGTCCATAGGACTAATGATTTATGTGCCATGTATAAAAACATTCATGAGGAAAATACAAAATATCTACAAGTACATGAGGCCTTTCAGAGTGAATGGAATAATTGGATTGCAAGGGTAAGTGCTTTGAAATAAATGATGCCAAAAATGAATGAGGATCCTGATGCACCCACAAATATTCCTGACATCTTGAAAACTATTGACTCAATAAATGAGGTAACTACTTTCCATGGAAAGTCGGGTGTACAACTCCAAAATAAGTTGGAGATATTCAAGGAGATGGAGGATCATGGTATGCCTCAAATATTGAATTCAAAAGGTAAATCTCATCCGTTTGACACTTGGAAGAATGATTTGGGAGGATTTCTTGAAGCAGCTATGATGCATTTATATTCCACTAATTACATCTTGTTCAATTCAAACATTGATACAATGGTGGAACTTGAATAAAAAATAGATATATTTGTTAAGGAAGCTAGGATTATAATTGATGCAAGGTACTCCCAATATATTACTAAGGTGCAGTATTTATTGAATGTTAAATGGCCAATGAAAGAAGAATGCAACATTTGGTTGGAGAGATACAAAGAGTGGATAAGGGAAATAATGGACAGGAGAAGAATAATACATAGCCTGAATATAGTACAAATTAGGCTTTTGATATAGCATGGTAAAATATTATTCTCTCCTCAAAACTCAAAGTGATCAGCATGTGATGCTAATGTGGATTAACACATTTTGACATTTTTCTTCTTTCTTTTCCTTACTTCATAAGTTTTTTTTTTTCTATTTTCTTATAGTTGGCATTTTTAGCACATGGAGAATATCTTGTAACTATTGTAACAAACTAATGATGTTTTTTAAGGTGGGACTTATTTTCCATGAGGAGTTGAGGATAATTTTACCTCATGTTTATTTGCTCCACTTGAAGACTCAAGCATAACTAAGAAGGGAATATTGTTGCAAAGTTGTCTTATGGGGTCATGACATGTGTGCTATTTGGTTTAAGGCTTGTTTTGCTCCTTCATCTCTATAAGAAGGAATTTAGGACCAGAAGCACAGAGAGTTAGAAATTTTTTGAGTTGATACTATTAGTTTTGTAAAGACAAATATGAAGCAAGTGTTAGAGTCTTTATTTTAAGTTTCTTTTGGAGTTCATACTTATGCATGTAAGACTAGTAATGATATAGCATTTATAATACAAATTAATATCAATTTTGTGGTTATTCTCTCTCCTTGTATGTATGTTATGGGTTATGATTGAAAGTAGTCAAGGATTTCTTTCAATTTTCTTTGTCATTATCTAATGGATGTTCAGTTTCTTTTTTGCTTATTGATTCAATGAATTGATGTAAATTCTTATATGAGATTGATAACTTATAATTAATATGTGCTAGGATATTTGTAAGAAGTGATAATATTGAACATCACAGAGGAATGTTGTAATCCAATATTTCTTGGGGTTATATGTGTTATTATCTGAATTGTTATTAGGTTATGTTAAAAGGTATTGACTCTATGCTTGGGATAAAGACACTAGTTCATGTAGGGTATTAATGTTACACTTATAGTGTTCATTCATTAACTACTGAATCATTTAACCATAAAATATCAAAGGAACACTGTTATTTTTTTTTGGGTGTATTTTCTCTCATATCCGATATATATAACATTGACATAATAAGCTGCCAACTTATTCAATGTTACTATTAAGTGGTATCATGAGAGATAATTATTATTAACAATGTATTCGATTGTAATTGTGAAAGGTCTTTAGGTATACATTGTGGGATCACCCTCCCAGGTTTCACAAAGCCCAAAGAGTAGGAATAGAAGTTTAGAAACCTCTATTTTTTCATTGGCCAATCCCTTTAGAATTACTGATAATTGGAAATGGAAAAATCCATAGGTACTTTTGGAGATTAGTTTGGTTCTTAAAAAATAACCAACAGATTAGTGACTCTATTGGGGACTAGTTAAGTGCAAAGTCTGTAAGTTTAGATCAGGTACAATCAGAGTCAGTTGTTCATTGTGAATATTCCTTGTTGTTTAAGGAATAATCAGTTTTAAGTCTATTACATTAGTCCCATCATACCTGTTCTTATGCGTCAGGTATTATTTCATTCTGCCACTTTCTGTCGAGTAATGTTTAAAATATTTTCTAGAGTAACAAGTACAAAATCAAAGAGAAATCACTTTGTGTTCCCTTGTATCCTAGGTGGTGACTCTGAGTTCTCTAATACCGGTGTGAAGGTTAGTTCTCAAAAGGAAAACAACAAGAAATATTTTGTAGTACTTGATATTATGAGGAAGACTAGAAATTATGCAAAGAAGCATCTTGAGGAGAAGGCAGAATCTGAACCAACAAAGGAAAAGCAGCCTAAATGGGTCAAGAAATGTTCTGAGTCAAGTAAGTCTATTGATTCCCATCCTAATATATCTCCTACTTTTCATGTTGATATAAGTAGTGCTAGTTTCCATGAAGAAGGGCATAATGATCAAGAGTCTAACATAGACCAGGGAAGTTTTCCAGTAGAAATTTTTTTTGATAGTGAGTTAAATATCTCAAGAGAAGAGGATAGATGGGGGAAAGAATAAGAATTTCTTTGAGTCTTCAACCCTGGGAATTGGTTCCATTTTCAATGGAAATAATTTTAAGCCACGAGGTAAATGCCTTGATGAGCCAGTCCACTTTTCTCTTGAGGAAGATCCTGTCGACCAACCTTACTTCACTCTTGCCCCAAGTGAACATGGGGATATTTTGGAAAATGAGGAAGATATAGATAATTACATGAAATCCATTGACAAAGAGTTAAGATTCCAAGAACGAGAAGAAAAAAGAAAGAAAGATTTGAGAGAAAAGGAAGATAGGATTAGAGCTAAGAAACTTGAGAGAGATGCTAGAAGGAAAAATTTGGAGAAGATAAGAGAGGAGACTTCAAGGTGTAGAACCTCTGAGGAAAATCTTTCTAAAATGACTGATGATATTCCTAGAGCAACAGTCTCAATGGGAACTTCATCTATTGATACTTATACAATGTCTATCTCAACCACTAGAGCCTTAGATCCCCCTGTTATTACTAAGAAAACATCATTTTTAGATCATGGGAGGAGACCTATTGACCAACCCAAGAAAAATACATTCAAAACCAATGATAAAACCAATACTTCATCTATTGAAATCCCCACAAATAAATCCAAAGTTGATCCAACCCCATCTGATGTATCTCTTGCTCTTGAGATATTAAGGTTGCAATTGGAAAGTGAAAAGTTGAGAGAAGATTTGAAGAAAGTTGTAATAACAGCTTCTAATGCAGAAATGGCAAGGAATATTACATTCCTTCAAATTTCCACCCATATTCTAGAGGCTTCAAGCTCTAGAAACACTGATAGTGAGTTGCAAAAGGGGAAATCTGATGGACAAACTCCTGGTAGAAGTGGCGGTGGAGGAAAGAACAAGAATGATAATTCTTATTTTGAAGATGATGAGGGAGATAAGAATGGAGGAGGTGAAAGTGGAAAGGAAAAGGATGGTAGTCACTCTAATAGCAAGGAAGATGATGAACAAAAAGATGATCATAGGGATAGACATACTAGGAGGCCAATCCAAGTAAACAGATACCAATAGTTTTGTTTCACTAGAATACCTAGCTATCCTAACCCATTTCCTAAAGATTTTAGGCTTGCTCTAGTCAAGTTCTCTAGAAATAATGCTCTAAGTGGTGAAGACCACCTCAAAGCATTCACTAGTGTTATTGATGATTTTGAGGTAGAAGCAGAAGATGTCATGATGAAGTTATTCATGCAGTTGCTTGTTAAGGATGCAAGAGAGTGGTACAAAATTTTACCTATCAAGAGCATTGGCTCTTGGGAGGAGTTCAAAATGGTTTTTAGAGAACAATATGGTGACAAGATTGATTCAATTTTTTTGTTGAATCAATTCAATAATATTGTAAAAGGATCTAATAAATTTTTTGTTGAGTTTTATACAAGGTTCCAAAAGGCTAGAAATTTTTTTCCTCCTTATCTACACTTAAATTATCATGTATGCAGGTAGTAAATTACTACAATTCTTTTGATGCAAAAATGAGATATCGTTTGCTACATAAGCATCCTCAATCTTTAATAGAATCTTTTAAGATAGCAGAACATATTGAAAATATCAGCAAAACAACTGGTAAAGTTGGCAAACAAGATGATTCAAGACTTTTCAAAAGTTCAAAAAGGGAAGAAAAGAGTTTAGGCACTAAAGGGGGAACTATTGAGGATAAGCTTGATAGCTTAATGAAAACTATTAATTTGATAAAATTGAAAGGAAAGAGAAGGCCCAACCAAAAATTTAGCAAAGGAATGAAAGACCCCCTAGGTTGCAAGACCACCCTTACAATACCAATTGGTATAATGGGAAGCCTATCTCAAATAATCAAAGAAATACCCAAAACAAAGTTCTTCCAGACCCTCTGCAAAAGAATTTAGGAAATTTTGTTGAGGATACTCCTTGGTGTATAACTTTCCAAATGCCACATTCCTCGCAAAAATGTGTAGTAGCACAGATGGTGGAAGTAGAAGATAACATACCTGAGGAGTGTGATCAGAAAGATTAAGAGGAGGATGATGTACTTATGATTATGGGTGATTCTAATATTGCTTACAGTGAATGCTCTTCTGATGAAGATTCTTATGAAGTAGATGCTTACAATCAAAGGAAAATTGCAAATGCATATTGTCAACAAGTTCTTTTTGATGAGGCTGACACTAGTGATGTTGAGGCTTACAATCTAGAGGCGATTGGAGATGGTGTCTCATTAAGAAGACCTTCTATGGAAGAAATTGAAAAATACACTGCAGTCTTAGCCGCTCAAGCTAGGAGTTCTTATCACTTAAGGAATAGAATGGTTGGAAGTGAACAAGGTAATCCTACCAGTTTGTTCATCAAAGAACATGAATTTGATGAAAAAATAGAAGTTGTCAAAGATAAAGAAGGAAAGGGAGATAAAATTTGGGCCAAAAGAACAGGCAAGTCAAAAGCTACTCCTGGACACAAATTTTATGCTGAAAAGTCCAAGACATAGAAGCAAGTCCCTGAAGCCATGAGGAAGGATATTAAACACAAGGTTGAAGCAACTAGAAGTCAAAAAAGGGAGAATAGCAACGAACAAGGTATGCCTTAAACTAAATTTCCAAAGTATACTCCTATTGATATGTTTCAGTTACTTAGCCATGTTAAAGTGTCTGCACCTTTTCTTGAAATGATGAGGATAGAGGAACATAAAAAAAAGGTAGTGGTCATTATCACTAGCACTGCTATAACCAGTAATGATTTAGCGGAACCCACTCCTAAACTAAGTGATAAGGATAAGAAAGGTAAGGAAGTTGAAGGATTAATTGCTAAGATTCCCCACATTTTTCTTGGAAACTCTGTGAACACTTGTCTAGATAAGATAGATCCATTTTTTCTTACCTTGATAGTTGGGGGAAATTTCATAAAGAATTGTATTATTGACTTTGGCGCATCAAAAAAAAATCCTTCCAATTAAAATAATCGATGCATTAGGGTTAAAATTTGATAGAACTCATGGTAAGTTTTATCCCATGGCTGCCAGAGAGGTGCCTATGCTAGGTGTGATAAATGAGCTTCCATATAGATTAGCAACTTTCCCTAATAAAGAGTTTAAAATGAGTGTGGTAGTGGTTGATATCCCACCTAATTATGGAATGTTATTATCATGAAAATGGAGTGCATCTATGGGAGGTAGTATGCAGTGTGACATGTCCTATGCAACATTTCCCATCGATGGTAGGAATATCCAAGTAATGAGAGAGTCTAGGGTCCCACATATGTTGGAACATGTCCCTGAAGATGACACGATTCTTTTCATAGACACTGACATTGGTGGGTTCAAGGTAGAAGAAGCACCAAGAGAGATTGAAAGATATCCTACAACTATAGAAAATGAAGTTTCAAGGATGTCTGATAAAGAAGGACTATGGAAAATGTACTTTGATGGTGCAAGCTCTAAAGAAGGATTTGGTGCAGGGATTTTATTAGTATCACCTACTGGAAATACTTATAAGTTCTCTTTTACAGTATCTTTTGTTTGTACAAATAATGTATCAGAATATGAAGCCTTGTTATTGGGATTAAGACTTGCTGAAAAATGTGGAATCAGAAAGCTAATGGTAATTGGTGACTCTGAGCTTGTAATATCCCAAGTAAGAGCTAAGTATGCTTGCAAGAATAACAGATTGAGGAAATACCAGAATGTTGTTTGGGATTCCATTGAACAGTTTGATTCTTTTGGGATTGAATGGATGGAGAGAGGACATAATAGAGTGGTTGATCTGCTAGCTAATATTGCATTGAGACCTGATGATATAAATTTCATAGGAATTTCAAAGGTTGAGATACAAACAAGGCCCTTTATCCCGAATAATGTATACAATTGGAATATTTTTAATGATGATGAGGATATCCTTAGATTCCTAAAATGTGCTAACAAATATGAAGGTCAGGAGATTGATTTTAATGGATTTGTAGAGAATACTGATGGAAAAGACACAGTGTTTGGAAAAGAGGTCATCCAATTAAAAACAAACAAAATTCCCAAAGGCCTTGTAGCTCTTGAAAGGATCTTTGATGGTCAAGATACCAGTAAGGCCAAGATGACTGTTGCTCACCCAGAAGACCTAGAACAAGTGATCTTGGGAACTGAAAATTTCCCCAAAGAAGGTCTATATAGGAAAGAGGATGAAACCAAAGGTGAAGGCAATGCTAATTTCCTTGCTTAGAAAATATAGGCATGTCTTCGCTTGGTCATATGATGACTTGAAAGCTTACAAGGAGGAGTTGTTTCATCATGAAATTCATTTAAAAGAAGATGCAAAAACCTTCAGGAAAAAGGAAAGACCAATTAATCCTACTTTAGCTCCCAAGATGCAAGAGGAGTTGATAAAGTTGAGGGAGGTTGGTATTATAAAACCCATTAGACATTCTTCATGGGTATCCAATCTAGTACCAGTGAGGAAAAATAATGGTGACATAAGACTGTGTGTTGATTTCAGGAACTTGAATGTATCATCATTAAAGGAAAATTAGATCCCTTATCGAACATGGAGGCCATGTTACAAAAGGTAACTAGTTGTGAGCTATTGTCAATGATGGACGGTTTCTTAGGATATAATCAAGTAAAAGTGAAGGAGTCTAAGTTGTACAAGACTACATTTACTACCCCTTGGGGTACCTATGTATATGTAAGGATGCCCTTTCGCTTAAAAAACATTGGTACAACTTTTCAAAGAGCTATGGATGTAGATTTCTTAGATTTTATTGATTTATTTATGGTTGTATATCAAGATGACCTAACCACTTATTCTAAGAAAGAAGAGGATCATTGCGTGCATTTATAGAATTTTTTTTTCAGGTCACTAGAATATGGAATATCTTTGAATCCAAAGAAATGTGCCTTTGGGGTCACCGAGGGAAAACTGCTAGGGCATATTGTGTCCAAGGAAGGAGTAAGGATAGACCCTGAAAGAGTAGCAGTTATTGACAATATTTCCCAGCCAAAGATGTCAAGGGTATCCAGTCATTTTTTGGGAAAATAAATTTTTTGAGAATATTTGTAACCAACATTGCAGAAATTACAAGACTTATTTCCAAAATTTTGAAGAGGGGTGAAAAGGTACTTTGGAGTGAAGAGCCTAGTCAGGATTTCAAAAAGATAAAACAAGGTATTAAAGAGGCTCCAATTTTGAAGTCTCCTAACTTCTCTAAACCAATGCATATTTTCTCTTTCACTTCTTTTCATACTATTGTTGATGTTTTACTATAGAAAAATGAGGAAGGTTATGAACAACTAGTTGCATTTTTTAGAAAATATTTACAAGCTGCAAAATTGAAGTATGACACTACTGAGAAACAAGCCTATGCTTTGGTGAAGGTTGTAAAGAATTTGAGGACTTACCTACAAGGGGCTATAGTTATTTCTTTTGTACCAAGTGTAGCTGTGAAGGACATTTTTACTCAGCAGGAGACAACATGCAGAAGGTGTAGATGGATCAACAGGATCCAAGAATTCAACATTGAGGTTCAGATTACCAAGTTAGTAAGAGGACAAGGCCTAGCCAAGTTGATGGAAAAATCCACTTTAAAAGCTAATCAAGTTAATCAAACTGAAGTAATTGATATTGCACCTCTCTGTGATATGCAAACATGCAGATAGTATAGAAGAATTATCCAGTATCTGCAAACTTTACAATGTCCTACTGATATGGCTGACAATGAAAAAAGAACATTAAAATTGCATGCCATAAAGTATGTGATTATTGACAATGATCTATGGTGGAGAAGCTTGGATGGAGTGCTTTTGAAATGTGTAGATGGAAAACAAGCATTGGAACTTCTGCAAGAAATGCACAATGGGGTGTGTGGTGGTCATTACATGGCAAGTACTAGTGCACACAAGATTTTAAGAGTTGGATTCTGGTGGCCTACTATTTTTAAAGATGCTCACAAGTTTGTTAAAACTTGTGATGCTTGTCAATGATTCTCAAGAAAACTAAAGTTATCAGGAAATCTATGACTCATACCTATGACGGTTGAAGCCCCTTTCCAACAATGGGGAATTGATTTCATTGGGGAGATATCAAAAAAATCTAGTGGAGGTCACCCATGGATTCTTGTTGCCACCGATTATTTTACAAAGTGGGTGGAAGAAATACCTACAAAAAAGGAAACAAGCAAGGTGGTAGTTGATTTTCTATTGAATAATATTCTTATCTAATTTGGAGTCCCTCAGAGAATTATCTCAAACAATGCTATGTGTTTTAGGTCAGATGAATTTAATGACTTTTGTGAAAGACATGGCATACATGTTTCTTATTCTTCACCTTACCATCCTCAAGGAAATGGTCAAGTTGAGTCTAGTAATAAGAGCTTGATGAAGATAATAAAGAGAATTATGGAGAAGAACAAAAAGTCATGGGATTCAAAATTAAAATTGGCACTCTAGGAAGATAGAGTGACTATGAAAAAGGCTACTGGTTATTCACCATTTGGCTTAGTATATGGTCTGGAGGCAATATTTCCACATAATAACCTACTCAAAATGTACAAGTTTGTGCAGGAATATGATGAAGAAATATGTGATGATATGCAACATAGGATAAATAATTTGGTATAGTTGGATGAGTCTAGGAGGGAAGCTCAAGCTAAAAACTTGAAGATGAAATTGTAGGTTAAGCACTTATATGATAGAAAAGCTTCTCCCATGAAGTTTGGAGTTAACAACATGGTGTTGTCCTAGAATGCAAGAATTCAAGATAACAACAAACATGCAAAATTTGAAGCATTATGGATTGGCCCTTATTTGATAACCAACACTCACGAAGAAAACACAAATTTTCTTCAGAGCCAGTGATAGGTGAACTTTTTGAACTGCTAGTACATGGACAATTATTAAAGCCATACTTCTCTTGAGTATGTTATTTTCCATGTACATTTATTTTTTGTATATTATGCATATAGTTGTGTTTGCTTTTTGTTTTGTTTTGGGTCTTGCTACCTTGTCTTGGTAGCTCCCCGGTTTGGGTCCTTTGGTTTTAATCGACACTTTAGTCTGCTTCAACCTATGATTCTTGAGATCTTTCCATGCCTACAAGAGGCATACATCCCCAATAAAATCCACTAATGGAACCTTAATTCTCATGTCCCATCTTAAACCCTTGTTGCATTTAGGAAGGTTTTAGGATTTGTTTCTTGAAGTCACTTGAGTGTTCTATTTATCTATTGACTCCCTATTGCCCACTATAGGTCACCATTTTAATTTTTTTTTTAGAAAAATGGTTCCCTCATCATGCATTCAGAAATATTTGTTATAATGATTTTGGGGCTCTTAAGTCTTTTTCTATTTATCGTATCATCATAGGAAGTACCTTCCATTAAAACAACTTATGAGCACGTTCCTAAAAGTTTTTGCTTAAGTTCAACCATCCTTATGTCCTTATCACTCATCGCTGATCACTTTTGAAATATCTGTTTTAAATCAGCGATGAGTGATGAGATGATATCTCTTTGATATCACTCATCGCAAATTGTTCCTTGAACTCCTAATTGCAAATAGCGATGAGCAAGATTCTTAAGGGATCACTTATCGCTAATGATTTTTGAATTCTTAAAGTTTTAATAGCGATAAGTGATGACCTCTAAATTTATGATCCTAGTTTCATTGCTCATCGGCAATATGTTATGAAGAGATTGCTATAAAATAGAAATGAGCAAGAAGATGAGTTCCCAATTGCATCGCATCTAGCAGATTTATTTTAGGTGCAAAGAGGTTATTTAGTGATGAGCTATATGGTCCCTTTTAAGGAATTTTCTCTCACCAAAGTGATTACATCGTATTTGCGATATCTTTTGTGCTATTGATTGTTATGTAGATGTACATGTCAAACTATGGTGCTTACATCTCTTGTCATTGATGGAAGTCAAGGTGCAAAGTTAAACTAGGGAGGAGCGATGGAAATGAATATGATCGGGAAATCAGCTGCAACTCTAAGGGCTAAGATTTTATCACATAAGGCACTTGCATCACTGATAAAGTTGGATGAGAACAAATTAAATCAGAGATTGGTGGCAACCACCACATGAGGAAGCAACATGGCGAAATCCTTAGGATTTCATATAAAGAAGAAATGAAGATAGCAAGGTGGATTATTAGCCATTGATACAGTTTTAAAGATGAAGGATCAATGATCAAGGTTTAAAAATGAACTACTAATTATTATTTCACTTGTGCAAGCTTGCTATCAAGTATTAATGGTGACATGCTCCCCTCTCGGCCATAACAAAATGTAGATATCTGGTTTATCATGCATCCTAATTCATTGGCTGGTGGAAAGAATACTAGAGGCCAAAGAATTTGCAAGGTCAGCCCCAAAAATTATCAACAACTAGAGTGACATTGCTTTCATTTAGGTAAGCAAAATAGATACTTCCTTTCAATTGAGGTAGTAAGATGAATGCCCTAGAGAGCTGATAGGAAAATTGATGGAGTGTGCAATTTAGTCTTTTCTGGTGATTTCAATTTGATAATTGAGCACTATCTAAATTGTAAAGAAAGGTGTCCTATTCAATAGTAGGGTTTTATCTTGTCCTATTTGTGAAGGGTTTTATTTGGCCGTAATAAATTGTAAACCCTAGTTTCCATTTGTGTTACAAGCATGAGTGACCCAGAGCCTAGTTAATCCAGTGTTAGACTAGAAAGGAAACCAAAGAAAAAGAGGGTTAAAAGACTTAAAACTCAGTATGCTTCAGCTAAAATTAAGCCTAAGCTAGTGACTATGTCTAACCCTTTGTCTAGTACCCCTACATCTTCCACAAGGTCCAAAAGTGCAAAGAAGGAAACAAAAAAATTTATGCAAGAAAATTTTGGATGTATCAAAGAGGGAGGGTCACAAATTGGTAAAAGGCCCACAAGAAAAGTTGTCATTACCACTAGGCTGATTGATAATGTTGGTGAGATTGGTGAGAAACCCCAAGCTTGGAGTGGATGGCAATTGTTTCGGTATGCTTTCAATAGGAAAAAATTTAGTAAGCCTAAATGCTATTTATGGGGGTTGAAAATTGGAAAGTTAGTAGTTCTAAATGTGTTTGTGGAAGTTGATTTAATGATGGAGCTAACAAGGCACGATGACGCTACTGATAGGAAAAATCAAGAGTGAGAAGGGTGATATAATTCTAGAGGTGACAAAGGATAAAATGTTGGACGTGTTTGGGTTGAATCCCAATTACACTACAAATTTTAGGCCTGCTGACTTGTATCCTATATATGAAGGGAGAAAATTTGTGTACAGAGAAGCAATACTTGTGTGACATAGAAGGAGTAGGAAAAAAATCACTATTCAAGATGTTGAGCCTTTTGAGTGTAAAGAATTTGAAGATTATTTCAAAAACACTTACTATTCTTTAAACCAAGTGCTAGCTTGGGATTTTGAGGTTAGAATAGCCCCTAACTTGTTGGTGATGGTAGAAAATATACAAGAATATAATCAAAACATTGGTTTTGATTATGCTAATTTTGTTGATCAACGATGCATGAGGATTTTCTCAATTTGAAAAAGGATGTGCTCCCTCTTTCTTTCACCCATTATTCCTTATTGATGCATATGCTCTTATGGGAGGGAGATTATGAGTGGAAAAGGAAATTAAATCTACAGATTAGGGATAGTGAAAATAAGGCTATCCTTGTGCAAATGCAGACATATATTTGGGATTAGGATTGCTCTAATTCTAATTACATATTGTTTTCTAATGTTATAAGACATGGTATCTTAGAGTCACTGGGTGTGGCACCTAAATGTAGACTTTCACCAGAGATAAAAAGTGTTATACGCCCAAACAATGTACCAGGCTCTACAACAACACATAATTGGGCTGATTGGTTTTTACATTTTGAATATACTTTGATCAGGGTTTATGGAGCTAAGGTGGAACCCCATTGTTTACCTTTATATGTCTCAGACAAATTGGCTTTCATGGAGCTCATGTGGAAAATTCATGTTATGGATTTTGAAATGTTTAGAAAGGACAAAAAAGGATTTGTAGTACATTCCCAATGTTCTTTTGCTTATTTTAAAGTCATTTCCCATGAGAGGTATGAAAAACTGGGCATTATTCTAAATAATCTCATAATGCCTATCAATGAGATTAGAGTTTTTGATCCAGAAAGATTTGTAGCAGGAAAAAGAAGACAAAAGAACTTAGGCATCATGCATCATTAATTCCTCTATAGAGATGATGTACTAAGGAATTTGACAAGTGATGAGGTTGTCATGGTTAGGAAAAGGGATTGGATAGCTATGAAAAATCTTGAGGAAAATATTATGAAAAGGAATGCCTTCTACATCAGTCCATACAATCAAATTGCAAACCCCTTAGAGAGGGCCTTTAACATGATAAGGGACTATCAATCTGGCGACTTTAAGATAAAGTTAAAAGAGGCAATAGATAAATCCTAAGTCCTCATAGAGCAACAATGACAACAACAAGCTATGGATATCCTAGAACAACATAAAGATGTTTAGAAAGTCAGGGAAGAACAAGTGACAGAACATGTGTCGGGAAATGAGGAAGTTGAGTAGAAATTTCCCCTTTCTCATATTGAAGAAACTCATAGTTCACATGTTCCTCCTGATAGGATTGTCCAGTGGCAGTATGACAGAGAAAATGATGATCGTCCCATAATTAGGGAGTGTGATGAGGTTTTGGCTAATGATAAATTTGTGGAGACTAAAGAATTTCAGGAGTTTATGATTCAACGTTGGAGTAAGGAAATGAAAGAGAGACTAGAATAAACCCAAGTCAATGATGAACCTTCTCATCAGGAGGAAGATGGGAAAGTAGAGCAAGAGATGATTAAGGCTGAAATTGCAGCTATTACTCCCACTGAAGCTCAAATAATTATTAAAGATAGTGGAATCATGTTATTACTGGGATGTAATATCATAGTTTGCATAGCATATGATGCAGTTAGGAGAGATCCTCAAGCTTTGATATCTAAAGATCAATTTGAAAATAAAGTATTTGGTTATGGATATAGTCCAAAGCTACAAATTCTTGCAATTTGGTTTATGGCACCTAATACTAGCAAACATGAGGTTGTCAGGCCTATTGAAGAAGTTTTTTGTTCACTAGTGGTGAAAAGAGCTACTGACATAACTCCAATCCAAGCAGCTGAGCTAATTGCACCTGCTGCAATGCTTAGTGTGGACACTGCACATATTTTTTAGAAGAAATATGAATCTTTGGTCAAGGAATATAATAAGGCTTTGAATGAATTGGGTCAAATGAGAGCCATCATTCAAGCTACTCAAAGAACAATGACTCAACCCTCTTCTTCTTCATTTGATACTTCTACACAAGATAGGGAGACTTTGTCCCTTAGAATTGTTGATTTGAAGGAAAAGTTAGCTGTTGAAAAAGGAAAATGTCAGATAGGCTAAATTGGAGATAGTTACGGTGGCCAATGAAATTTTTGAGGATGTGCTTAAGCATAGGGTGACCAAGTTGGTCCACAAGGCTAATGATGTATGGGCCACATATAAAAACATTCATGAGGAAAATACAAAGTATCTACAAGTATAGGAGGCCTTTAGGAGTGAATGAAATAATTGGATTGCTAGGGTGAGTGCTTTGAAATAAATGATGCCAAAAATGAATGAGGATCCCAAGGCACCAACAAATATTCCTGATATCTTGAAAACTATTGACTCAATAAATGAGATAACTACTTTACATGGAAAGTTGGGTGGACAGCTCCCAAATAAGTTGAAGATATTAAAGGAGATGGAGGATCATGGTATTCCTCAAATATTGAATTCAAAAGGTGAATTGCATCCATTTGACACCGGAAGAAAGATTTGGGAGGATTGCTTGAAGCAGCTACGATGCATTTGTCTATCACTAATTACATCTTGCTCAATTAAAACATTGATACAATGGTGGAAATTGAATAAAAAATGGATATATTTGTTAATGAAGCATGATTTTAATTGATGCAAGGTACTCCCAATATATTACTAAGGTGTAGGATTTATTGAATGCTAAATGGCCCACTGAAGAATAATACAACATTTGGTTGGAGAGATACATAGAGTGAGTAAGGGAAATGTGTCATAGAAAAATGGCCCTTTGTCATTTTCATGGCCTTTTAGGTCTCGATTCATGTTGTTGAAACTATGTTGCTTTGATTTTATATTGTATAATGGCTTGAACATATTTATTTTGGTACTAAAACTCAAAGAATGATGCCTTGTGAAGGTGTTGTGAAGTGTTGTAACACATTTCTACATTCTTCTAGACTTTATTTAATACTTGATTTACCTAAAAATCACCTTTTGACATATCAACAAGTCCTATATTGAAGTGTTGTAAATTCTTGTAACAAGCCTTCATGCTTTTCTAGGCACAATCTCTTTATTTACACCTTTCTCAAGCTTTAGTTTGTCTCTTTATGCCCTCATATGCTTAATTAAGTGTATTTTTGGATATTATCCTGACAAAAAACATTAAACATAACATTTTTCCTGACACATGGTTTTATGTCCTAGGTGGGACCCATTCGTCGTTGGTGGCAAATGAGTCCCCCTTGGCCAAAAATTCAAAATATTTCAAATTTCCTTTCGGGATTTTATTAAAATTCAATTAATGTCAGCCTGTGATGAAGTATGAATGGATAGTAGGGAACAAGAATTGTATAAATAAGTGTTTTTCCCTCATTTTACATCTCTTACAATCTAATTCATCAAATTAACTCATCCACATATGCATTCAAGTATTCAAGCATTCTACATCATCAATTGAAGTAACTATTGAAGCACATTGGAGTAGCCATTGACATTACTTCAAACTTACAAGATCAAGGATTTGGTAAGTTAATAAAATTTGCATGTTGTTAGTTTACATTTCCTTTGCATTTCACTTATTTCTATTGGGTTTGATTACCAAAGTGGGGTTTGACCAAGGAAAACCCCTATTTTCTAATCCTCCAACAGTTTTCACCTTTGCATGTGTCTTTGTATCCTTTTTTTTGCAGCTTCGACAAGTTTAAAGGTGTTGAAAAGTGGAAATCAAGTCAACTAGGTTCTTCAAGTCAACTTATCATTATTTCAAGCTTATTAAGTGTTTTATGTCCATTTCCTCCACAGAACTGACTCTAACAACCCAACATTCAGACATTCCCAAATCTGGTGTTGCAGAGTTGATGTCTAATTTTCTAGAAATCCATGAGTGGAATGATTTTCCACCCTTGGAAAATGAGTCCCACCTAAGACCTGAAAATATGTATTTTGTCAAATCTCAGATCCCGACTGTTAGAAATCAGTTCTCAACACTTTTTCATCAGTAGGAGGACTAATTCGCCACCCTGGGCGAATAAGTCTCACTATGAAAAATTAGTAAATTTCATCAACATTATAGACACTCTAGAAAGCTTACACATCATCTAGGTGCACTCATATTTACCCTTGTTCCTTCTATTCTGCATAATTTCTTCATTTTCATAGTTATTTGCATATCACAATGTGTTTTCAAACATAGTTTAAATTGCACTTTTGCATTTATTTTAGTTCCTTTCAATCAATCAATTTCATTTAGTTAAGTTCAATTACATCATATTATATAGTATACATCCTGATTTGAGTGTTACATAAGCATTTTGGGACCCAAATCTCTCTCTTTCTAGGTGAAAAATCTACATAAGAGAGCAACCATCTTAGGGTTCCCAAAATTTATGTCACATTTTGGTGAACCTGACTTTTGAATACTTTAATACTACTGATTGCATTCATAGCTTGGATCCTAGTTTTCATTTGTATTAGAATTCAATTAGGACATTGATTTGTTATTGCATTCTAGGACCTTTCATTTTGCATTAGTGAAGCATCCATTTAGTTTTCATTTTTGCATTCAATTTCATTGAAAAAAGTAAAAATCTACATTCTACATCTATTATTGCATTATGTAGAACATTTAAATCATCCTTAAAATTCTGAAAAACACAAAAAAATTGCATCCTCGAACTCATTCGCCACCCAAGGTGAATCAATCCCTCTGCACTTTTTAGACAGTAGTTATGTGCTTTTTTCTACAATTTTTCATGCATTTCTATTTTTGTATTTGCATACCTGTTACAGTTAGTAGAATTTCTATTATTTTCATTTCAAATTCTTTGATTAGATTGCATTTCCATCCATCCTTCCTTTGTGGTACTTGCATGAGTGTTTGGTGCCTCGTTGATAATACTTTAGTGAGAAGAAGTTCTACACTCCTGGCATCTCGTGATAGCACTTTCGTTGTGGACCTTGGGATCTCACGAGCTCCTACTCCTGGTATGGACAATGGTGCATTAGGCCTTGACAATACCACTTACATGCCTTCACCTTTCCATCCTATGCATCTTGACAACGAAAAAAAATCCCTCCCGCAAGAAAAGGTCATTAATATTCATGAGGACTTTGCACATTTACAACAAGATTTTTCACTTGAAAACATTTCCACCATTGCTATACCTACCATTGAGAACCTTCACCACTTAATTAAGAGTGATGATGGCTTACAAGTGCTGAAACAGATTGCTGAAATTTATAATAAACATGCCTCTTCAAATACCCAATCCGCAAACATTCCTGTAAGCCAAGTGAACATCTCAAGTTCCTCCTCCTTTAACTATAGCTTCTATACCCACTTACACCAATCCGAAAGTCCATACAACTATGCATCAACCTAATTATGTGGCTACTTCTTTCCTAATTTCCACTAGCATTCCTACTTATTTTGTGGCATCGCATCCTCCTTCCACTACTTTCACAACCCTTAGTATTCCTTTCACCTCCCCTAACATCACCTACACTCCATCACCATTTTCCCTTCCACCTCAACCCAATTATCCTGATCCTTTTATGACACAACTCCTTAACACTGTTTCATCTACACAACACCAACTTGCCACCATTAGTCAAGGTCAAGCTTCTCTACCCACACATCTTGTCTATAGTAGCCTCTTATCATTAGACATCTTATGTACCCCAATGCCACATGGGATAGAAATGCCGAGGTTTAAGAAATATGGAGGAAAAGGGGACCCTATCAACCATGTCAATGCTTTTACTACCTTGTGTTGTGATTTTTTCCTTGATGATAAACATTTAGCAAATATTTTTCCAAGGACCTTGAAAGATACTACTTTAGAATGGTTTTCCAACTTTCCCAATCATTCCATCCGTTCATTTAACGAATTGGCAGAAGCATTCATTAATCACTTTCAAGTACACATGATGCCTAAAAAGACAATGGTTGACCTTATGAGATGTAAACAAAACACCGATGAAAAAGTGATAGATTTCATTTCCTGTTACCAATCCTTATACACTCAAGTTGATGTCAAAATTCCAGATGTGCATCTATAGAAGATGTTTATTGAGAATTTGCACACCAATCTCCAAGATAAACTTACCATGATGTAATTTACTTCATTCATGCATTTATGCACAACATTATGTAATTATCAAATTTTGGTTTCAAGTCATGAGTCAAAATCCACTTCTAGCCAAGTTGACAAACCTAAACATAACAATCCAAACAACAATAACTCGCAAAACTTCTAAAAACCTAACTGAGGCTTTTTACAATTTAACCCACCTCCTCCACCCCCAAATCAACCAACTCAACAAGTTCAAAATTCAATGGTTGTGCCTTATCATTATGGAGATCCAAATAGACATTGCACCCCTTTACCTGACACCCTCCACCATACAATGAACCAATTACTCCAAAAATGAATGATTACCTTACCACCTGTTCATCCACTTGATCCCAATCAACCCTTACCACCTACCTTCAAACCTAACGCTTATTTCCATTTTCATCATCAAAATCACCACAACACTGAACACTGCAAGCATCTTAAACATTCAGTTCAAGACCTCATTGATTTGGAAGAAATGACCATTATGGGTGTTAATGATCAAGGCAATAAGTCTGTTGCACCCCCTAAATTTTTTTTGCAAATCTTCAACAACACTATGCCTAAACACACCACCTTGTTCATCAAGGCTAGTGAACCTTCAAAGCCTAATGTAATGAATATTGATACACACAGCGAACAACTTGATACATCTCCTCTTGATGCCCAAGTTCATCCTATGGATGAACTTGTAGCTATGATAGACGTTATCCCTCGCAAGGGCCAAACCACTAAATCTCTTGATATTAATTTTTTTGCTAAAGACATACTACAAAAGCTTCCTGATGGTCCTCTCTACATAGCTGGAAAAATCTATGATAAACCTACTAATGGGATATTAATAGATCCCGCTTGTGGTGAGAATGTGATCACATAAGAATTTCTAGTATTACATAATTTATATCAAGATGACTATAATACACCAATTGCATGAATTAAAACACATAATGGTTTTTCATACCCTACGATTGGATTGATCATGCTACCTTTACAAATAAGACCTAAGACCTTGGAGGTAAAATTTTCCATTATCCCACAATCTGATCAATTTCATTTGTGGCTAGGCCTTCCTTGGCTTCACTCAATGAAAGTGGTCCCATCAGTCATTCATAAGTGCTTGAAGTTTCCACATGGCAATGAGGTATTCATTGTACACCATAGTGGCTTTAATCCATTATCTTCCAAAGGTAACTTTTCATTAGAAACTTTTTGGCCTGAACCCATGGAACCTATCACTCCTTGTAAGGACTTCTTTTACATTGCTTATCAAAAGTTTAAAGCTAAAAATATCATTGAAATATCTCTTTGTAACACATCTCTGTCCACCTCTACTACTCTTATCCTTAATGAAACCATGATTACACCTTAATTTGATATCAAACAAACAATCAAGCCTTCTGAACAATATCCTCCTGACACTTCCCAGCCATCATTTAAATGACCACGAGCAAATGGCATAACTGCTACCTTACCTCCTCATATTAAACAAATATATAAAGTGAAAGAGAAAGTGGTTGACCCATCCTCTTCAATTTCTCCTACTCTTCCCCCTCGGAAGTAGAAGAACCTATGACGACTCAATCCACTCTTACACTTCAACAAATTCAGTACATAATTAAACGAAACCACGGTTCTTGGGAATCGACATCGTCATCATCTCCTTGCCCATCAATCTCATATGGAAGACAAACAAGACAATCAACCTCTCTCCTTGACAGAAAAAATAGATGACCACCTTCCCCCTCCTGACCTACCACATGATAATTCAACCCAACAATTGCAAAAAAACCAACCTCTTCAACAACCACCACTCTTGGTACATCCATCCTTAGAAATCACCCTTCATCCTCCCATTGTTATTAATCTTGATAACAATGAGGATGCAACGATCAATAAAATAGATGAATAAATAAACAATGATTTGAACTCTTTATTTTCATCTACAATGAACTTAAATGATACAAACTCTCCACCAAGTGAAGAACCTAGTACAACCCCTAGTTCAACACTTTTGATTCCTCCTTTGTACATCCAACCACCTTCGCATTATAATGAACATGATTGGGAGGTGGATGACTTGATGGATGACTTGCATTTTCCTAGCTAGTCTCTCATCTTTTACTTATTCTTTGTTTTCTTTTTCTTTTCGTGTGCGTATCATGTTCCCCCATATTGTGCATTTGATGTTTCCTCTCCTTGTACACTTCTTCTATTTGTATCTTTCTTCTTCTATTCGTTGTGCTTTGTTTTGTGTTTTCCTTTTGGGGATGACACAAAGCATAACGACACCCTATGTCTCTTCCATCTTGACCCAAACAGTCCTTGTCTTTTTCAAATTTTGTTTTGTGTTTTCCTTTTGAGGATGACGTAAAGTGTAGAGATTCCCTATGTCTCTTCCATGTTGACCCAAATAGTCCTTGTCTTTTTTCAATTTTTGTTTTGGGTTTTCCTTTTGGGGATGACACAAAGCGTAGAGACACCCTATGTCTCTTCCATGTTGACCCAAACGGTCCTTGTCTTTTTCAATTTTTGTTTTGTGTTTTCCTTTTGGGGATGACGCAAAGTGTAGAGATGCCCTATGTCTCTTCCATGTTGACCCAAATAGTCCTTGTCTTTTTCAATTTTTTGTTTGTGTTTTCCTTTTGGAGATGACGCAAGGCATTGAGACCGCAATGTCTCCTTCATGTTGACACAAAAGATTTTTCTTTTTCATTCTTCCTTATTTTTGCTTGTGTTTTCCTTTTGGGGATGATGCAAATCATTGAGACTGCAAATATCTCTTCCATGTTAACTCAAAATGGACTTTCTTTTTCCTTTTTTTTCACTCTCTTTGTATCATTCTTCTCGTTCTATGTGTATTTTGGGAATGATGATAGTTCTGCGCTCTTTCATAAAAACATTGTAGCAACGAGCATACTGACCCCAAATCCATAGATCCCTTATGTGTTTGGTGTATTTTCTTGTCTAGGGGGAATCTTCCTCCCTTTCTTTGTTTTTCATTTTTACTTGACATGACGCAGCCTACCCTCGAAACATATGACTTGGCATAGAGCTTTCCAGGTTGGCTCTCGTGTCTTGTTTTTCTTTAAATTTCATTTTATTTTGTTCTCTACTTTAAAGCAATTGCTCACAAAATGATGAGTACCAATTCCTTTAAAGTGGGGGGCATACAATACCATTATTTCATTATTCATTCATGCTTCTTAGTGTAGCCTTTTCATTTACGTGATGTGTTTGTCACTTTGTGGATGACATTGGGTGTGATTTCCTTCATAAGTGTGATCTATCTCAGCATATTACATTCCTCTTTGTGGTTTGATGTGACGTACTACATCCCCTAAGTTACAAATATACTATTCTTTGATTGGTCCTCTCTTGGAGACATTAGACACAATGTTCCCTAAGTGACTAACCTTGCATAAACTAAACAAGACTCCTTTGAACAATCTTTCACATTATTGTGTTTGGCCACCTCGCATAACACAACTGGCATGCCTGTGGAGCTGTCTTATTTGTTTTTCCACCTTGCATAACACAACTTGCATGCCTGTGGTGCCATCCTATTTTGATTCTCATGAAACTTAAACTGAACTTTACATTTCTTTGGCTTCATGATGCCTTGTTAAAGTTATCAAGCGGTATAACTTTGGCATGATTAAGTGGGAAGCCCAACTAGTAGCATTACTTTTTCCCATAGCCACTTTTGTGTTTGTGAGTGCATACTAACTACCGTATGTATCTTACTACTTTTTGGGCCTTCTCACCCCGCGGACAACTAGTTTCGTGGCCCTAGAGTGAGTACACAATTTCTTTTTCAATCAATCAGCCTAGATCTCCTTTCACAACTAGTTGGATTGATGATCGAAGCTTCATTCAATTCATTTCACCACTTGTGTGTTCCTTTGTCCTTATGTCTAGTTTTCCATGGGGTCTCTGTCCTTGGGGCTTCATCATCCCTCTTGATTGTTGTATTCCATCTTGCTAGCATAAGTGCATTTGAACCCTCCCTCGATGTTCATGGCTACTTTAGTGTGAGGAAGCAAGTTCGTCAACTCACTAAAGTGGGGGCCACATGTTTCGTAGAAAAATGGCCCTTTTTCATTTTCACGTCCTTTTAGGTCTCGTTTCATGGTGTTGAAACTATGTTGCTTTGATTTTATGCTATATCATGGCTTGAACATGCTTATTTAGGTGATAAAACTTAAAGAGCGAAGTCTTGTGAAGGTGTTGTGAAGTGTTGTAAGACACTTCTACATTCTTCTAGACTCTATTTAATACAATTTACCTAAAAATCACCCTTTTACATATCAACAAGTCCTATATTGAAGTGTTGTAAAGTCCTATAACAAGCCTTCACACTTTTCTAGGCACAATCTCCTTATTTACACCTTTCTCATGCTTTATTTTGTATCTTTATGCTCTCATATGCTTAATTAAGTGTATTTTTGGATATTATCCTGACAAACAACATTAAACATAACATTTTTTCCAACACATGGTTTTAGGTCCTAGGTGGGACCCATTCACCATGGGTGGCGAATGAGTCCCCCTTGGCCCAAAATTCAAAATATTTCAAATTTCCTTTCATGATTTATTAAAAGTCACTTGATGTCAACCTATGTTGAGGTATGAATGGATAGTAAGGCACAAGAATTGTATAAATAAGTGTTTTTCACCTCATTTTACATCTCCTACAATCTAATTCATCAAATTCACTCATCCACATATACATTCAAGTATTCAAGCATTCTACATCATCAATTGAAGCAACTATTGAAGCACTTTGGAGCAACCATTGACATTAATTCAGACTTACAAGATCAAGGATTTGGTGATTTAATAACATTTTCATGTTGTTAGTTTATGTATTTCCTTTGCATTTCACTTATTTCTATTGGGTTTGATTACCAAAGTGGGGTTTGACCAAGGAAAACCCCTATTTGCTAACCCTCCAACATTTTTCCACTTTGCATGTGTCTTTGCAACCTTTTTTTTGTAGATTTGACAAGTTTAAAAGAGTTGAAAAGTGGAAATCAAGTCAACTAGGCTCTTCAAGTCAACATATCATTATTTCAAGCTTATTAATTGTTTTCTATATGTTTCCTGCAGAACTGACTCTGACAACCCGACATTTAGACATTCCCAAATCTAGTGTTGCAAAGTTATTAGATTTTCCAAAAATCTAGGAGTGGACTGATTTACCACCCTTGGTGAATGAGTCCCACCTAAGACCTAAAAATCTATATTTTTTCAGATCTCAGATCCTGACTGTCAGAAATTAGTTCTCGACACTTTTTCATTAGTAGGAGGACTAATTCGCCACCTTGTGCGAATGAGTCCCATTGTGAAAATTCAATAAATGTCATTAGCATTCCAAACACTCCAAAAATCTTACACATCATCCAGGTGCACTCAGATTTACCCCTGTTCCTTTTTTTCTACATAATTTCTTCATTTTCATAGTTATTTGCATATCAGAATGTGTTTTCAAACATAGTGTAAATTGCACTTTTGCATTCATTTTAGTCCATTTCAATCAATCAATTACATTTAGTTAAGTTAATTTACATCATACTATATAGCACACATCCTGATTTGAGTGTTACATAAGCACTTTGGGACCCAAATCTCTCTCTTTCTAGGTGAAAAATCTTAGGAAGAGAGCAACCATCTTAGGGTTTCCAAAATCTATGTCACTGGAAATAATGGACATGAGAAGAATAATACATAGCCTAAATATGGTAAAAATTAATATTTTGATATAACATGGTAAAATATTATTCTCTCCTCAAAACTCAAAGTGATTAGCATGTGATGCTAATGTGGATTAACACATTTTGACCTTTTTCTACTTTATTTTCCTTGCTTCGTAAGTTTTGTTGTTTTTATTTTCTTATAGTTGGCATTTTGAGCACATGGAGAATATCTTGTAACTATTGTAACAAACTAATGATTTATTTTAAGGTGGGACTTATTTTCCATGAGGAATTGAGGATAATTGTCCCTCATGTTTATTTGCTCCACCTGAAGACTCAAGCGTAACTAAGAAGGGAATATTATTTCAAATTAGTCCTATGGGATCATGACATGTGTGCTATCTGGTCTGCAACTTGTTTTGCTCCTTCATATCTATAAGAAGGAATTCAGGACCAGAAGCACAGAGAGTTAGAATTTTTTGAGTTGGTATTGTTTGTTTTGTCAAGACAAATACATAGCAAGTTTTAGAGTCTTTGTTTTAAGTTTCTTTTGGAGTTCATACTTATGCATGTAAGAATGATAATGATATACCATTTATAATACAGATTAATATCAATTTCAAGGTTATTCTATCTCCTTGTATGTAAGTTATGGGCTATGATTGAAAGTAGTCGAGGATTTATTTCACTTGTCTTTGTCATTATCTAATGGATGTTCAGTTTCATGTTTTCTTATTGATTCAATGAATTGATGTAAATGCTTATATGAGATTGATAACTTATAATTACTATGTGTTAGGATATTTGTAAGAATTGATAATCTTGAACGTCACAAAGGAATATTCTAATGCAAGATTTCTTGGGGTTATATGTGTTATTATCTGAATTGTTATCAGGTTATTTCAAAAGGTATTGACTCTGTTCTTGGGATAAAGACACTGATTCATGTAGGATATTAGTGTTACACTTACAGTGTTGATTCAATGACTACTCAATCTTTTAACCATAAAATCTCAAAGGAACACTGTTGTTTTTTTTTTTTTGGTGTTTTCTCTCTCATATATGGTATATATATATAACATTGACATAATTAGCTGTAAACTTAGTCAATGTTACTTTTAAGTGGTATCATGAGAGATATATGTTATTAACAATGTATTTGATTGTAATTGTGAAAATTCTTTAGTTATACATTGTGGGATCACCTTTCTAGGTTTCATAGAGCCCAAAGAGTAGGAATAGAAATTTAGCAACTTCTATTCATTCATTGGCCAATCCCTATAAAATTACTAATAATTGGAAATGGAAAAATCCATAGGTACTTCTGGAGATCATTTTGGTTCTTAAAAAAACAAATAGAAGCTACAAACTTCTGATACATTTTGAGGCGTCGACCATTCCATGATCACCTTGATCTTTTCAGGGTCTACAAAGACTCCCTCAACTAAAATAATATTTCTTAGATAGTGCACCATGTCTTGATAGAATGAACACTTGGATAGCTTCCCAAAGAGTTTCCTTTCTATCAGCCACTATAGAACTATCCTCAAGTTCCTATCATGCTCTTCAATAGACTTTGATAAAACTAGGATGTTGTCAATGAAGATAAAAACAAAGTCATCCAAATAGTCTTTGAACACACTATTCATGAGGTTCATGAAAGTTGTAGATGCATTAATCAAACCAAAAGGTACCATAGTGAACTTGTAAGGTCCAAACCGAGTTTGAAAGTTAGTCTTTGGAATATCTTCTTCCTATATTCTCAACTGATGGTACCTTGACCTAAGATTGATTTTGGAGAAAATTGTCACCCCCTTCATTTGTTCAAACAACTCATCGATCCTTGGGAGTGGATATCGGTTCTTGATGGTTTCCTTGTTCAACATATGATAGTCTATACATAGATGCAAGGTTGCATCCTTCTTTTTCACAAAGATTATTGGTGCTCCCAAAGGAGACACACTAGGTCTTATGATCCCTTTGATCAACAATTACATTAACTAGGCTTTCAACTCATAGAGTTAAGTGGTGATCATCTGATAAGGTGCTTTAGATTGAGGATCAACTCCTCGTACAAGGTAAATAGAAAATTCAAATTCCCATTTCGAAGGTAACTCAATAAGTTCATTAGGGAATACATCTCGAAACTCCTTGAGAATAGGGTAGTCATCTAGATACGGTTCCTTGTTGTTAGGGTTACTAATATGTAAAAAATAGATAGCACATCCCTTTCAATGAGTCTTTTTGAGCTGCATAGAAAAAAATTCTCTAAGCTCTAAGGGTCTTTGCATCCCACAAATCTTGACTGGGTTCCCATGATCATCTAGACAATTAACCACCTTATCCTCATAGTTCACTACAGCCTTATGTCTAGTTAACCATTTTATTCCCAAAATTACATCATATGACCCTAAAGGTGCCACATACAGGTTGACCTAGGTTTGGAAGGTTAGAAGCTCTAACTCACTACAAAAGAAACAAGTATCTACCCTCCCTTTTTCATGATTACCATACTAGACTGTCCATGATTTTTCCATGTATCTAGGTATAATAGGTATTTTGGATATTACTCTAGGATCTATGAAACATTTAGTGGCTCCAGTATCAATTAAAATAGAGGCAGTTTGGCCATAGAGCTTACCAGTCAACTATATTAGCAAAGCTTGATACTCTGCCTAGTTGTTATCCACTCTAGCATGGATTTGATGCTATTAAGACTATTGAAAGTTACCTTTCCTTCACAACTTCAACTATTGTGGACAATTTAAAGCATAATGGTCACCTCCACAAGTGTAGCACCTATCATGAGGCCCTTTGCAACCTCCTGGCTTGTCCTCCCTGAAGCCCTTCTGCTTTTGGTCATCTTTACCTTTGTTCCTATTTTCCTTCTTATTCTTTCCACCATTACCATCTTCACCTTTCTCCTATGACTCACTTCCCCTCTTGAGATTACAAATCTAATGGTTCTTATCTCCTTTATGAAATTCCTTGTTCTAAAACTGTGACTTAGGATTTGCATTATTGTGGTAGTTGGATAACTGCTACAATTTATGATCCTATTTGGGAGCCTTTAGGAAGACTTCATTCATGGTAAGAATATCATGCATTTCCACTTCTACTCCAATAGGGGGCCTAAGTCCCAATATGAACTTTTTGATATGGAACCATTCATCTCCCTAATAATGGGGCACATACTTCATTAGATTGGTGAAAATTTTCCAATATTGGGTTACAGTCATGCTCCCCTGAGTTAGGTTTTGAAATTTTGTCACCTTCTTCATGAAGAAGAGGTGCAATAACCATCTCTTTTGAAAAGATTGGAGTAAGAGTTCCCATGTAATCTCAATAGGCTAAATATTCCTTTCTAACTTGTTGTTGTCCCACCAAGTAGTTGCTTCTCCTGAAAGCTGATATGTAGCCCATGTCGCTTTAGTCTGGTCAGATAGGTTATAGATTCCAAAGTATTTTTTCATCTCAATGATCCATGCATATGTGTCTGCTCTAATATCCTTACCATCAAGCTTAGGTAGTGCTACTCTTTTGAGATCATTTCCAAGTTCTCCCTTAATTCAACCTTGAGGGCCTTCTCCTATTCCACCATTCCCTTGATTGAATTTTGTATTCTCGTGAACCCAGTCCTCACATGCCACTCAAATATCATGTTCTATGTGGTCCATATGAGCCTATTTTCTATTCAGAACCTATATAATCTATTCTAGCCTCTTGTTTGGTCCATTGTCTAACCCACTACCACTCGTCTCTTGCCTGGTGGTCACCATACTGACTCACATGTGACCTGAATCACATTTCACATCTATCACATCTTAACATTGGGTTTTATGAATAAGCATTCTTATTCTACATCACATTACATACACATGCATATATCCTTTATTCATGGAAGACTTACACATTCATGCACAATAAATATATTTTGAAGTTCTTCATTTGAACACACCAAAAATAACAACGTGTTTTATTTATATTAAGTGTGGTTAAATAGACCCTTATTTACAAAGTATTCTTGTTACATTAACTATTTTTCTCATTATCAGACTGAAGAAATTCCTTTGGGTCCTCATTAGAATTTACATCAAGTTTTTCAAAAGAGGATAGTTGAGCACACAAGCTCTCCATTTCCTCCTTAGTTAGCAAAGGTGCATTTGTTACACAACCTACATGGAAATCTCTTATTGCAGAAAGCTTCTTAATATTGGGTGTTCACTTCTCCTCAATCTTCTTGCCTCTCTCTAGCTTAAGTCATGTGAGGGCTTGAGCTAGAGTCTCGTCATTAGGAATATTGGGTTGAACCTCAACATTTTCTTCCATTACGACTTTATTGTTTGAGGTCCTAATTTTTTTCCCTTTCTTTCATCCTACCTTATACCTTCCCATAACTTCATTCAATCTAGGTTTGGTCAATTCTTAGGAAAACTAAATTTTTTCAAGGTTCAACTATTCCCTAGTCAAGGCTATTGCAGAATCAAAAGGCCTAGAGTTAAACCCTAATCTCTAATACAAAATGTAATAACCCATTATAAATTATTACATAATTATATTATTGCAATGACATAATGAATATTTAATTTTAAAAAGGCATAACTAACTATCTATTGTCAATCATAGCAACACATGACTAATTAAAATGATTCAAGATATATATATATATATATATATATATATATATTCAATTTCATTGTCATTTACAATATCCAAGTTGAATTGGCTCATAAGGCCACATAGTCAATACAATGTATAAATTTACATCAAGGTTACATCATAGACCAAGGTTTCCTCTTGACGCTCACCTCCACTAATGGATGAGAACATGGTTGAAGTTCTTTTCCACCCAACCATGAAGCTTACACTTCCCCAAAATTCTTGTAACTTGAAGAATACCTGACCTTGCAAGGAAATTTTAGCAAGAGAACAATCTACAAGGTGGAATCTAGTGCATTCCCAAATATCAACATGCATCTCTATCTATGAGTTAGAAAAATGCAAGATATATGCTAGGAAGGAAAAGAGTGTTATCACAAAGTCCATACATACATAATGAATGAATTGCTTGGCCAAGCATAAGAATAATTTTGCAACAAAAAACAATAGGTTTTGCTAAAAGAAAAAACATATACTCTCTAAACTGCATTTTGACACCCATCCCAAAAGGTAACTTTCTACAACACAATTATTCCATAATAGCTATCTACCCTGTAGCAACATCTACCCTGAGGTGCTCTAGTCTACTTAGGTGTTATTGTTCTACTTAGTTAAGAGATTATTCTTTACACACATATCTATGGAAAATTAATTCAGTCTACTTATTTCTTCATTACAAAAATAATCAGAAAATGTTTTAAATGGAATTGATCAATACATTATCTAGTCATATCATACACATGACATATGATTACATTCAACGTATATCATTATTCATTTAAGAATGAATTAAATAAGTAACAAAAGAAGGTATGTCACAAGTATGTGTATGTACATAGATGAAGGTCTATGTGCATACACATATATGTGCCTACTTAGGTTATAAATTTTTGCATACATTCTGAAATAAAAACTAATAAATTAGATTGTTATCATTCAACTAATGTTTCAAATTTACATATTGTTGTCAGATTACAAGAAGTAAATGGATCTTTAAGAAAAATTTTGTTTGAATAGTTTTCCCTCATATTGTTATGTCATTTGTGTCAAACCAAGCTATGATATCAACTATGTTGTTGTAGCCAAACAAGTACTATTTATACATAATGATTTTTTTTATAGCTAAAAAATTACAATTTATGGAAAAATGATGTCATTTAAAACTAAACATGCAATGTTTATAATAGAATGATGTTTTTTTCAGCTAATCAATTACAGTTTATGTCAAAACGATGTCGTTTACAACTAAACATACAATGTTTATAAAAGAATGATGATTTTTCCAACTAAAAAATTATAGTTTATTACAAAATTATGTCGCTTATAGCTAAACTTACAATGTTTATAACAGAACAAAGTTGTTTTTAGCTAAACAATTATAGTTTATGACAAAACGATGATGTTTACAGCTAAACATTCATTTTTTATAACATAACGATGTTGTTTATAGCTAAAAAATTACAATGTATATCCAAACAATGTTGTTTATAGAATTTTACAGTTACAGCTCCAAGTTACCATTGCTTCATTATTTCAACCTCTGTCATTCTGAGAACAGTTGTTTATAAAATACATATAAGAAAACCAAAGAATGTTGTTATTGATTCTGAAAAGGTAATTAAAAGAACTCAAATGACATGCTAACCGTTTATCAACAACAATATTGTGATCATAATCATGGGATCAATCTTAACATGGCTCGGGTTTGAAGAACCCTCATTCAATGTTTTAACAAATTAAACCTCTGTCGTTCTATGAAATGACCAACAATGATTTGACTATCGCTATGTAATAGGGTGGTCGAGGTTGAAGCCAAATATGCTAACCCTCGACTTGGATATATTCACCCAAAGGACAATATGGGTGTCATTCGTGGAGAATGATAGTTTACATTACCATACATGCAAGCACATAGATGGAAATAATTTAATGTTTTGCAATCATCCTCTATGGACTAGGCGACATGATACAATATTACCACTGTGATATAAAGATTATAACACAACTACAATAATATCAAAGAAATGATATTACAAAAATGGGCGATATAAGCCCACCATCACTCATACTGATGGGGCAACACAATGTAGCTACAATACCCATTGATCCAAGATCAAAAGGGTGATGGTTGTCACACCATATGGGTGGCCATCAAATTGATTTCAATCATACAAAATAAATTACAACATAAAATCTATATGAAATATTTGTTGCCTACCCTTAAAGGGTGATATCAATTTAAAAATAAATTCATTCCAATCACAGGCTTATCTATTCACTCGATAGCCATGTGATGAGCTAAATAAAAGCGCATGCAATAGATGCATAAGGGGTGGTGACATCATGAACTTATAGAATAAGACATGATCGAATTTAAAGACTTTGGTGAACCATGCACAATGCATAACTAAGAAAAGAAATGCCATCATGTCCATGCTCACAACATTAGGGTATGTGCAGGATCATGGAAAAAATAGGCCCTTAAGTGGCAAAAAATTCAGAAAAATCAAAGTTAGGCAATTTGACATAAAAATTTGAATAAGTTATCTATATTATTTCAAAAATATGTAAGAATAGAATCTGTAGCAAATTGAAATTAGTTTCTAAACTACTAGGTTTTTTTTAAAAAAAAAAGAATCTATTTGGTGAAAATTTGAAATTTCAATGCAAGAGTACTTAAATTTCGGGAAAAAAAGAAGTAGGTGTCTATCGACCACCTAACCACAATAAAATGATAATATTTTTTATAATATTTTAGATATAAGTAGAGGACTCATGTCCTGATGTGATGCATATTTTTTTGTAATTTTTTTCCAAGTAAATAATTAATTATGAATTTTTTATTAGAACTTTTAAAAAATATAAAAACTCGTATGTTTGACCACCTTAACTTGGTCAAAACTTCAAGAAATTCAATTTTTTTTTCTAATCCTATAGTATGCAAAGCATAGAATGTGATCCATGTTTTGGATTTAAAAAAATGTGATACCATTTGAAAGCTATAGATTTTTTTCAATCAGCCTATCAATTAAGAATTTAGTCATAATTTGAATAGAAAATGAATAATAATTACTTATTAAATTCAAAGTAAAGCATAATTTATATTGGTGGAAAGCTGAGAATCTCCTTTAAAAACCCTTTTCATTTTATCAATTTTTGGTAAAAAAAAAGTCGTCAGCAACATACCCATCATATTGCCACTTTTTGGCCCATCATGATCCTACACATACCCATTAAACATTTATCAAATTCAATCAAATGATTTGCATAAAGAAAATTGACAACAAATTTCATATGATTCTATAGAATCATTGATATAATCAATCAGACTGTGCATTGAGAATAGAAAAACTATAAATGAAAATGCAAACATTTCAATGTAAAAACATTAAATACCTCTGATTGTGAGGATTTTTCCTTTGGCTTTTTCCACAATGCTCGACAAACAGCCCGTTCTCTCCTTTTTTGTGTTTAAGATGTCTCTCAAAAATGGCAACTTCTCTATTTTTCCTTGCACCTCCACTAAAGGGATCATTTGAAATCTTGATGGGCATTACTGTTTAGCCACCCCATTCATAGAATTTGAATATTTTTCTTAATTTTGATGGTAGGCCATGACATCATGATATTTTATCATGATATTATTTAAATTCTATCAATTTGACAGTTAATATCGATTTCAAATTTAATTGTTAAGATATATATATCTGTATGTATATATATTTGTATGTATGTATGTATGTATGTATGTATGTATGTATGTATGCATGTATACATGTGTTTACATATTATTGTATTTGTATATAAATTTTTTTCATGTAAATATTCGTCATTTAAATAAGAATGAACTTTTATTTTCATTTTGAAAAAAAATGTTTAAATGTAGTGGCTTTTTTTCTTGTCCTATAAATAAGTCTTTGTGTAATACATACATTCATTTACATGTTAAGTTACACTTTTTTTTTCTTTAAAATTATCAAAACACAAGCTCAAGATAGAAAATTAAATAAGAATTTTGCATATACTACATTTCTCAAGTACATCTTTTTAATCATCGAGTCATTTCAAGTTAGATTAATATACTTCTCCTATATGAATTCCAAATGTAGTTATCATGTCATTTTGTGGTGTGTACACCCAGATTCCATCAAGCTTACCATTCAATCTAGCTAAACAATCCTACTTCAACTGTGTTCTCATCCTTCAACCTGTCATCCTACAATTACACACAATTGTAGTTACATAGTTCATCAGTAACATTCAATCATGATAAAATATAAGATAGTTTCAGAAGATCACATAGTCAACAACTGTCAACTTCTTTCAAACTTTTCATAAATTTCTAAATTTTGATTCAACATATTGAATTTCCTCAATAATTTAATTTATCATATTATAATTTAAATGCAATAAAAAATGGGTTATGACAGTTCACACCTTGGTTGTGTAGCCATTTTTGTCTTATATCTTTTTTAAGGTTGCACGAGTTGTTTAAAGATAGTGAGTCCTATAATAGCTTATAACTCGTTATAATATATTGCAAGTTAATCCTCACCATGGTTTTTCCCCTTTTTCATTTTCCACATAAAAATCTTGGTGTTCATGTGTTATGTGGTGTTGTGATTTCCTTCATGTACTCATTCATTGTTGTAGTTAAATATGTTTTGATAATTGGTTGGATTATTTCAAAATAGTTTAATAGAATACTAATTCAGCCCCCCTCTTAGTATTCTGGGTATTCAAATATTGGTATCAAAGCCTAGTTCCTTTTTGAAAGTTTAACAACTTGAGGAAGATCTTGGAGTTTGAACACATGGATTGAAAAAAGTATCCTATTCATCTGGAAGAAATTTCTATAATTGAATATGAAGAAGATGACTGTATGTTTGACAAAGAAGAACTTAAAGCTTCTCTTGAAGATCTTGACAAAGTTGAAAGTGAGAACAAAAAATTGAAGGAAAGCCTAGGAGAAGCAAATGAATCAATCAAAAAGCTGAGAGAACAAATCAAGAAGTTCAAAGAAATACAAATAGAATTTAATGAATCTAGTTGAAGAAGGAAAATGAAGACATCACCAGACTGAAAGTGCAAGTGGAAGAAAAAAAGAGAATCAAGGAGTGTATGAATGCTAAGATACAAAGAAATTCCAATGAATGCACAAAGCTTGAACAAGAAGTGGTAAACCTAAGATTAGATCTGGAGAAAGCAAGAGCTCATGAGGAAAAATTCAAAACAAGTACTACAATGCTTGATGAATTCATTGCAATTCAGAAACATTCTAATGTAGAGCAGGGAGATCTTTAGTCACACAAACACAATCCAAACTCAACTGACCACTTTTCTAATTCTTCAAACCCTCCCTCAATGGGTTTTCACTATTTCTTCACAATTCTCTTGTAGGTGTTCAATCGGTGGTAATGGATAATATCTCTCCAAACACAACTCAAATCCACAAACAAAAAGTTGTTTCAAACACCCATTTTTTCATACTCAAACATACCTCAAATTCAACCTAGGTTGATGTACTTTGGACCAACCTCTTCAAAACTCAATTGGTTCATTGTCCTACAAGGCCAATTAGGCTTGTTTTGCAAAGGAAGTACCCTCGTAACTTTCTTCCCTCCACAAAAATCAATAAAAATTATCTTAATAGGTCTCAAAACATCCAATTCAACAACTTTTGGCTCCCAAAACTCATATCTAAACACCAAACAAAGAAACCCTTATTCTAGGGTTGCCTACGCACAAACACATGAGGGTTTTATGGAAATCTACTCTCCAATCCTCTTCTTTCTATACCAAATCCTCCAACATATCATTTTATGCCTGCCTAGTCTTCCCAAACCTTCACCAAAATTTGGACACATATATTTCAACAAAACACTACCTCAAACCTCCATTTTCAATCCCTAATTCACTCAAAACACCCAGGGACAACACCAATAACTCACCCAATTTATTCTCCCTACTCAATACTCACAAAATACCATATTATCATATCCTAATAGACACATTCCACTGATCCATAGGGTAAAAAATAGGTGGAATGAGTTAAAATAACATATTACACCCTCAAAACCCTTGAAATTGTCTCCTCAGACCCGTATATAGCAAAAACCTTCTAAAAACCACCAACCCTGATGAAGTTCCCTCAAAATCAAATAAAATTGAATCTATTTCAATCCACTAAAGAATCCAATTCAGATTTTGAACAAACACTAATTCTACGGGTTGTACTAGTTAGAAGAACAATGAATTTTTTGGAAAATGCACAGAAAAATTTAGTTTTCAATGTTTTCTTTGATAAAAAATGAGCAACCAGTCATTACATCGAGTTTCTCCAGACCTATTTAACCTTTCCAAAAACATAAACAACCTATTCAACTTCCTAAACTAACCAACTAACCTTCAAATCCCAATTGACTGTTGGGCTTCCTCAAAAGTTGTAATTTTGCAAGTTTTCAACTTTTCAACTTTTGTAACATTACAATTTTTGCACCTTTTACATAACTTTGCAACTTTCACCTAGTGACACTACAAACATCATTAATGTCCTTAACATGGCCTTATTACATCAAGGTTACCCTTAAACTACTAAAACCCACTGAACCTATAACCTAATTGCATTTTTCAAACATGGTGCTCCTGCACCATACACCGGACCAAGAAAAGGACTCATGTCCCTTGAGATATTGTGATGTCCTACTCCTCACTTCTTCTCGGCTTCTCTTTGCTTTCCACTTGCTCTTTGGACTATAAATCCTCCCCACTACATCATCTACTATGTTCTTTCATCGTACCTTCCATCGTTGAACTTAAATCTACCTTGCCATTGTTCGTCTCTTGCAAACAAATATGATCATTTTTCTCTATCCTTCCTTACATCTACAGCTTGTGTTACCCTTGCTTGTACACCTGAAATAAAAAATTTACCAAGTACACCTTGTACTGCCTTCTTCATTACCTCTTCTATTTGCTTGAATCTTCTCCTTGGCACTTTCGAAACACACTTGTACTCTTGTTCTTTTACCTTCATTTCATGTTGCAGGCTCTTTACCCCTGTTTCGTCAGTCTCATCAAATCTACCACCCTTTTTCATAGTAAAACATGTCTTCCCTCTAACCTCTCCTACAACTAGTGGATAAGATACTTTCCAAACCCATATTGCTTCATGATCTTTCATTCCAACCAATGGTTGCTTATTTAGTTGCTCTTTAACCTTCTCTTGGTTTGCTTTGGGCATCAACACTTTTCCTTTATCCTTCAACTCTGTAGCACTCTTAAAAAAATAAAAATTGTTGTCTTCAAACATAGAAGTGGCTGCAAAATCCTTACACTTCCCTCCCTTTGTCTTGACAAAATCTTTCCTACCAAATACTATTACCTTTGTTGCCTTAAAGTGATCCTCAACACCTCCTTGCAATCAAGTTAATGTAAAACAATTCCCTTCATGCCTAATCTGATAACAATTGCTTCTACAATCATATATTGCATGCTTTTCATATTGCCATGGTCTCCCAAGAAAAACATGACAATAATCCATTGGTACAACATCACAAACAACTTGATCCTTATAACCACCAATATTGAATTCAATCAAAACTTTTTCATTAACCAAGATGGATTGTTTATCATTCAACCATGATATCTTATATGGATTTTCATGAGGAAATTTTTGTAACTTCAACTTATCTATCATATCATTAGAGACCATATTCTTAGTGCTACCTGAATCTATGACTACCTTTCATACCTTATCCTTGCATTTTCATGTATTTTTGAATATAGCTCTCCTTTGCATTGGTTCTTTCTCCTTTTTTTCCTTGAGGATTTGTCTTCTAACAAAAAAGAGTCCCCAAATTCTAGAGTAGCAACTATATTTGGTGAATTTGTACTTTCACATTCTTCTTCCACTAGTTGGGACCTCCTTTCAGTTATCTCACCACTACTTGATGTAGCACCAAACTTCTTAGGGAAATTGTATGAAGAATTCCCAAAATCATTATAGTTATAGCATCTACCTACAAATTGGTTTGAACTTCTTCCTCCTCCAAATTTGCCTCGTGTTCCTCTAAATCCACCTCTAAAATCTGTAGCTTTTTCTTCTCTTTTATTTTCCTCTCCTTGGCTCTCACTTGTTTTTCTTGAAGTAGAGAAAGATCCTCTGCCCCTTGAAGTGCTGCCTCTACCTCTACTTATTTTTTCTTGCCTTCTTTCCACTTTTTATTCTGCCTTTAGAGCCATCTGGTAACATTATTCAACACTCCTTGGATTTGTAAAAGCTAGTTCACCCTAGATATTAAACCTCAATCCACCCAAGTACCTAGATATCTCTTCATCCTCATTCTCATTATGGTTAGATCTCATACTTAACTTATAAAACTCGTCAATGTATGTTTTCACATCCATTTATTTCTTCCTTAAACTTTGAAGCTTCCTAAACATCTGAATAACATAATCAAAAGGGATAAATTTACATTTCATCTTGTTTTCCATCTTGTCCCAAGAAACAATCTTGGATTTTCCCCTCTTTCTTCTCTTGGACTACTCATATTCCCACCACAAAATTGCATGACCGTTTAGTTTTGTCTTTGCAATTTTGACTCTTTGTTCTTCAAGAACATCTTGACACTCGAAGTAGTTATCCAAATATGTTATCCAATATAATAAATCTTCCTCATTTAGATTCCCACTATACTTTGAAACATCAATCTTTACCTTGCGCTTATCACTCTTAACTTCCCTTAAGAACTTCTCCATTCTTTGGTCTTCAAGATCGAATTCTTCATCCACATCTTGAAACTCTTCTTCCTCTTCCTCATCAAAATCATTCTCTTCACTTAGGTTCACTTCTCTTCTCTTGCTTGTTTCCAATTCTTCCAATATTTCCTTCAACTCCCTGATCTCCCTATCCTTCTTATCCTTCAAATCACTCATTTCCTTAGCCATATTTTTCCCCTTTGGAGGCATTTTGACACTTTGTCTTTTCAACTTCCAAGTTTCCTTTCTTCAATCAACAACCTTCCACTCTCAAGAGATCTAATCCATATGCTCTGATACCAATTGATGTAGAGTAGGGAGATCTTTAGTCACACAAACAGAATCCAAACTCAATTGACCACTTTTCTAATTCTTTGAACCCTGCCTCAATGGGTTTTCACTATTTCTTCACAATTCTCTTGTAGGTGTCTAATCGGTGGTAATGGAGTATATCTCTCCAAAATCAACTCAAATACACACATACAAATTTTTTTCAGGAACCCATTTTGACATACTAAAACATACCTCATATTTAACCTAGGTCACTTTGGACCAACCTCTTCAAAACTCAATTGGTTCGTTGTCCTACAAGGCCAATTAGGCCTATTTTACAAAGGAAGGACCCTCCTAACTTGTTTCCCTCCACAAAACTCAATGTAAAGTCTCTTAAAAAGTCTCAAAACATCCAAGTCAACAACTCTTGGCTCCCAAAACTCAGATCTAAACACCAAACAAAGAAACCCTTATTCTACAGTTGCCTATGCAAAAACACATGAGGGTTTTATGGAAATATACTCTCCAAACTTATTCTCTTTATACCAAAGCCTCCAAAACATAATTTTATTCCTGCCTAGGCTTCCCAAACCTTCACCAAACTTTGGTCACACATATTTCAACAAAACACCACCTCAAACCTCCATTTTCACTCACTAATTCACTCAAAACACCTAGGGACAACACCAATAACTCACCCAATTAATCCTCCATGCTCATGAATCACAACATACCATCTTAACATAGACTAATAGACTCATTCCACTAAGCCATAGGGCACACAATAGGTGGAATGAGTTAAAAACACATATTAGACCCTCAAAACCCTTAAAACTATCTACTAAGACCTATATACAGCAAAAACCTTCTAAAAACCACCAACCTTGATGAAATTCCCTCAAAATTGAATAAAATAAAATCTATTTCAATCCTCCAAAGAATCCAATGCAGATTTGGAACAAACTCTAATTGTATGGGCCATACAAGTTGGAAGAACAATGAAATTTCTGGAAAATGCACAGAAAAATGTAGTTTTCAATGTTTTCTTTGATAAAAAATGAGCAACCAACCATCACATTGAGTTTCTCCATACCTATTTAACCTTGACACAACAAAAAAAACCTATTCAACTACCTAAATCAACCAACTACCCTTCAAATCCCAACTGACCGTTGGGCTCCCTCAAAAGGTTGAATTTTGCAAGCTTTCAACTTTTCTACTTTTGGAACATTACAATTTTTGCACCTTTCACATAATTTTGCAACTTTGACCTAGTGACACTAAAAACATCATGAATGGCCTTAACATGGCCTTATTACATCAAGGTGACCCTTAAACTACTAAAACCCAATGAACCTATAACCTAATTGCATTCTTCAAACTTGGTGCTCTTGCACCACCTTCTAAGGATAAAGGTGGTTTGGGACTTGAAGAAGGAAAAATTTCAAAGACAAATCAAACACCTAAAAAAGTTGAAAATCAAAAGAAAATTCAAGGAAATGGTAGACAATTCAATAATCAAAGAAGAAATACTAGAAGACCTCCAATCTGACAAGGAAATGCTCAAAGGTACCCATCTTTCATTGGTATTTTTTTTCACGCAATAAATTTGAACATAAGGCTATATAATGTAGAAGTAGAATGAATCAGAATGTTGGATCCTTTTCTAGAAAATGTTTTACAACCAATAAATTTGGACATAGAGCTACTGAGTGCAAAAGTCAGATGATGAATAGATTCAATACTAGTAGAATTTTTTAATCATTCAATGGCTACTGTTATACATTCAATGTATTTGGACATAAGACTAAATAATGCAAATCAAGAATGAATAGAAGTTATTTTGGTCATAAAAAAATTGTACACTATAATTGCGACAAGCCTAGGCACATTTCAAGATTGTGTAGAAGTAAGAATGGAAGGTAGACTAATTTGGAACTGAGGAATAATCTAATGAAGAAAGTTGATCCTACTGAAGTCAAGAAGGAAATGGAGAAGATATGGAAGAAAAAGGAGGAACCTAAGAACAAGGATGAATCAAATGCATCTGTACCTACCTCTGGTGCATATATTTCTTCTAAAAACTAAGCCCATCATAGGCTTAGGGGAAGCAGTAATAGAAAAATATAACAACCACCTGGAATCATGAAGTGTCAACCAGTGACACAAAGATAAATGGTGAAGAATGTTATGCTTAATCTTTTGGAAAATATTTTGGTAGGAAAGATGTAAAAAAAAAATATTTTAGAGAATTTTAGGGAACTTATAGTTTTTCAATGAAGTACTTACAAAATTTTGGGAATTTGAGGCATTAAATGTGATTTTAGGGAAGATTGATTATGCGTAAAGTGAAGTTTCTAGTCAATTATTAAATTACTTTTGCACATTTGAAAGAAAGTAGAAAACAAGATCAAAATTGATTCCTTGAACAAGATTGGATCCTCTTTATTTGAGGATGATAAGGCCACCCTACTAGAAGCATACACACAATAGTTCAGGGTAAAGTAGAGAGTCGCCATTCTTATGACTAAAGAGAAGGAAAACACAAAAAATTTGAAACAAGAAACTTTTGATACAGTGAGAGACATGACACTACAATATGGGATGATTGCTTGTCCTTCATCCGTTATAGCTCAAGTCAAGGAGATTGTTAAAGATAAAGTTACTAATGAATAGGAAAATATTCCTCCCATATCTAATTCACTTGTTTTTCAAGAAGCAGTAGTAGAAGAGGTAAATTCTTATTCTATAGAAGAGATTCCACACTTGTATGTCCTAGGGAACATGCTTGGTGATGCACATGCCCTTCTCGAGACATCTTCTCCTCTAGAAGGCACTAAAAACACAACTAGATAAAATAATGAAGATCAAAATAGGAATTATGTCAATGATAATGTTGAAGATCACTGGGACAAACAAAATAAGGATAACTAAAATGAAGGTGATGAAAATAAAGATGGAAAAGGAGAAGAAGGTAAAGATGAAAATAACAATGATAACAAGGATGATAAAGATAAAAAGGAGGATGAAAAGAAAGATATACAAAATTAAGGAAAACACCTCTAGAAAAGAAGAAGAGAAAGAAGACAAAAATCAAGAATTTGTAGTTGGAAGAAATGAAGAAGAATCCTAGAACACCATAGAGACAACAAAGTCAGTTAGAGAATCCTCCAATAACACTCTTGAGGGTCGTCTGATAAGAAAAATAAGGATTCAACCAATCATTCCTTCCCAGTTGGTTCAGCTTGCATCATAGCAAGGCTATGTCGATCTAAATAAAATCGCACTTGTTCAAAGAATGGAGATTGGAGACACTTCTATTACCTTCAAGAGAAAAGAAATTATTGAAACCCCTTCAGAAGGGGACTAAGCTAATCAATGATGCATCAAAGTTTTACAGGATGCAATGCTTAGTAACACCATTGATGATTCTTTAACACCTATTGACAATTTGAAATTTTTGGTTGATTCATTCAAGGAATATACTTTTAGGCTACAGAAGCAAGATACAAAATAAGGTGGGTCAAGGATTGTGGAGAAAATATTACTTGAGATTCATGATAGATGTGCAACTACACATAGCAAGGTTATGAAATGCTTGGAAGAAGTGAAGGAATGTGAGGATGATGCTCAGAGACTATTCTTGTATTGCATGAGATGGTCATATGCTACTCAAGGCATTAAGGACCTAATGGACTTAATAGAATCATAGTTAACTAATGCCTCCAGAACTTATGACCTCACCAAAGACAAAAACTATGCCTCTTTGACTACAATTTTAGACTTTCAAAATAAAATTTCATCCTACAAAGACAGAAAGAGGAAGTTGTAAGGTGATTCAGTCAGATTTGAGACCTGGTCAAGTGAAAGCATATACTTATAGCAAGTTGTCTCACTAAATTTTACAAAATTGAAAAGATAAATCCTTATCCAACTATTCTAAAAGAGGGAGATGAGAGTTTGGTGGAGTTGGAACCAATGCATAAGGTACTTGTTACAACTAAGAAGAGCTTGGATGAAGGAAAATCCACTTGGGAATCCATTCTCAAGGAAATTGAAGGTGATTCCTCCTCTAGGTGAACATATCTCACCTTGTATATTATTTTTTCAGTTGCTTTTAGTTTTTCTTTCCTGTACATATGATTGGATGTAATTTTGGGGATAACTCCCTAAGGGGGAGCCAACCATTTAATTTTAATTTTCTTTACGTTCATGTTTCTCATTGGCACACCCTTTGTCCTTGATGTCAAAGGGGGAGAAGTTGAAGAAGTTTTGAGAATTTTATTGGAAGAAGTTTTGGTAAACATTTAAAGGGAAGAGTCTGAAGAAGTTTAGATATTGTGTTTGTGGGAGAATTTTTTGGGAATAAAGATTTAAAGTTGAATTGTTGAAACTCATTTTTGGCACATTGTTCCATCAATGAAAAAGGGGGACATTGCTGAAATAATTAAGGAACCCTTTGATCTGTTTCCATTGATGCCAACAATGGTTGTTGATAGTCTTTTATGATTTGATAAACAATTTTTATGTCAATTTGATCTCATTTTGGTCTGGATTCACTCATGGTATAAGAAAAAATTATGTGGTTACAATATTTTGTTTGGGACTACTAAACTCATGTATGTTCAAGATTTCAGAAATTTTAGTCACACTCGCTGAAAGTTACAAATGACAGAAGTTCAAAAAATTGTATTCTGGCTCATATAGTACAAGACGATAAGTGTTATTTGGTTTGCATTCCTCCATTGTTTGGATTCAAATTTTACAATTTTGGGAGATGATTTACAGGTGTAAACACTACATATATCCCTGATGGTGCTTGGTTATATGATTACATGGATGATTGATGTTGGATAGGTTGGCTTATTTTATGTTTAGGTCTAATCCATGGCTAACCTAATACTTGAAGTTGTGCTATGAAGATTAATATTTATTATGGATGTTTAAGGGTCTATTTTAGATCTATGCCAACCTTAATTCAAGCTTTGCATTTTTTTTTTTGGAAAAAAGAAGTTTGTTTCCATGTATGAAGGAAACAAAGTGTTTTGAATTGAAATGGGGCTACATCTAATTAGGCCGACTTAATTGATGTATGCAGATGTTATAGGGTAAATATGTGGAACAGTTTTGAGTTGCATGATGAGATAAAAAAAGTGAAGTATGATGTGTGGGAAAGTTGATATTGTGCTAACTTGCAAATTTGTATGTGTTAAATTAGAATAAGGGAAGAATTGTAGTGTATGTTGAGTGACTACTAAGTAGAGCAGTATTTTGCATTCAAAACTTTATTGGAACTGAATTCGGCACAAGGAGGGTGCATCTTACATCAATTCACACCTTGCTTGTGTAGCTATTTTTAGTACCAAAGTACTAAAATGGCACAAAAGTTGAGACTTATTTAATGCTGCAAAAATAGAGAAGATTGAAGAATCATATCAGGAAGATCTTAATGATGTGGAGGCTAACTTTGTGATAAGTATGAGAAGAGGTATTGGTAAGTACAAAGGTAAGCTACCTTTCAAATGTTTTAGGTGTGGAAAGATAGGTTATTATGCTTCAATATGTCCAAATAGGGTTGTGAATGAAAAAAAAAGGAAAAAAAAGGTAAGATGATTAAGAAAAGCTATTATGTTAGAGAAGATGCAAGTATTTTTGATGATGAATCTAATTATCGAGATGATGATGATGATGATGAATTATTTTTTATGGGCTTAAAAAATGAATCTATTTCTGCTAACTTTGAAAGATGTGTGAAGGAATGCCCCTCAGGAGAGAAGGGATAAGACTGGTGGTACTTTGGTATCTTCTTTTCATGCTAGACAAGATAAGAACTATTGGATCATTGATAGTGGTTTCTCTAATCATATTTCTAAAGACAAGAGTAATTTTTTTAAACTTGAAAAGTATGATGGTGTAAATGTTAGACTTTTTGATGATTTAGGTGCTAAGATGTGTGGAATAGGTTCAATCAATTTTGATGGAAAGCATAATATTGAAGATGTATATTATGTTAAAGGTTTAAGTCATAATCTCTTGAGTGTTGGAAACAAATTTAGTAAAGGATACAATTTTATGTTTCAAGATGATGGACGTGAGATTAGAAAAGGGTTTGGAACTGTGATTGCTTCTAGAAGAAGGATAGATGGAAATATTGATTAGCTTAAGGGTGTTGATGGTCATTGTTTTATGACTCAAATCAATGAAAGGGTATGTGCAGGATCATGATGGGCCAAAAAGTGGCAATATGATGGGTATTGTGGCTAATGACTTTTTTTTTACCCAAAATTGATGAAACGAAAAGGGTTTTTAAAGGAGATTCTCAGCTTTCCACCAATATAAATTATGCTTTACTTTCAATTTAATAAATAATTATTATTCATTTTCTATTCAAATTATGAATAAAGTCCCGATCGATAGACTGATTGAAAAACATCTATATCTTTTAAACGGTATCACATTTTTTGAATCCAAAACATGCATCACAATCTATACTTCACATATTATAGGATTAAAAAAATAAAAATTGAATTTCATGAAGTTTTGACCAAGTTAAGGTGGTCAGACATACAAGTTTTTTATATTTTTTAAGATTTGTAATAAAAAATTTCTAATTAATTATTTACTTGGAAAAAATTACAAAAAATATGTATCACATCGGGACATGAGTCCTCTACTTATATCTAAAATATTATAAAAAATATTATCATTTTATTGTGGTTAGGGTGGTTAGACAAACACCTACTTCTTATTTTTTCCCTGAAATTTAAGTACTACTACATTGAAATTTCAAAATTTCACCAAATAGATTTTTATTTTTTTAAACAAACCTAGTAGTTTAGAAACTACATTCAATTTTCTGCAAATTCTATTCTTACATATTTTTGATATTATATAGATAACTTATTCAAATTTTTACTTCAAGTTTCCTAACTCTGATTTTTCTGATTTTTTTTTGCCACTTAAGGGCATGTTTTTTCCATGATGATCCTGCACATACCCGAAAGTTGGTTATGAAATAGGAGGATATGTCACATTAATTTTGATAACTTGGTAAGAATCTGTTTAGTTCAAGAAATGAGAGATTTTACAAATATAACAAAGCTTATCAATGTTATCTACAAAGATTTTTAGATTCGAAAGAAAACAAGAAGTTTCAAAGGAAAAGAATAATCTTCTACCAGATTACTTGAATTGGTGCATATTGATCTTTGCAGTCCTACAAGAACAAGAATCCTTCAAGGTAATAGGTATTTCATGCTTTTTATTAATGATTATTGAAGAATGGCATGGGTTACTTTTATTAAAGAAAACTTTGAAGCCCTCGATAAATTCAAAGCTTTTAAAGTTATGGTTGAGAGTGAAATGGATATGAAGGTCAAGTGTTTGAGGTCTAACAGAGGTGGAGAGTTCACCTCCAATGAATTTAACATGTTTTGTGAGAATAATAGCATAAAGAGGCACTTTTCTGCCCTAGGACTCCTCACAAAAATGGAGTGGTTGAAAGGAAAAACAAAATTGTTCAAGAAGTTGCAATGACTGTGATGAAAGAAGCTAATCTAATCAAAGTCTACTAGAGATAAGAAATTAATACTACTATTTATATACTTAATGTAGATTAACAAAAAGCAAACAATACAAGTCTCCCTATGAATTTTGGTATGGAAGGATACCTATTGTCAAATACTTCAAAGTGTTTGGAAGCAAGTGTTATATTAACTGAAGAAGGAAAGTTTTTGAAGTAGAGGTAAATTTGTGTTTACTTTTTGAAGTTGAAACTAAAATTTAGTGATTGAATCATGCAAAGATGAACATTGGATGAAGGATATGGAAGAAGATGGGTATGTGTACGATTATCATGGAAAAAATAGGCCCTTAAGTGGTAATAAAATTTAGAAAAATCATAGTTAGGAAGCTTGACGTAAAAATTTGAATGAGTTATCTATATTATTTCAAAAATATGTAAGAATAGAATATGCAGCAAATTGAATGTAGTTTGTAAATTACTAGGTTTTTTTTTTAAGTCTATTTGGTGAAAATTTGAAATTTCAATGCAAGAGTACTTAATTTTCAAGGAAAAATAAGAAGTAGGTGTTTGTATGACCACCCTAACCACAATAAAATGATAATAATTTTTTATTAAATTTTAGATATAAGTAGAGGACTCATGTCTCGATGTGATGCATATTTTTTTGTAACTTTTTTCCAAGTAAATAATTAATTATGAATTGTTTATTACAACTTTTAAAAAATATAAAAACTCGTATGTCTGACTAGCTTAACTTGGTCAAAACTTCATGAAATTCATTTTTTTAATCCTATAATATGTGAAGCATATAATGTGATGCATGTTTCAAATTCAAAAAATGTGATACCATTTGAAAGCTATAGATGTTTTTCAATCAACCTATAAATAAGGACTTTAGTCGTAATTCAAATAAAAAATCAATAATAATTATTTATTAAATTTAAAGTAGAGCATAATTTATATTGGTGGAAAGCTGAGAATATCCTTTAAAAACCCTTTTCGTTTCATCAATTTTGGGTAAAAAAAAGTCGTGAGAAACATACCCTACACATACCCATCATATCGCCACTTTTTGGCCCATCATGATCCTGCACATACCCAGATCTACTACAAATTGAGAAGAATCAAACTTGGGAACTTGTCCCAAGGCCTACAAACTAAAATATAATTGGATCTAAGTGGGTTTTCAGAAACAAACTAAATGAGAATGGAGAAGTGGTAAGGAACAAATCAAGGCTTATGTGTAAGGGCTATTCACAAGTTGAAGGAATAGATTTTGAGGAGATATTTTCTCTAGTGGCAAGAATGGAGGGTATAAAAAAAAAATTGTCTTTTGCAACACACAAGGATTTCAAATTTTATCAAATGGATGTGAAGTCTAATTTCTTGAATGGAGAATTGGAAGAAGTATACATGGAACAACCAGAAGAATTTTAGTTATCAAATAAACCAAATATGGTATGCAAATTGAAGAATAAATTTTATGGATTGAAGCAAGTTAGCAGATCTTGGTATGCAAGGTTGGATAAGTATTTGATACAACAAGGATTCAACAAAGGTACCATAGATAGTAATATTTACTTTAAATTTGAGAAATATCAAATCTTGTTTGTGGTTGCGTATGTTGATATAATTTTTGGAGGGAATTAAGCTATGTGAAAAAAGTTTGTAGAAGAGATACAGAGATAATTTGAGATGTCTATGTTTAGGGAGATGAAAATTTCTTCCTTGGGCTACAAATCAATCAATCAAACAAAGGTATATTCATTTCAAAATTAAATTATGTTAAAGAAATGTTGAGGAAGTTTGGTTCATAGAAGACACCAAACATATTTGTACTCCCATGGTTACTGGTTGTAATCTGAGAAAGAATGATGAATCTCCTAAGGTTGATCAGAGTAAGTATAGATCAATGATTGGTGGACTGCTATATCTAACTACTACTAGACTGGATATCATGTATGTAGTTTGTCTTATGGCTAGATTGCAAGAAGATCCTAGAGAGTCACATGTTTTGGTTGTAAAGAAGATATTCAGATACTTGAAGGGCACTTTCGATCTTGGCTTGTGGTATCCATAGGATACTAACTTCACTTTGAGTGCTTACATAGATGCAGATTAGATTAGTTGTGTTGATGACATGAAAAGTACAAGTGGTGGTGCATTCTTTCTTGGATGTAGATTGGTATCACGGCTAAGTAAGAAACAAGATTCAATTTCTTTATCTATTGTAGAGGCTGAGTAAATTACAATAGCATCTTGTTTCACACAAGTGTTGTGGATGAGGCAAACATTGAATGACATTAGGGTAGTATATGATGAGCCTATTTCTATCTTCTATGACAATACAAGTGCAATAAAAATTTCAAAGAATCTAGTGATGCATTCAAAGATAAATCATATTTCAATCATATATCACTTTTTGAGAGACAAGGTTGTGGAGAATGAAGTGAAGCTTGAATATGTTCCTAAAAAGGATCGTATTTCTATTATATTCACTAAGGCTATTCCTAAGGATACTTTTCATTATCTCCAAGAGAAGTTGGGGGTTATTTCCCCTTCTTTGAACTAGATGCATAAGGAGATCTAGATGCATAAGGAGATGCATCATTCCAGTGGATCTCAAGATTCATTCTCTTTTTGGATTGATGTTGGTGGCTACCTCTCAGGGGGAGTAGGTAGTAGCATTGCTTGTTGTTGCAGTAAGAAGAGTGTGTGTTGTCATTGTGCAGTGGTAGCTGATTTGGTACAGTTTGGTGTGTGTTCCTAAGGGGGAGTATTCAAAGTAGTAAAGGAAAGGTGTTGTAGAGGAGCAGTAAGTAGGTTGTTTTATGTCAAATGAAGAGAATAAAATAGTACAAACATTATGTCCTTTTCCATTGATGTAAGAGGGGGAGAGAGAAACATGTGAAAAAGAGTAAATAATTAGGGGGAGAGAAATTCATAAGTCATTTAGGAAGAGAGAAACAAATAAAGAAGACAAGCTATAAAGGGGGAGAAAAGAGAAAAGGAAATTGGTATGGAGTAGAGTTGTTGTGTCTTTCATGGTTTTTGACATCACGTGTTGCCATCAATGACCAAAGGGGGATATTGTTGCAAGTATGAGTAGATGGTTGAGTAGCTAGTTTTTTCATTGATGTCAAAAGGTCTATGTTGTCATTAATGTCTATTGAGTTTGTTGCAATAGTGTGAACAATTGATGCTTTGATTAGTTGCATTATGATGTCATTAGTAAAGCTATTACTTTCAACCTATTGTGTTTCTTTGATAAGAGTATGTCTATGGTTGTGGAAGTGATAAAGATGATGAGGATATGTCTCAGCTCATTGGTTTTCAAACTTGCTTTTGAGAAAATTTGATAAAAAGAGGAAACCATGTGTTGTAGTGGTGTTCTAGGTTACAGAGGTGTGTTCTTGTGTTACTCCACATTTCTTCTACATTGAAGATATTCTAGTGCAATTTGGATATATTGGTGAGATATTTTTAAAGATGTTATATTCAATATTTTTTGTGATGGATCAGTATATAGAAGAAATTGTGTTCACGTGTGTGTGACTATGCATTGCAAAAGTATCTAGTAGAAATGTTTTTTCTTTGCATTTCTCCACAATTATATTTCAAGTCTTTTGACTCTAAAAATGTGTTGATGGTGTTGGTATTTTACCTTACTCAAGATGGTTTGAGGTTTGTTGCTTTAGAAGATGCTTTCCTAAGTTACAGTGTATGGCAGAGTTGTTTAAGTGTACTAGGTGTGTACATTCTTCTGGTGGAAGTTGTTGCAAAGGAGTTTTTTTTATTTTAGGGTGTTTGAGGAATATTCTAGAGCTTGTTTGAGCATGGTGTGTAGTTCACAAGTTATCCTTTTGTTTTAGGAAGTGTGTACTTAAAATTTTAATGGTGTTTGCATGGGTAATGACCAACCCAGCGGTGTTTACACTACATGCAAAGGATAAATAATTTTTGTAGAAGTGTGCACGTTGAGTGGTGTTGTTGATTTAGGTCCCAACTAAGGTTTGATATGCTGTAATTTCACTTTTATTTTCTATAGAAGTGTTTTGGAACCTACCTAATTTGAATTTACATGTTTGGGGTGCATAGTTGACCTTGGAGAGGGTTTCAAGGTTGAGGACAATATAAGTATGAGTTGATTTGTTGAAGGATGAAAAGATAGATGTGTGAGGTGTGAATTATGAAAATGGTAGATTGTTAGTGTTAAATTAAGAAGTACAATGCAAGATTTCATGTGTTAGCTTACTAGATGCAGTGAGCAGAAGGTGGCTATAATTCTTCAATCAGACTATGAAGGTGTTGATGTCATTGTGGTGGATTCTCTATTGCATTGAGATTATTTTTTCTATATAACATTATTTCTCTATCTTCTTTTCTATTTTGGCAGTGTTCCTTTTGGTAGTGAGCCTTTCTTCTTTGGGTAGTGAGCCCTCTGGTAGTGATCCCTATTGTATTTGGTGTTTATATTACTTATATTGTGAGCTAATTCTCATTGTGCCTTTTCCCTTCTTGTATTTTCCACATAAATCTTGTGTTCTCTTGTGTATGGTGTTAATTTTTTTTAGTTTTTGTTCTTTTCCTTTCATGTTATTTCATCATAACTGAATTAAGGATTTAATGAATGAATGTGAATTTGAATATTAATGATGGTTTTGAATTTTTCAGGGACAACTGATTCACACCCCCTCTCAGTTGTCTTGTGCATTCAACATCAAGAATTCCTACTCTAATACCATTGATGTAAGGGAAAAAAACCCTCAAACAGAAACTCTCATCAAAAAGCTAAGCAACTCAAAAATTCCTTGATAATGACTAAAAAATCTGCAAGAAGATATTTGTGGTAACAGAAAAAGTCTCCCTTTTCCTTGCTTGTTTGGGCCCTCCTTGTTAATTAGGGTTAATGTTGCCTTGGTTTAGTGTTGTAATGTGTCTAACACATTCACATTAGGTCTTGGGCCCTTGTAAGATAATGAACATAAATGGTACCTTGCTAAAGAGTTGTGAAGTGTTGTAAGACACTTTCACACTTTTCTAAGGTTTTATTAATTAACTGAACCTAATAAATCTCCTTTTAACCTTAATCATGCCTTATTTAAAGTGTTGTAAAGTGTTGTAAAGTGTTGTAACACACTTTCACACTTTTCTAGGGTTTTCATTAATAATTTCCAGGCTTCTTTATGCTTTAATTGGCCTTGTTTTACATCCACAAGCCTCATTTAATGCATCTTTTTTAGGATAATCCTAACACAAATCAACATCTAATCATAATTCAGGTGTTTTCAGGTTGTGTGGCTCAGATTTAGTGATCTATGATTCATTCGTCACCTTCGGTCAATGATTCCCACCTTAGGTTTTTGGGTCCTGGATCTAGTTTCACACCTTTCTAAGCATTTTTTAAAAAAGGTCCCTTAAATTATGCCTAATGGGACTCATTCACCACCTTGGGCAAATGAGTCTTGTGTGGCTCAAAATCAAAATTAATTCAAATTTTTGGTGGGATTTTATCCTCCTAGATCTGATGTCAGCTTATAGTGTTGTAATTTTAGGAATTCTTCCATGATTAAGTATAAATAGAAGGTGAACTTTCCTCATTTTCACCTAAGAATTTTGTGAGAGCATTCATCATAGGAAGTTTGAGTTCACAAAATCATTCAAGCATTCATAAGAGAATTCAAGGGCATTCAAGGGTAGATTATCAATCATTTTAGAGCATTATTCAAGCATCAAGTATCAGGTCAAAGATTTCATGGGTATGTGCAGGATCATGATGGGCCAAAAAGTGGCAATATGATGGGTATGTGTAGGGTATGTGGCTGATGACATTCTTTTACCCAAAATTGATGAAACGGAAAGTGTTTTTAAAGGATATTCTCATCTTTCCACCAATATAGATTATGCTTTACTTTGAATTTAATAAATAATTATTATTCATTTTCTATTTGAATTATGACTAAAGTCCTAATTGATAGGATGATTGAAATTTTTTTATAGCTTTCAAATGATATCACATTTTTTGAATCTGAAACATGCATCACATTCTATGCTTCGCATATTATATGATTAAAAAAGAAAAATTGAATTTCATAAATTTTTGACCAAGTTATGGTGGTCAGACATATGAGTTTTTATATTTTTTAAAAGTTGTAATACAAAAATCATAATTAATTATTTACTTGGAAAAAAATTACAAAAAAATATGCATCACATTTGGACATGAGTCCTCTACTTATATCTAGAATCTTATTTAAAAAATATTATCATTTAATTGTGGTTAGGGTGGTTAGACAAACACCTACTTCTTATTTTTTCCTTGAAATTCAAGTACTACTACATTAAAATTTCAAATTTTGACCAAATAGATTTAAAAAAAAAAAAAACCTAGTAGTTTAGAAACTATATTCAATTTTCTATAGATTCAGTTCTTACATATTTTTGAAATAATATAGATAACTTATTCCATTTTTTATTTCAAGTTGCCTAAATCTAATTTTTCTAAATTTTTTGCCACTTAAGGGCCTATTTTTTCCATGATGATCCTACACATACCCTCATGCATCAGGTTTTTTTTAGCTCACATTTGTGATGTACCTCGTTTTATGATTCAAGCTATCATTTCATTCAAGATCTATCATATTGAAGCAAGAGTCAAGATCTGCATCCATTGGAGCCATCTCATACATGTTTGCAGCCTCTCATTGTTAAGGCTTGGTGAGTTGCAACATCATATTTTGTTCATTCATCATTCTCCATTCCTATTTCATTGCATTTCAAGTTTTGATTACCAAAAAGGGGTTTGATCAAGGAAAACCCCTATCCACTAACAAAACAACATTTTTCCCTCCCTTTAGTGTGTGATTTGCAGGTTTAGATTGAAGAAACATTAAGGAGAAAGTTTGGAGAAAGTTGTCAAAGTGCATAAAGTTGTCAAAGTTGTCACCTTGCATTGGAGAAACTTGGAGAACTTCTACAGGTTGCAAATTGTGGTTTCAAATCCATAAATCAATTGGGAAGCACAAAGGAGACCATATTCAGACCATATTTAGACCTTAAAGTTTTAGAAAACCCTAACTGGACTTATTTTCCACTTCTAGTGAATGAGTCCCAGTTTAGGTCAAAATATAGATTTCTACAGATTTGGATACCCTTTTGCTAGATTCTTGTTTCTACATAGAAACCCAAATCTATGACTGATTCGCCTAGCCTGGCTTATGAGTCCCAGTCAACATTAAAATTAGAATTTTTGGAATTTCAGAGCTCCTTCCAGTCATCCTCAAATTTCTAGGTGCACACATTTCATCTTACATCTTGTTTTTCTATTTTATATGCATTTCTAGGTCCTTCAGTTAAATATTGCATTGAATTAGGGTTAAGCATTTTGATTGTCATTGCATTTGTCATTCCAAGTTTTAACTTGGTGGTGAACCCATCATTAGTTTTCATTCAGCCCCTAGGATATCCCTATTGCGGGATCTCTTTCTCCTTTGCATTGAGATCTCTAGAGTTATCCTTCAATAAAATAATTGGAAAGTGGGTGTGCTCTATGTCCTAAGCCATGTGAAAGCATTCAACCCCATTTTCCTGATGTTTCAATATTTAAGCTTTCATTCAAAATAAACATATCTAAAATTACATTTGTTTGTGAAACTTTAAAAAAATTGGATCTAAGGGTTTAATTTCAAAAACCCAAAGTCAATTCAACCTTTTCGTAGGGTTTCATTAGGATGTAAATCATCAAGGAAAATAGATTGACTTTCAACCATAAAGGTGAGTAATATGGCCTAGATCTAATACTTTTGAGCCTTGGAAATGGACAAGAAATGATTTATTATGATTAACCTAATTAGACTATATGGCCTAATATGAAAAATGCAAGATCCTAAAAAATAACAGACTAAAACAATAAACTTCAATAGTTGGTATGAGTTTTCCCCATATATCAGAGAAACGGGGTGATCCATCAATGTCAGAATCAGAGAGCATTGTGCTGACATCAGACATGAGAGAATCTCTAAATAATCCCTTGTAGAACACTCCCATCACACCAAGCACCACATTTTCCTTGAGAACACACAAGTTGTGGTTAAGGAAGACAATTTTTTCAAGCGCAAACTTCAAGAATCCATTACCATCAAAAATCACATCATCAATCTCAATTGGGATGAAGGTTGGCAATTGAATCTTGCTTGGCACCCTCTTTTAAACTCCCTCTGGTCCAGCCCTACCCCCTAGTTTGTCCCCTATTTCCTTCTCCTTCACCCTTCTTTACCCCCCACCCACCACCTTCCCCTTGCCCTCAACTGACCCCTTACTTTTGTCTTTTTCTCTTTTCCTTTGCGCAACCTTATTTTTATTTGGTATTTTCCTCTTTTTTTTGCATTTTATTGCTCCTTTCTTTTTGTTATTTTACTAGTTAAAATTTTATTTTTAATCATTAGGATTTTTCAATTAATAAGTATTTAAAAAGTTATTATTAATACCTTAATAGTGACTTATTATTTTCTAATTAATATTCTTTTATCTTTTTTTTTTTCCTTCATTTATTTTTTAAGTTTTTCCTTAATTATCTAGTTGTCTCTTATAACCTTTTTTGAATTTTTAGTATTTTTGCTTTATATTGCCTCTTCAAGTTTGTTTGTGAATCTTCAATTATTACTATTTTATTTTATAATTGATTAGGATGTTTCTTTTTATTGTGTTTTATTATTACTTTTTGCTTAGCAATACTTTTTCCTTTTGCTCATTATTAGCAACCTTTTCTTTGTTGTAGGAATTTATAACTTATGTTACATTATTACAACATTATCCTTGTTTTTTCTAATTGGTATCTTCTTATTTCTTGTAATATTTTTATTTTAGTTCTCTTTGTTTATTTTCTAGCTTATTAGGCCTTTGTTATTAGTCTAATTTCTTTAATTTCTTATCTTTTTTTTATTTATCTCTTAGTAAATTGATCAATAGGTTCTTTGCAGGATTGTGAATTTTAATTGGTGTTTTCATTTATTTCTTGCAATCTTTTATAATTTTTTCTTTGTTTATTTCCTAGTTTAATTTCCATTTAAATTAAGTCTATTTTCTTTAATTTCTTATATTTTTTAGTATTTATTCTTAGCATTGATCAATAGGTTATTTGTAGGTTTGTGATTTTATAACTTGTGTTGTTTTATTACTTCTTTTTCCTTGTATTTTTCTAATTGGTTTCTTCATTATTTCTTACAATCTTTTTATTTAGTTTTCTTTGTTTATTTTCTACTTTAATATTCATTTTCTTATTAAGTTGTATTTCTTTAATTTCTTATCTTTTTTGTATTTATTACTTTGTTTTGATCTTCTTCTTTTTCTCCTCTCATCTTCCTCACCCTTTATAAGGCTTGTTCTACATTCCCATCTCACTTTCTCCTCTTCCTGATGATGGATCACTGAGTGTGATCTGAAACGTCAACACAAAAATACACACAATTGAATCCAAAAGCTAAGCATTCTTATAAACTTCAAGCAGATCTGAAAAGTGCAATAGATTAACATGTAGCTTTCCTTAAAAATTGGTTATGTTATGCATAGGAGGAGTGGAATTCCTAGGGGCATATGGGTCTCTGATAGGGTGTCTTGCTCTACTTTTGGGGTCCTCTGATGATAGATTTGAGCTTCTAATTTTTTATTTCAAATTTTTCAAAATGTTTTTAGATAATTTTGTAGGTGATTTTTTGTATCTTGACAAGATGTAGAGCTTTGAATGCAAGAATAAACAATTTTTCTTCAATATCTCTTTGACCTTCTTCATACCTAAAACCTGCACATTGAAAGAGAGGGAAAATTTTGGGTCTTTTAGGGGCTTTCGTTAGTCAAACCCCATGTAAGTGTTTTTACTTCCATAATGGAAATGTCAATAATAAAATGAAAATGAATAGGAAGGGATGATGAAATAACAAATTACTACAACTTACCACCCTTCAATGGCTTTCTTGAAGGATTGAAGTCATGCACATCAACTCAATGTCTTGATTTTTCTTGCTTGATTTTCTTGAATTCTTTGGAGACCTACAAAAGTATTAGCTTTCACAAAATAGTGATAACATGAACACACATAACTCACATAGGATTTTTCATGATGTTATGATCTTTAATTTCTACAATGATGCTCTAAAATCTTGCTCTTGAATTGCTTGATAGTGATCTTGATCATAACTTTTCCAATATTTTTCTAGATAGCTCTTGTTCCTTCTTTTCAAATGATGCAATAACTAGGTATTTATAGGAATTTCTCTAATTTCCTGAGAATTAGATCACGATAGCTGATATTTGAAATTTGAAATTTGAATGTTAAAATGGTCGCTCCAACATATTAAAAATTGGTCCCCATTAGAATAGGGGGACCCATATGCCCATGGTAGTAGGGGTACTAGAACTATTTTCCAAGAGATAATGTATCAGGGGAAAAAAATAATTGATTGCATTTGTTCAATGCTTGCAATTTATTGGAAAGTGGTAAAAATGGACTATAGAATGCATAATTTAGGAAATTAGGGACTCAATTAGGCTCAATAATTTAGGGGGATAAAAACATAGTGTGAGATTGTCAAGGGTGACAATTTATGATGCTACATTTATCCCCCACTTTAGTGAGACTATGAACTTATGCTTAGATTTACTCTAAAGTAGAAAATCTAAGTCAAGAGGGATCTGATTTTCCAAATGTTGAAGAGATATGATGACTAAGGATCAAGGAAGGTGATCAAGCCCCTAAGACCCAATATCCCATGGAAAAATAACATAAGCACAAAAGAACACACCATGTGATGTGTAGCAAGACAACATACATGTCGACAAATAAAAAGCATACATGATGAAAATAGATGAAATGATGGAACATAAAGATGATGATGAAATTAAAATAAGCACATGTAAACATGAAGAAAACACACAAAAACACAAGGTTATTACTAGGAGATTCAAGTCGATAAGGAAAAGAGACCTTAGTCTTCAATTGTCTCAAATACCAAATGTCGCCATTGATTAAATGTTAGCTCCCTTGAGGATTATCAAGTTGTGTTATACCACACCACTTATGAACTGCATGGCTCCACTAGCAAGAAAGGTTTGTTATGCTAGGTGGCCATGTTAAAATGGGCACTCCAATTTAACATCTCGGGGGATGAACAAAACTCACCTCAATGGTGTATAAGGTTTAACAAGTCAAGGGATGAACAAAAATCACCTCAGGGGGTGCACAAGGTTTAACATCTCAAGGGATGAACAAAACTGACCTCACGGGGTGTAAAAGGTTTAACATCTCAAGGGATGAGAAAAACTCACCTTAGGGGGTGCACAAGGTTTAACATCTTGGGGACAAACAAAACTAACCTCAAGGGGTGCACAATTTTTCACATCTTGGAGGGAAAATAAAACTCACCTTAGGGGGTACACAAGGTTTTACGTCTCAGGGGACAAACAAAACTTACCTCAGGGGGTGCACGAACAATGATAGGATAGGGCTAAAAAATAAAGGGATGTTATAACTATTTGCAACTCAAGGGAAAACAACTAAGAGGGGGGGTGAATCAGTTGTCGCCGAATTTTAAACTTATTCAAATTATTAACCTTATTCTTAGATCTAATCATTAATCATGAAAGGACAAATGAAAAACACATCGGAAGCACACATAACACCAATATTTTTTTTGGAAACCCTATTAGGTGAAAAACCACAGTGGAGGTTAGTCCATAAGATTATACCCTATTAAAAGTATAAGAGAATACGAATGGGGAATGCACATGCATTCAAGCACACTGCCTGGAGCTCACTGCTCAATTACAAAGGAAGACACACTATCTTATAGAAAGGTTTTGATTAAATCCATCAGACTTTGAACTGAGAAAATAGCATTTGTTGATGCCTTGTTACAGTTCTAGTTAAGCACATGAACACTTCTTCACTCTTCTTCACTCTTTGCTCTGCCTTTGAATGATCTAAATGATATTCACACATAGGACTTGCACACTTCACATAATTGAACTCATGTACACTTCCAAATGATAAAAAAATCACTCTTATATATTTGCAACAAGAGATTCAATCGCTATAAGTCAGCTCCAACAAAATAATAAAATGAATACAAATAGTCGGCTTAGATCAAATAAAGATTATTCCTGTGAATCAACCAAGGTCAGCCACAACATAGTAAAGACTGAAAATAACATCTCCAAACATGAACCACTTCAATTAATTACTCCTGGAAGATCCACAACACGCTTCAGCACCTTGTCAGCCAAGAACATGAAAAAAATGAACAAGCAAGAGAAAATCTCAGATCACGAGCACAATGATCAATGTGGATATGGAACACAAATAGAGTATGAAATAGAAACATCCACAAGCATCATGAAACACTAGAGAATCATTCGTAGCAACTGAACTTATTGAAATCACATGATCTCCATTCAGGAACACAAACTAAAGTAACAAAAAACCTATCAAAATACAAATCTTCATAACTTGATCAAATCTTCGCATGGATCTCTGAAACTTGACATGGATAAACTAGATATACTAAAAAAGAAACCCTTTAGTCCACAACCTCTGAACACCAACGTACTAAACACATCGACATAAAGAACTTCACTTCACCACTAACAACCTATAACACTTCTTATTACAATTTGCTTAATATCCTCGACATATACAACTTCTAATGCAACAATGCTAATAGTGTTGACATCAATGACAAACACATATAAAAAATAAACCACAACATCTAACAATCTCCCCCTTTGGCATTGATGGAAACACATGATGTGAAAAATACCACCAACACAACTACACTTACTCCCCCTTAGGTTTTGACTCTTCTTTCCTCAACTCTTCTCTCCACAAAGATTTTTCACATTACTCTTCTCCCCCTTTAACATAAATGACAAAGATCTCTTATATGAAAGATCTGAACCACATATCTAAACACCTTAACATCTAAACATTTGAACATTTGACTACTCCCCCTAAGTAGTAGCCATCACAACATCAATACAAATCAAAATATGATCATGAAGTACACAGATTGATGCAAATCAATGCATCCTTAGTTCTGATTAGGAGGGGTAATTACCCCTAACTTCCCTCTAAGATACTCAAAAGTATCATTAGGAAACACCTTGGTAAATATGTCTGCAATCTGCTCCTTAGTAGGTACATACTCCAATCTGACTTCCTTTTCACTTACCTTATCTCTCAAAAAGTGAAACTTGATAGATATATGCTTGGTCTTGGAATGCAACACTGGATTCTTAGAAATGTTAATAGCACTTGAGTTATCATAAAATATAACAATAGGCTCATCATAAACAACTCTAATATCCTTCAACATCTGCTTCATCCATAGTACTCGAGTACAATTATTAGCAGCAACAATGTATTCTGCCTCTGCAGTAGATAAGGAAATAACATTCTAATTTTTGCTTAACCATGAAATCAGCTTCTTTCCCAAGAAAAATGATCCACCACTAGTACTTTTCCTATCATTCACATCTCCTTTCCAATCAACATCTGTAAAGGCACTCAAAGTAAGATCATCATCTTTAGGATACCATAGACAAAAATCAATTATCCCCTTCAAGTATCTGAAAATCCTCTTCATAGCAGTCACATGAGATTCTTTAGGATCAGCTTGAAATATTGCAACAATAGATACAACATTCATGATATTAGGCCTAGTTTGAGTCAAATAAAGCAATTCAATAATCATTAATCTTTATCTAGTTTGATTTTCCTTTGGAGAATCATCATTAGTTGTCAACTTTCATCTGGTCACCATGGATGTACCAACAGGCTTTGAATCTTCTATACTGAATTTCTTCAGCAATTCCTTCACATACTTGGACTGAGATATAAAGATCCCTTTATCTAACCAAGTAATTTTCAATCCCAAGAAAAATATCATCTCTCCAATCATTGACATCTCAAATTCATTCTACATCTCATTAGCAAACTTCATGCACAACCTATCATCTCCTCCAAATATGATATCATCAACAAAAGCCTCCACAATCCAATCTTTATCATCATTCTTGAAATACATATTACTATCAACAGTACCTTTTTTAAATCCAAGATTCACCAAGTACTTATCCAATTTGGCATACCATGCTCTAGGGGCTTGTTTGAGTCCATACAATGTTTTCTTCAATCGGTGAACCATATCTCCCTAATCAGTCAACTGGAATCCATCAGGTTTCCTCAACATACACCTCTTCTTCTGATTCTCCATTTAGAAAAGCAGACTTGACATCCATTTGATGAACTTTGTAGTCTTTGTAAGCAACATAAGCAAGAAACAATCTCATAGCTTCAATTCTAGCAACAGGGGCAAAGGTTTCTTCAAAATCAATACCTTCCATCTGTGAATATCCCTTACATACCAGTCTTGCTTTGTTTCTAACCACTTCACCTTGTTCATTCATTTTGTTTCTAAAGACCCATTTAGTTTCAATTGCATTCTTATCCTTAGCTCTTGAAACAAGAATCCATGTATCATTGTTTTCAATTTGTTGTAGTTCCTCTTTCATTGTTTCAACCTAATGTTCATATCTGCATGCTTCATTCACATTAGTAGGCTCAGTCTTTGAAATCAAATAATATTCTTCTACAATATTTCTCCTAGTTTGGAAACCTTTGTTCTTGTCACCAATTATCTAATTCTTTGAATGATTCAATCTTACATAGCTCGAAGTCTTCTTGGAATGTTCTTCAACTTCAAGCTCTTCTGATCTCTCTTCTATTCTTCCATAATTTTCTCCTTCCTCTTGATTTTATTGATTCACCGAAATGATTTGAACTTGACTTGAAGCCTAACTTTTCTTTCCTTTGTTTGTACTATCATTTTGATCATTAGAATCATATCCACATGTTTTGGATAGTGCAACTATGCCTTCATTCACCTTAACATTTGCACTTTCAACCATTTTCTTCAATCTCTTATTGTAACGTTGGTAGGCCTTACTTTTAATAGCATATCCCAGAAAAATTTCTTCATCACTCCTAGCATCAAATTTTTTTATATCATCATCTCTTTTGATATAACACTTGTTTCCAAAGATCTTGAAATATCTAATAGTAGGTTTTTGACCAGTCCATAGCTCAAAAGGAGTCTTACCAGTATCACCTTTGATTTGTACCTAGTTAAGTGTGTACATAGTAGTACTCACAACTTCTATCCAGTAGATATGAGGTACATTTCCTTCCAACATCATGGTTCTAGCAGCATCTAGAACTATTATGTTCTTCCTTCCCACAACTCCATTTTGTTGAGGGGTCCGCAGTATAGATAACTGTCTCTTTATTCCATGCTCTTCACAAAAAGAATTAAACTCACCAGAATTGAATTCACCACCTCTATCTAATCTCAAACACTTAATCTTTAGACCTGTCTTTGTCTCAACCGTATCCTTACAGATCTTGAACTTTTCCAGAGATTCATATTTCTCCCTTAAGAAAGTAGCCCACATCATCCTTGAATAATCATCAATAAGCAACATGAAATACTTGTAACCTTGTTAACTTCTAGTTCTAGCAAGACCACACAACTCAGTATGAACAAGATCCAACAATCCATTTGAATTTTTTTGTTTACTTTGAAAAAAAATCTTGTTTGCTTTCCTAACTGACATTCTTTGCATATGGCATTAGTAGGTTTTATCAGCTTTGGAAGATCTCTCACAACCTTAGTGGAACTTATCTTGAAAATATTATCAAAGGTTACATGACACATTCTCCTATGTGACAACCATCTTTCATCAATTTGAGTAATCAAACAAGTTTTACTAGCAGCACTTAGGTGGAAAATATTACCTTTTGTTTTTGTACTTGATGCGATCACATTTCCAAAATTTCCCAATATTTTGCACTTACCATCCATGAACTAAATATTTTTTCCCTTATCAACCATTTTTCCAACACTTAAAATATTATGCTTTAAACAATCAACATACAAGGCATCATCAGTATTATGCTTATCATCAAGAGAAATGCATCCTCTTCTGCGGATCACACCAACTATATTATCACCAAATCTCCATATTATCACCAAATCTCACAACACCACCATCATACTTTTCCAAATTCACAAACTTAATTTTATCTCCTGTCATATGATGATAACAACCATTGTCAATTACCCATTCATCTTTCTCTTCAATTCAAATAGCTAGGGCTTTCTCCACATTTGTACAACTAGCAGATTCAGTAGATACAAGATTATTTTCCTTGATAGCAATAAACACAAATTCATCTTCACTAGAATTTCCTTTTTCAGATTCATCATCTGTCACACCTTCATCAACAACATAGTAACACTTCTTTTGGAATTTAGGCTTGTTAAACCTTGGCATGGAAACTCTCTCAGGACACCTTGATGCAAAATGACCTATCTTATTGCAAGAGAAACATTTAATAGGAAACTTCCCCTTATACTTACCTTGTCCTCTAGCGTCTCTTTTCACAATCAATGCTTCAAGTTCTTCTAGCTCTCTTTCTTCTTCATCAAGTTGTTTCATTTCATCCTCATACTTGAATGTCTTTCTTGATGAACTTTCACCTGGATCATATCTTTTTCTATCTCTTCCAGAAGTAGTGGCCTTGAATGCAAATTCAACCTTAGGAAGGGCATTACCAAATTCACTCAACTCAAAAGCAGTAAGCTTACCAATCGGCATATCTCTAGGAACATTTGTCATAGTTCGGATCTCTTCAATAACACTAGCCTTGACTTTGTAAGAATCGGGAAAGGATCTAAGCACGTTAGCAACAATCTCTGATTCATCTATCTGTCCACCAACACATTTGATACCACACACAAATTCATTCACTCTTTGCATGAAAGTAGTATAATTTTCATCATCACCCATTTTCAGCTTTTCATATTTCCTTTTTAGACTTTGTAGCTTAGAAATCTTCACATTAGCATCACCTTCATACAAGGTCTCCAAATTTTTCCAGATCTCATAAGCAGTCTTCAAATCCATCACATTTTTCATCTTAGTATCATTCAAAGCACTCAACAAAGCTTCCTTAGCTCAGATATTATACTCAACATCCCTGATCTCAGTAGAAGTATTAGGACCATTCTGTGGAATAACACATATATTTTTTGTAGTGCTCTAGTAGGGTTCACCAATGCATCTTAGATGGCACTCCATTTGACTCTTCCACAAAGAATAATTTGTTCCATCAAATATAGGACTATCCTTCTTATAAGTCGCCATCCCGGATCACCTCAAGATATTAAACTTCTTCCAAGGAACCAAAAGCTCTGATACTAATTGTTGGAAACTCAAGGGAAGACAACTAAGAGGGGGGGTGAATTAGTTGTCACCAAATTTCAAAATTATTCAACTTATTAACCTTATTCTCAGATCTGATAATTAATCATGAAAGCATAAATTAACAACACATCAGAAGCATACATAACACCAAGATATTTATGTGGAAACCTTGTTAGGGTAAAATCCACGGTGGAGGTCAGTCCACAAGATTATACCCTGTTAAAAGTATAAGAGAATATGAATGGGGAATGCACATGCATTCAGGCATACTACAGGTAGAGCTCATTGCTCAATTACAAAGGAAGACACACTGTCTTACATAAAGGTTTTGATTAAATCCATCAGACTTTGAACTGAGAAAATAGCATCTACTAATGCTTGGTTGTAGTTCTGATTAAGCACATGAACACTTCTTCACTCTTCTTCACTCTTCTTTACCCTCTACTCTGCCTTCGAATGATCTAAACAATATTCACACACATGACTTGTACACTTCACATAGTCACACTCATGCACACTTCCAAATGATAAAACAATTGCTCTTATATATCTACAACAAGATATTACATCGCTATAAGTAGGCTCCAATAAAATAATAAAATGAATAAAAACAGTCTACTCAAATCAAATAAATATTATTCATGCGAATCAACCAAGGTCAGCCACAACATAGTAAAGACTAAAAATAAAATTCCCAAACATGAACCACTTCAATTAATTACTCCTCGAAGATCCAAGAACATGAAAAACATGAACACGCAAGAGAAAATCTCGGATCATGAGTACAACAATCAATGTGGATGTGCAACACAGATAGAGCACAAACTAGAAACATCCACAAGCATAATGAAACACCAAAGAAGCATCTGCAACAACTGGACTTACTGAAATCGCATGATCTTCATTTAGGAACACAAACTGAAGTAACAAAAAAACTGTTAAAATACAAATCTTCATAACTTGATCAAATCTTCACGTGGATCTCTAAAACTTGACGTGGATAAACTAGATATACTCAACAAGAAACCCTTTAGTTCACAACCTCTGAACAAAAATGTACTGAACACACTAATAGAAAAAACTTCACTTCACCACTGACAACCTATAACACTTCTTATTACAATTTTCTCGATATCCTCGACATGTACAACTTCTAATGCAACAATGCTAATAGTGTTGACATCAATGACAACCACATATCAGCAATACACCACAACATCCAACAATAACAACACTACCAAAAGAGACAAGAAAGGGGCTTTTCTTAATACTTGCAAGAGTCACACCTTAGGGAATATCACACATGACATCACCACCAAGAGATGACGAGCTAAGGAATAGAAGATTCACACCTTAGGGAATACTAGGCATAGCATTACCACTAAGGGGAATGCCATATGCCAAGAAATATCACACTCTTAAGGGATATCAAACATGATATCACTACAAAAGAGACACTCACGTAGATCAAGAAGGCCACACTTTGATTGATAAGGTCACATTTCCTAGGATATGTATACTATCATCACTAAGAAGGGACCATTTCTTATACAAATAATGAGCAGGGGACTATATGCCCCCCTTTAAATGTTAGTGTACTTGATATGTACAAAATTTTTAAGGAGATAGGAAGGGATCCCTTGCTAGAAGGAATGCACCTAACATAAGGCTACCTAACCCCTTTCCCCCAAGTGTAGGGACAAAGGTGAGAAAAAATGGATGATAGCATGTTTCTCCTTGCAAAAAAAAAGATGATTGCATAAATATTTTTTATACCCTCATGGATGGTAGTGATTATTGTGTGATACTACAATTGCTACATGGAAAGGAGAAAATAAAATGAATGTTAATCTATCATTTGTTCAATTTGATCCCCATAAGGATCAAATTCACTTAATTTACTCTTTAAATCATGAAATTTGTTAGTAAGGTGTCCAAGTGTTCTATGATATGCAAAATAAGACATATTTTTACTCTTTCCTTTCTTATCCTCTTAGTCATGGAGGGGTGGCAATGTAATATGTCCTAGTTTGAGAAGTGTGTGTAAGGCCCGTTCAGTCTTGGTTGGTGGGACAACTGTATGATGTGATGGTTGAGGACTTTGGTAACCTATTCTTTTGGTATCTTTAGATGGTGTTTGTTCCAAAAGGGAGTGGAGCTCATGTTCATTCTTCATGTCATATCCTTGTTTTCTTAAAATTCGAAAACCTTGACCATAACTCTGTTCCAAGTTAATGGGTGTGTTTGTAACTTTATTCTCATAAGATGGAGGAGTATTAGGTGGAATGTATTCCTTATGGATATTATCAATAGATTATTCCATGCATGTTGGTTGAGGTATGCCTTTTGATTCAGTTTCTAGATGTAAAAAAGTGAATTTTTCAAGTGGTGGTATGGGAGGATATTGTTGATGTGGGGGAGTAGGAAATTTCATTAAGGGATAAAAGGATACATTACTCTCAAGGTTACAAAAGTATTTTTTTATGAATTCGTGCATTCTCTCATCATCTTGACTAAGGATATCAAGAAGACGTGTATCAGGAGATAAAGTCTCATGAATTTCATTATTAGAATTAGGGTCATTGCCAAAAACACAACTTGAAACATCAACCAAGGACTTCAAGGACATCCAAACTTTGCCAAAACACCAAGCCATGATGATGTGAGATTTTACAATGTGGTTTATCCTATTATGCAATAGGTAACTAGATAGTAGAAAACATAGTTGAATAAAGACTATTGATAGTATTCTATCACATAAAACTACTCTTGATAGTATTCTATCACATAAAACTAAGTTGTAAACAGGTAGTAGGATAGAAGCACCCAAGGGCATCTGAATCCTAGATAGGGGTTCTTAAATTTCAAAATTTGACTAGATGTATTATACTTCTTAAGGGTTCTGAGTTTATTTGAAAATAGTTGTAATAGTGAGTAATTTTCTAGAATTTGCTTACATTATTCCAATGCAAGTATGTAACAATATGTGAAAAATAAATGATAATTTTGAATGCAATTTTCTGATCTGAAATGCACAAATTGAATGATTTTAAGATGCAAAGAACTAGAAATGATGTTTTTTAAATGAAATTTTGAAACCCAACAATGGACTTTCTTTCACCATTATGTTCACTATGTGCAAAATGCCTAAAAATATGCACTTATGAATTCCAAAATAGAGATTTGCAAGCACCAACAAATTGAGCAAGAAGAGACAAGAAATTATGAAAAAGTTTGTTGATTCCACTATACAAGGACATATCCACCCTAAGGCGTCTGAGTCCTTGATAGGGGCATTGATAACTAAGAGTTGAGTGTTTAAATTTTTGTTTAAGAATGTTGTTTCTAGATCTGCAAACTAGTTTGATAGTGATTATTTTTTAAGAATTGCTCAATGTAACTCAAATGCAAATGTATGACAATGCAAATGACAAATATGAATGCAATTTATAGATCTAATCTAGGTGACTTAAACTAATCCTAATACAACCTATGATGCCATATGATATGCAAATTTTTGAATTTTTATGTCTTTTATGATACAAAAGTAAAAACCCTAAATGAAAGATGCAAAAGAATGCAATGCAAAACTTCAATCTAGGATGCAATTTCAGAAGCTATGTAATTTTAATAGGTTAGGTTCATGAAAATGAAACATAGAAAAATTTGGATATGAGAGTTTAATGTCCAAAACCCAAAGTTAACTCCACCTTTTCCTAAGGTTTCATTAGGATGCAAATCAACAAGTCAAATAGATTGACTTTCAACCATAAAGGTGAGTCAATCATGCTTGCATGTGATCCTTTTGAGTCTTGGAAATGGATTGGGAATTATTTGTTATGATTAACCTAATTAGACTATATGACCTAATATGAAAAATGCAAGATATCAACAAATAACAGACTAAAATAGTAAATTGCAGGTAGATTTGTAAAGTGTAGGAGACTGTGTACCTATCCTAAAAAATTGGTCTTAGTATGCATAGGTGAACTGGAATGCCTAGGGGTGTATGGGTCTCTAATATGGTTTCATGCTCTAATTTTGGGTTCCTTTGATGAAAAATCTAAGATTTTTATTTCTAGTTGCAGAGTTGTCAGAATGTTGTCGGATAATTATGTAGGCGAGTTTCCATTCCTTGACAAGATGTAGAGCTTTAAATGCAAGAATAAAAAAAATTGTCTTCAAGCTCTCTTTGATCCTCTTCAGACCTAAAACTCGCACATTCAAAGAGAGGGAAAATGGGCCATTTAAGGGCTTTACTTAGTCAAACCCAATGTAATTTTTTCCACTTCTACAATGGCAATATCAATGATTTAATGATAATGAATAGGAATGAATGATGAGATCACAAAGTGCTACAACTCACCACCCTTCAATGGCTTCCTTGAAGGATTGACATCATGCACATCACCTCAAGGCCTTGATATTGCTTTCTTGATATTTTTGAATGCTTTGGAGACCTATTAAAGTGTTAGCCTTCACAAAACAATGATAACATGAACACACATAAACTCATAGAGGATTTGACATGATGTTAGGATCTTCAAATGCTGCAATGATGCTTTGAAATGTTTATCTTGACTTGCTTGATAGTTCTCTTGATCATAATTTTTCAAATAGTTTTCTAGATAGATCTTGTTCATTCTTTTCAAATGACGCAATAACTAGGTATTTATAGGAATTTATTTAATTTCTCAAGAATTAAATCCCAATATCTGACATTTGAAATTTGAAATTTGAATGCTAAAATGGTCACTCCACCACATTAAAAATTGGTCCCTGGTAGAATAGGGGGACCTATATGAACATGAGCATATGGGTCCTTGCCCTATTTTCTAGGACACAATGTATCGGTCGGGCAAGATATTAATTGGTTACATTTGTTCAATGCTTGCAATTTCTTGGAAAGTGGTACAAATGGGCTATAGAATGCATAACTTAGGAAATTAGGGACTCACTTAGGCTCAATAATTTAGGGGGAGAAAAATAGTATGAAATTATTAAGGGTGACAATTTATGATGCTATATTTTGCATCCATGAGGGATAATGAAATCTATTACACAATGATACAAAACTAATATGAGACAGCTAAGAACAAATACAAAATTATCTCCTTCAAACTATCTTCTTTCTCAAGATGCTAGCTCCTTCAACCTGCAAACTTTACACAAAATACTACCATAAACCTCAATAACTCAAATCCATATGTTGTTGCAAACTCATCTTCAAACCTCCAAATTCATGAAGTATTTGTCTTATCCTTGAAGAGCCATGCCAGAAAGTCTTCCTCTCTCAATTTTGGTGTCATGACCCCCTCAAAATTGTCAAAAATTAAACATTTTCATGGTAACCACCATCTTCTTTTCTTTAACTCCCAATTTGAAATTCCCAACCTAGAAAAACCCTCATAAATGTATTAAACATTTATTAAATGCTCCAAAAAATCATCTTTAAACGCATTTCTAATAAATTGCCAAAATTGGTTGACAACTTTGATTCCCACTCCTCACAAATAACGTCCCAACATAGAAAAAGACAATCAATTCCAATTGGGCACACAAATTCTCCATTGCTACATTTTAGGAACATTAATGAGTTGTCTCAAAGTGTAAATCCCAAAAATACATGCCTAGTTTAGCCTTTTTTGATTTTTCAAGTTTCAAAACTGCCTCCTAAATTATCTCCCACACAAAAAATTCAACATTATAAGAAGACCAATTATTTAATAAAATATTTTTGGCCTAATATTGCAATTTATTTATCCAACAACATTATTACTCAAACCAAAAATTAAAATACTCCTTTTGGTTGATGCAATATTATTGTTGACCATGGATGCTCCTGCATCAAGTAATTCTAAGGCTTGGAATGTTGGTGTGAATATATGTCTTGTACCTAGTAATTTACCTTGCTAGGGACTTAGGGGAATTATTCACATGTTAATTTTACTTAGGATATAATATTTCTTCTATAATTCTTAGTTGGCATGCCTAGAACTTATCTTTCTAGATTTTAATGCTCAATTCCTAGGTTGTTAGGAGTTAGTTATCTCATGTCATAGGATTAAGACACACGTCACAATCATGTTCAATCATATTCCTCACCTTTCCTATATAAGGAATATTATTGTACTCATTTGTAATATATTTCATACCTCATCATCATTTTTATATTTCTTAATATCAAGCAAGATCATATTCTTCCATACCCTCTTGTGGAAGGAACCTATTATTTTTGCAAGTAGTCTTGGGTATAGAGTTAATCTTCAACTCTTAAATGGATGTATCAGAGCCAATCCTTGCAAAACCCTTCTTAGATCTGAGGGTTGACCTATTGCTAGTGAGAGATCTAGTTTATTTTTAGTAAGGTTGAGTATGCTCTTCCCTTGAACCATATGGTGAACCAGGGAATCAAAAAATAAAATAAAAAATCCCAGATTTGGATAGTTTCTCTACGTTGGTTTTCATTGCATGCCACTTTTGGCTCATGTTGGAGGAAATCTAAGCTCTTATTTGAGTCTAGGGTGGCTGAGAAAGTTAATATTCACTTTTTTTTGTATAAATCTAACGTTTTTCCAAAGTTATAAGGGTTTCAAGATTTCAAGATACATAGGTAGTAGAGCTTTTGACACATTTTTCAGCCCAAATTGACCTTTCCATTGTCTTCAAAAGGCCTAAGAGATAAAGTTTCATATAAAATACACCCATATTTTTCCTCATGTGTTTTTGAGGAAAAATGTTTTTACCCACGTAGGTCGTACAACCCCCTCGGGTATAGGGTATGTTTTTTATTTTGAAAAAAAAAAATTAAAAAATTTATGCGAGGTTTATTTTATTTACAGGCTAAAATATTTGTATCGGGAAAAATATTTTAAATATTGTGTCAGGGTTTTATTTAAATTTTTGGTGGCAATATTTGACTGTTTCTTGCAAAAAAAAATTTTAAAAATGTATTCATAGTCTACAAGTTTGTAGTACACCTTTTGTAGACCCTGCAGAGTTATCGACTGCCCCTTCCATCCCTGGTTCCATTGTAAGCTGCCCTTGTGATTTTATTGGCAAGCGAGGGGATTGGGCCACCCTCCCATCGCCCTCCACTACAAGTGGCGCCACTTGTGCCTAGCCTCCCCATCACCTGTCTAGTAGAAAAATTTTCTTTTACAACCCTTGCACACTCGATCACATGGGTGACAACCGGCTAGCCACTAAGGGCTTAAGTTTTGTGCTAGTTTAGTTTGTCAAGCCCTAATTGGGAAGTTTTTTTGACAGAGCATAACTTTTCACCAAGATATTGAAATTTTGTAACTGAGATATCGAAAAAAATCTAGTTGCATGTACTTCTTAATGGTGTAGATCAATTTTCCATATTTTGTTGCAGGTACATTTTATTGGCAACTAAAGTTTGGTTACCCCTTTATACCTCTAAGATCAAAAAAATTTGCCTGTTTATCCAATTTTGGTGATTTCATTGGCAATTGGAAGGTATTCAGGAGCTCTTTCATTTGGTTCATGTACTTTTTTAAGATTCATCCGCAAGTGTAATTTATTTATTTTTTTCATATTTTCTTTCTATTTAATAACTTGGACATCCTGTCTCTTGGAGAAGTTTTGTTTGTGGGGGCATTCATTTTCAATTGTATTTTTAGATTTTGGAGGTTTCATATTAGTTTGCTTCATATATGTATCTATTTTGCACTCTTGGTACTTGTTGTCCTAATGGCTAAACCATGGTTTGAGGTTTTAACTCATAATTATCATACATGGAAGGTGAGAATACAAAGATTTCTTTGGTCCAGGGGTTTGTGATCCACATTGAATGATGAACAACCTAATTTTTCTAAAGAATATGATAGATTTTCTCATAGGAAAAAATGTTATGAGGCTATGGGTTTTATTGCTATGCATGTTTCTAATAGCTTTTTCTTCCATATTGAGGATTGTACTACTTGTAAGCAGGTATGGAATAAGTACAAGGATTTATTTGGTTCAATTAGTGAAAGTTGTGCTATGCAATTAGAGGAAAAATTGGCATCATTATCCACAAATTATTTTCCTACCGTTGAAGACTACTTGGTAAAATTTAAATCATTAAGGTCAGAATTGGCAAGTTGTGGTAAAGATAAAACTAATAAAGAATCCATCTTCTTGATTTTTTCTAAGTTAAATGGTTCATTTGCATACTTCTCTACTTTCGTTTATGCTACAATGGATGGGTTAGGTGACTTTTTTGTTATTCCATCTTTTGAGACATTTTGTGATAGGTTGACTAAGGAACAAGCTAAACTTAGTCAGCTTGATACACATTCTAAGAGTCATGCATTGATTGCATCATCATCTAAAGTTAAAGCAAAGAAGAATTTTAAACCTAAGGTATAATCTAATGCATCTCCCACCTCTCCTAGAGAGGATAAACATAAGAAGGAGAAGACTAAGTGTGGTTATTGCAAAACACCAAGGCATGGTGAGAAAACTTATTACAAGAAAGAGTTAGATGAAATGAGGAAACTTCTAAAGGAACACAACATTTCTTTTCCTTCAAAATATACAAGTTTGTCATCTTCTTCTTCTTCTCAATCATCATCTTCTACACACATAGGTAATGCATGAATTGCTAATGGGATTGATAAGGTAAATGATCATAATATGAAAGGCCATGCTCTTGTTGTAACACATGTTGAACAATCTATAAATTGGATTATTGACTATGGAGCTTCATATCATATATCAAGACAACTTGATAGGTTTTCATCCTTGAAGCATACTTCACTCATGAGGATCTTGATGGCTAATGATGTTTATCTAGATGTATTTGGTCAAGGGGTTATTGATGTGTCAAATGGTAGTTTTAATAATGTTCTTTGTATACATGATATCAAGCATAATCTTCTTTCAATATATCATATAGCACAAATTGGTAAATCCATTGAGTTCACTCTAGATTTAGTCTTAATTTGTGATTTACATACCAAACAACTTGTTGTAGTGGGTAGGGCTAATCATGAAGAAAATATCCATTACTTTTCTCATTTTATTCCTAATGGTGAATATTCTAGGCATCACTCTCCTACCTCGAATGTGGATAGTTCTTCACGTGATGGTTTTGGTGGATGGTTGAACCTCGCTATTCATCAGCCATGTGTTGAGGTTTCATCACCTCCTACTTCTTCAGGATTTGAGTGTTGGCTTGGTTTCTAAGACTTCAGATAAGCAGAATCCCTTTTTTTTTTAGATTTTCCTTTGTAGAATTGTTTCATGACAAGTATATCAGATTTGGTTTGTCATTCATCTTCTATAGATTTGGAGGACATGTTTGAGGGGGTTTCTCTCCTCTTTGATCATTCATCTTTGGAGGTTTCTCTTGATTCTTCACATTCTTTTTCTTCTTCCTTGATTGGGGTCACAACTAATTTTTTTTAAACATCTTGGGAGACTCTTGATACATCTTTAGAGATTTCATTCTTGAGGCTTCTTCCCTCTTGCTTCTTCATGGAGATGGTGTTTCTTTAGCATCGACCATTGGATCCTTTTCTTCCCAAAGAAAAATTGTTTGTCGAAATTTGTCTTTAGATATTCTTTAGTGGTTTGGAGCTACTTAATTATGGGTGGCTATGTGGTCTCTTTCTTTCCCTCTTGTGGGGGGGAATTTGTAATGTATATATGTAATGGATGGTGTACTTTTGGGGTATCATGGAGTCCTCCATCTTTCATCACTTTATTGTTTATTTTCTCTCTTTTGGGGATGAGTTTTTTGCTATTGGGTTTTCTCCATTGCTCCATTTATGAGAGATTTCTTTTGCATTTGTACATGGGTACATAAAATCTCCTTGTATCCAAGACCCATATTTACACTTTTTGCATCATTTTCATAATATTATTCTCCCTAAGTTGCACTTAAGGGGGTTTTGTTGTGAATATATGTCTTGTACCTAGTAATTTACCTTTCTAGGGTCTTAGGTAACTTATTCACATGCTAATTTTACTTGGGATATAAGATTTCTTCTAGAAGTATTAGTTGGCATGACTAGAACTTATATTTCTAGCTTTAAATGCTTGATTTGTAGTTTGTTAGGAGTTAGTTATCTCGTGTCATAGGATTAAGACACATGTCACAATCATGTTCAATCCTATTCCTCACCTTTCATATATAAGCAAGGTCATTGTACTCATTTGTAATATACTTCATACCTCATCACCATTTTGATAGGTTTTAATATTAGGAAAACTCATATTCTTGCATACCCTCTTTTAGAAGGAATATATTATTTTTGTAGGTAGTCTTGGGTATAGAGCTAATCTTTAGCTCTTACATGGAATTTTCACAATGGTATGTGGTTTCCTTCCATAGGTTTTTAATTAGTGTGATGTGAGATACTATTGATTTATTTGATGTTTGAGTATCGATGGTCTAATTTTAACATTCATTAAACATTTAACCACTATAAATTTATTGGAAAATTATCAACCTTGCACATGGATAGATCCAATAAGGAGCACCATATGATTCTATGTGTAATTTATTCATAAAATTACAATATAGTAGATAATATATCTCATTTATTTGAATTTATCGACATGGTTTGTATTTAAGTCATACATTATCCAAGAAATAAAATATGATATCAGTAGTAAAATAATTTATCCCAAGTTCAGGTGGCCACAATTTTAAAAACTTGTTTAAATCAATATAAAACCAATAGAGAATAATTCATGATGGAATCATTATGAATATTACATTTAATAACTATATCTTATTGAATAATATTTATCATATGTATGTGTACACTCTAGGTTCATATATTCCATCTATTTCTATGGGCTTTGTGTTTTATGTTTCCTATTTATCTAGTTAGGTTTTGGTTTCTATATCCATTAGGAGTTATACTATTCTCTAAAAATGTATTCTGTCCACTATTTTTATGTCAAATATTTAGAATTTGGATTTTAACCTACATTCTCTAGCACACAAAAAATCCTTATCTCAACCTAGTTGACACCTTCTTACATGATGAACTTTCCTATATAATCATGTTGACATTTATCTTATTATATAACTAGCTAGGATCAATCAACTATTTGTCTCTACTAATATAAGCCAAAGATACTATTTGGTTGTAGTGAAAGATGACATGTACATGGATCATTAAATGTCAATTAATAGCCATTTATTAATGGTGAGGGGTGGTGGTATTTCATATTTCAAGTATTTATTTATAATTAAACTAACCTAATAGCTTTTCGTTAATGGTTCAAATGACTAGATGTAAGATACACTTGTCAAATTTATATTTGTGTTCATGCACATACAAAGAATCAAAACTAGTTGAAAAATTTCTAGTTCAAGGTATCAAGTTAGTGTGATATAGGTTGAATATCGATTTGTAATATTAAGAACAACTCAATTTATGAACTAGAGGTTGTAACCTAGGTCTAGTCAAGTTCTAATAAACTTCATCCTAAGTATGGATATTAAAGTAACCTAAAATAAACCCTAATTTCAAACTATAAATGTTAAATATTATCCAAAATTTAAATCCTAATTTTAAAATTTAAATGTTAAATATATGGTAAAAAAAACACCAAAAAAAACCTAAAATCCTAACCAAAAGGTTGCTAAAACTCACAAAATTGATGGGAGGAGCTAGCAAGAACTATTTAGTAATTTAAATAACTAAAAAAATAGGTACCCATTTCACCCTAGTCATTGTCCAATCACAAAAGTTTAGAAAAAATGACTTGGCAGTCAATTTTTTAAAAAATCACTTTAAAAACTGATTACCCATTACTAACATTTCCATAATGGGTACTCGTTTTGGAATGGGATTCTGAAGCATAAAGTGTACCCATTTTTATTTTAGGCTTAGGATCCCATTTCTAATTGGTTACGTGTTCCTATCAATATTTTTCTTTTGCCCAAAACTTCTCGTCTTTGTGGACCCATCTTCTTCTGAGTAACCACTTGGTAGTTCAAATTATTGTATGCCTTTTTAATTATTGATTTTTTCTAGGAATTATTTTCTCATTATCATATTGTATGTTCTTACTAGTATGATTTAAAAATATAATAGAAAAAAATAATGCTTAATTGTGCTATGTTGTATCAACATTTTTCAATCTCATAAACTAAAATTCGCTTGGTTTGATCGATGAAGATGAAAATTAAATTATTAAAATTAGTTAAAGTAGTTGAAATATGTTTTTGAAATATAAAGCAACAAAACAAGAGTGTTGACCCATAAGTACAAGGCACCAAAGGCCATGATCCATCGAAAACACACTAACAACATAGTGACAACAGAGAGAAAGCCATCACTCACAGCACATAATCAAAAACAAAAAGTAACAGTATACGTAAGATGACAAGGTTCAACATGCAAGCATGAAACCAGCCAAATAAGTCTAAAGACCACCAGGGGCCCATCAATTTTAGCAGAAAAAACAAACAACAAGACATAAAATAAACAAGAACAAATAGGCCCAACGGCCTAATTCTTATCCTTCCTGCCAGGAAAATCATGTAAGGCAATTGCCCAATCTGCCGTGAGGAACTCGAACAACTCCTTGAAATCAGCATCAAGTTTAGCACCATCCACAGACTTGTCCTTCTGTAGCAAATAGAGACTAGTTGCTGACCTATGCATGACCCTTAGGGAAAATTGGGACATCTCCTGGACCTTCTTTTCTAGCCTCTCCAATCTCCCCTTCAGCAAGCAAACCTATTCCCAAGCCTGGTCTTTTTCCTTGTGATCATCCTTCAAGGGGGCTTTTCCTTTAACTGCATTAGAGGACCGAGGGGTAATTTCCAGCACATTGTCACTGGAAGGGCCCTTCTTTAAACTTTCCAACACATGGGATGCACTATTCACCAACATCGATCTGCCTTCCCCTCCCACCACCATAGTCTATGAGATTGACAGGGGGTGTTAGTTTCCTCAGTGATCTCAACATCAGAGTCAATTTGATGGTAGACTTTAGCTTTCTTAGAGGCTTTCGCCTTAGGGCGTGGGGTAGGGGAAAGCTGCTTTCTTTCCCTACCCGTATCCCCTGGGCACATAGCAGGGGAAGTGCCATGGGGATGGGCTTTCAAGGCAGGATTCTTGAGGAATTTTTTCTTGCTTGGGCCTGGCGTATCCAAAATACTAGCAGAGGGGGGAGTAGAAAAAACTGGGGTTTCATCAAGAGTAGGGAGAGACTAAACTTCTTGCACAGTGATAGGCCGAGCACGGCAAAGCGCCATATGGAAATGATAAAGCCTAGACATAAGGACCTGGTGAAGGATAGTATAATTCTTTCTAGAAATAGTGGCTTCATTAAACTCCACCATAGTGCTGTCAAGGGCATGATACATGAAGAAAGGAATAGAAATATGTAGATGGTTCCTAAGGTGGTTGAGGAAATTAAAGTGGTAATAATAGCAGACCCCATACCTTCCTTCCAAAGTGAAATATTTCATGATCACCAAATAGACTTTATCCCATGGCTCCGGTAGTGCTTCGCAGTCAAAGCCACCCCACAACTTGATAGGTTTCTCATCACCGCAAAAAAAATGATTCAGACTGACTAAGTCTAGAACTTTCATAGTTTTCTTCCAAGTGTGGCGACTATTCAGGAGCCCAGTAACTCTAGCAATGACCTCCTCAGAAACTTCGAAGGAAATTCCACCAATGGTGACCCTACCCTCATTCCACGAGGTGAAAAACTTATGAGACAAGCCCCCATCGTGACTAGTCATGGCCTCCATGTACTGCGCAATTCCGCCCTCTTTACAGATGTGCCAAATAGTGGCATCTACTTTCCACTCGTCACACTTGTCCAGCTCCACATGCACTATGTCCCCACCCATAGAGCCCACTCCAAAGATGCCAACGACTAGAATAGGGGAACTAGGGTAGAAGAGTTGGTAGTTAATTCTAGAAGCATCGATAGGAAAAAGGCCAACGCAAAGTGACCATAATAGTAAAAAATAGAGGCAATAAATGTGACTTCTCACAATCCACGCAAGGGAAATAGCTCCCTCATGCGAATCGTCCACACCAAGTAAGGGCATGATATCGGCATAGTACTTAGCCGTCACAAAAAATCTCATGAAATCTGCAAGCTTAAAAAGTTGATCACAAAAATTTAGGGGGTTCAAAAAATGATGACACCATCATCCAGTGGGGATAGAAAGATTTTCCATATCACCAGCCCACAAGAGGTCGTACAAGCCATCGAACACACATATGAGGCCCATCACCTCACATAACGGCCAATTATTCAAAAGCTAGCTCCCACCAGAAAATCCAACCAAAGTTAGAAGGAGCCCAGAAAAAATAAGTAAGCACCATCTAAGACTCACCATTTAAATGTTTGAGATCTTCCTTTAAACACACTAGATCCAAGGGGGGCAAAGAAACCTCATTTCTCCAACACCTAAGCCCTTCAATATCAAGACCCACTGCCACGAGGCTGTTAGCAGTCGCATTCCCTTCTCTGAAAAAGTGTTGGATAAAAAAGTCATGAAGAGCATCTAGAAGAGGGAAAATGTCCTCCAGAATACCTTTTAGGGACTATCCCACTTTCATCTTTCCTTTAGTGGCTTCCACAATTAGCATTGAGTCCCCTTCGATTTCCAAAGTCTTGGCACCAATTGACAGTGCAATCTTAAGACCCTAGAGGAGAGTCATGCGCTCAGCCTAATTACTAGTATGATTGCTCAATTTCCCCGCATAGGCAGCAACCAGGCTGCCAGAATGGTCCCTGATTATACCTCCAGAAGCTGACATCCCTCCCTTAGCCGCCCCATCAAAGTTAAGCTTAACCTAGGGCGGTTTAAGGTTTCTTCATCTAGTATGCTTCCTAATAATTGATTTGGAGTTGTCAAATCTCAGGATCTCATTGGGTAAATTCCAGACGGTAGCAATGTTTCTATCCCAAGTAGTCAGGGGATTAATAGGCTTCTTCCATTTACATGTTGAGATATTATCCAGGAGCCGCTTATTAAGGATTATCAAAAGACCATCCACATTGTTTTCCTTTTCTCTAAAAATCCTGTTATTCCTTTCTTTCCACAAGCACCAGCAGATGTGGGGTGGAATAAGTTGCCAGAGCAGTTTAATTGAAGGATTATTGGAGGGGCATTTCCAATTTAAGATGAATTCGTGGATATCTCTATTAAAAACCCGAGAGATGTTTAGTCTTTGCAAAACATTCTGCCAAACCAGGGAAGCAAACTAACAATGAATAAAAAGATGGGGGATGGTTTCTTCTTCCTTTCTGCAAAGAGTACACCAATTAGGGAATTGAAAACCTCTCTTGACAAGGTTATCAATAGTTTAAAAAATTTCATGGATGGAGGTCCACCAGAAGAAGTTTATTTTAGGTATAAGTTGATGAAGCCAAACCTTTCTCGAACACTGCACATCACCACCAAACCTGAGAAGTAGTAGATAAGCAGACTTAACAGTGAACTCCCCAGAGTGATTCTTTGACTAGAAAATTCTGTCCTCCTTGGGAAATAAAGGGAGTCTAGCCATTTTCAAAAGCTCTTGAAGCTCCATAACCTTTGGTAGAAGGTTAGGCCAATGTATAAAAGACAACTTCAAAATTTTCCATCTGGCTCTGGGTGAGGTGTAATCAGAAATCTAAGTACCAAAGAGGTTTACAGCATGTTCCCTTAATATATTAAAGTGACTGTCAGCAAGGGGTCTGCTCCCAATCTAGCTGTCCTCCCAGAACCTAATTGATCTCCCATTACTAATTGGCCATCTGATCCCTTCCTTCAAGAGGGATCTACTCCTAAGGATATTGTTCCAAATCTTGGATCCCAGAGGGAGGTCAATCAAGTCCAAAGCTCTAAAAAAATGTCTCTGATTAAGGTATTTAGCCTTCATTATATTACACCATTCTTCCCTTTCCTAAATCAAACTCCAGCCAATCTTGGCAATGAGGCCTTTGTTCAAATTTGGGGTGACAGACAGTGTCCCAATTAACCAGGGCCAGTCTTTTCTTTTCCTCCATTCCCATCCAGAGAAAGGATCTTCGAATTCTTTCCAACTTTTCAGCCATGGAACCTAAAATCCTAAAGAGAGAGAGAGAAAGTAGACCAGAATACCTTGAGGGGAGGCTTTAAGAAGTTGGAGTTTACCAGCATTACTAAGAAGCTGGCCTTACCAACTAGCAAGTTTCTTTTGCATTATCTTCAGAATACCATTCCAAAAGTTGTGTGACACCTCCTTAATAGTAAGTGGCAGGCCCAAGTAGATACCTGGAAGAGAAGCACTCAGGAAACCCAGGATGGCTAAGATCTTAGCTTGCAGATCATCTTTTGTGTTGAAGAAATAGACACTACTTTTGTTATCATTTATGCATTGGCCAGAAGCACAAGCATAATCCTGTAGGAGGCATTTCCATTATCTAGCTTCAATCACAGAGGACTTTCCAAAAAGAAACGTGTCATCAACAAATTGTTGGAGAACGGAGGGAGGAAGGGTGGAGGCAGCTCTAATCCCCTGAATTTTACCTGAGTTGAGCAAGGAAAGAAAATTCCTTCCCAAAACCTTAGCCACCATGATGAATAGGTAGGGAGAGAGGGGATTCCCCTGCCTAAGCCCTTTACCAGCTTTAAAGGAACCCCAGGGGATCCCATTGACAAGCAACAAATACTGAACAGATTCCACACACTCCCTAATGATACCAATCACTCTATCATTAAAGCCAAGCTTAGCAAGAAAAAAATACAAAAAATTCCATTTGACCCTATCATAGGCTTTGGAAATGTCAAGTTTAAAAGCCATACCTTGGTTCTTTCTTTTCTCCATAGAATGAATTATTTCATGAGTCATAATAGCAACATCCAGGATTTTCCTTCCTGGCACAAACCCATTCTGACATCTACTGATAATTTTGTCTAAGAGTGGCTTCAAACGGTTGACAAGGACTTTGGAAAAGATTTTGTAGACCGTGTTACAAAGACTTATAGGTATAAAGTCAGTCATGTGTATATGATCCTGCACTTTAGGAACAAGCACAATGAAACTATTGTTTAATTTCTTTAACAATTTACCAGTCCTAAAGAAATATTTAATAGCCATAGTAATATCATAGCTGACAATGTCCCAATATTCTTGAAAGAAGGCTGGAGGGAAACCATCCGGTCCTGGGGCCTTATAGGCACCCATAGTAAACACAATAGTCTGAACCTCATCCACAGTCACAGGGGCACATAGTTGATGATTATCAGACTGACTGATACCAAGCGGGAGGTGACCCAGGAGCCTCATCTGAAGATCTTCAGAGGGGGGGTGCCAGTGTCAAAGTAGATCAGTCTAAAGTACTTTTCAACAACCTCTCTAATTTTATCAGCTTCCTTGACTTCCTGATTAGAATCATTCATCAAACACTTGATGGTATTCCTCTTTTTATGTCTGTCAGCCTTCCGATGGAAAAAGGAAGAGTTCCTGTCACCCTCCTTGAGCCATTGAATCCTTGATCTCTGCTTCCAATATATTTTTTCGTCACTTAAAATGTCCCTCCACTTTTTCCTCCAGTTTTCTTCTTCAACATGAACAGATTGTTGAGAATGACCCGAGGCCATGAACCTTTGGAACCCCTCAAGCTTGTCCTTGATCATCTTCTTAGTTTTGAAAAAGTCACTGAAAGTCGCATTAGACCAACCTTTGGCTTCTTTCCTAATAAGATCCAATTTTTGGGATATTCTATACATAGCTGAGCCTTGAACAGGGTAGCTCCACAAATTCTCAATGAGTTTTCTAAAATCATGGTGAGACATCCACATTATCTCAAATCTAAAAGGGTGTGGTCCCAAAAAAGGTTTGTTAGACCAGTGAAGGATGATAGGATTATGATCAGAGACGGTCCTAGGGAGGGAGGTAAGAGAGGCATTGTAACCAATATCCCAGCCAGCAGAGATAAGGACCATATCCAGCCAAACCTGAATAAGTTGAATGTCCTTCCTATTGTTCGACCACATAAAAGGATTTCCCTTTAACTCCAAGTCTAACAAACCAATAATGTTAATAAAATCTTCCAGATCATTCATACTATCACTATAGTATGTCAAGCCACCAAGTTTCTCCGAAGGAAAAAGGGGGGAATTAAAGTCTCCAGCCACCATAAATCATGCGCTGTTGTTACTCATTATCAAGGATGACACTTCCTCCCACATCTTCTTTCTTCCACCTCTAGAATTTGGCGCATAGATATTAAACAAATGTCAGGTTAGATTATTAGTTTTAAGAGTCACAGCAAGGTAATTCTAAGAAAAGGAAAAGGAATCGCCCAAAAATTTAGCAGGATTCCACAAAGTAGCCACGCCTCCCGAAGCACCATCCGCCTCACTATAAAAGAAGGCAGATTCCAGCCAAATTTTATTAACGGCAGAGGAAAATGACTGGTAGGTTATTTTGACTTCCTGGAGTAGTAGGACATCTTACTTCATATCAAAAATATATTTCCTTAAGGCATATTGTTTTAGAGGACTGTTTAATCCTCTCATGTTCCATGAGAGGAACTTCATTTCTTTCCTTTGTGGGCTAAATCAAGGGTAGATTTCCTACCACTGGCAATATGCCTAGCCGTGGCTTTGTGCCTAGATAGTCTTTCTGATGGTCTTCCAACTCTACTTTCCATTCCAACATCCACTTTCTTATTCCTCATTTTTCTTTTTGGGTTCTGCCAGTCCTCCAAGCAATCATTCTCTGCCAGGACTATCAATTTAGAGCTCGGGGAGAGAATAACAAACTTAGTTACCTCCAGAGAGTAGTCCTCCAAAATAGTCGGTTGGGGAGTACGAATACGCGAGTTAGTCATACCAACTTTAGAGGGGGTAGAAAATAAAGCACCCTTGGGACACAAAGAAGTGGCCGAGACATCCACCATGGTCACAGAACCAAGATTGACAGCACCTTCGACATCTAGCTTCTTCATGGTAGTAACAAGACACATATTAGAGATAGGAGAAGATCTAGAAGCTTTCTTTCCTAGACGGACAGAGGAATGAGACACCAAATCCGCATCCAAAAGCAGAGAGACTTCACCCTTTTCCAGCCCTTTAGAGCAGCTTGTTTTTAAATTAGTTTCTATCTTTTCACCCAAGACATGGGATTTTAGAAGTTTATTCAAGCCATCCATAAAGGGGTAGTCATCAGACTCACCAGACTTTAATGGCTCACCAACCCCACTAGTGCTTGGGTCTAGCAGTTTATCCTATAACTTCGGCGGGCAGGACAAATTTTTATCCTTCAGTGGAGCCTCCTTTATAACAACCTTCTTGTAGTCAAAAAATTGAAATATGTTATTTCTAAGTCTTTGATAACATTTAAATCAGTATATAAAATTAAAATGATTTTTAAAATGATAAAATATATTTAACATATATTTGATTTAAAGAGAAAATTATAGGTTAATATTGACATATGAAATATGAGTCTAGATAGGTCACGCATTTATTTTATAAGATTATTCTTGTGTAAGTTAATGAATAATCTACTTATAGCTCACGCATTCATTTTATAAGAGTATTCTTGTGTGTAAGTTAATGAAGAATCTAATTTTATGATTTGTGATTTTATATGTAAGATAATCAGAATAATTTTTATGGTGAGAATTGAATATCTTAGAATATTTTTTAAATGATATGTATTGTTTATTGTACATATCTATATTAATAAAAGGGTGATCCCACAATAGTGGTTTAGAATTTTTGGCCAAACTGGACACTAAAATTATTTTTTTAACTAAATCTTCACATTCAGGCACCTATAGCAACTAAACCGTGAGGAATTTGAAGATGATGCAAACTAGAGTCTCGTCACATTTTGTCTAGGTAGATTCTAAAAATATTTTTTTCAAAATTTTTGGAATCAAATTACACTTCTTTTTCCATCTCCCACGAAAACTAGTTTTTTTCATAAAATAGCATTTTTAAAAAGTGAAGCACACCGTATAACGCATAACTTTTTTTCCATGAAGGATAAAATTCTAATTCTTTCGAATTTAGATTTGTAACACTGATATCTATTGCTTCCACTTGGTTAGATAGTTTTTATTGAATATTTTTTCTTTAATCAAGTTTCGAAGTCAAACCAATTACAATTCAGAAATAGCGCGACTTTATAATGTGTAACTTTTTTTGTATATATCAAAATTCATTTTTATTTTTTTTGGATCAAGAACATCAACATCTGGTGCACTCATATTTTTCAAAAAAAAAATTGATAATCTACTATTTTTCCACGTGCAGAACAAAGACCTTCATTTTCGATGAAAAACCTATGTTTAATAAAACTAGAAAAACAAATACATAATAAAACCAAAACATATTAAAATTATATTTGTTGGATAGCTCATTCTAAGGACTACCTGATTCCAATTGGGTTTGTGAAGACTCCTCCATTTTCATCCTCAACTTGAGCTCTGAAGCATGAAAAATTAGATTTTTTTTGTGTCTCAAGAGGGGGATGAGGGGTAAGGGGGGTTCGAATGAACCCCTAGGGGTTCGAGTGAACCCCCCTTCCATAAGGGGTTTTCTTTGATTTTTGGGTGGGAAGGCATCAAAAGGGTTCACTCGAACCAATAGGTTCGTATGAACCCCTAAAATCAAGTTTTTTGCCATGGGATCATTTTTTGTGAGTTTTCCTTCCTCACTTGAATTGCAAACCACTATTGTGGCTTCACCCAAAAATGGATTTAAAATAAAACTTCATCTATTGTTAGCTTACTTTACCTTGATATTCATGTACAATAGAATTATTTTGAGCACTATATGTGGTAATAAGGCCACCAACATGTTTTTTTTCTTCTTGATTTTGGTCATGTCATTTTGAGAGTATGTCCTAGGTTAGGTTAACATGTGATAGAAGGGAAAACTATTTTTTATGGTGTCATTTGTGTCATACATCACCCTTCTCCATATTAGACTTGAATACTCACGTAGTACATGTACATAGTGAAACCCTTGATATTGTAACCTTTCGTTTTATGTTATTGATTATCTTTCATTTTGACTATTGGGGCTAGGAGTGATTTTTTAATCTTGGTGTATAGATAGATTAGCTACAATATTTGAATTTTATTATCATATAACTTTTAAGTTTTTATTTTATTTATTGATGATAATTATTTGTATATTATTCATGGAATTGTTTTCATTTATGTACTTTTAATACTAATTATGTTTATTTTCTTAAGTGATTGAGTATGTTAGTTTTGTGTTATGTGATGTGATCTTACTACTATATGTGGCAAGGATTTTTGGTAGATTATATAAGGGAGTAGGTTGATTGGATGGACTTAGATTTAGTCTTTTAAGCATGCTCTATTTTATCTTTCTCTTAGAATTTGAGTCACTTGTATAAATTAGAGAAAAGTACTTTGAAAATGTGTGATGGGGTTCTCAAACAACTTTGAGACCATCATTCCAGCTAATTATATGATCTAGACTTTTCATTCTTGAGTCCTTAGGTCTACTATATTGGCCAGCATTCCCTAAAACCAATGTGTGAAACTTGTGTTATTAATCCTATGATGTTAATGATTGATATATTTTTTTTATGAGAAATGTATACATTATGTATATTAACGTATAAAAATTTATTTGATTTAAATATTGTAGAAATAGAAGATTTAAGTAATTGCATATATGTGAAAATAAATTTTAATGTCATATAAATAAATTATTCTCATTACAAGATTTTTAAACATTGTAATAAATTATCAAAAGATTGTTCCTTCTCTAATTAGTATTCTCCTTTGCTAAATAGATAAAAATTTGTATGAGTGTCTTATAAGTGGTCTACCTTATATTTAATTATTTGGATTGTTTGATTATCATGGTTTGTATAGCAACATTTAAATTTCTAATTCTAGTTATTATGCATCTCTTTCAATTGACTAGTTATTGTGTAATTATTTCTTGTGTGAATGTTGTGGTGATAACTCAATCTTGTGGTTTATTTTATATATTTTTATACCTTTTAAGGTATGCAGTAAATTTTAGTAGATTTTATGTTTCACCTCTTTGATGGATTCTAGGAGTAAGCCCACTATAAGTGGAAGAGAATGTACTACCCATATTTATCATTACCAATGTTGTACCACCAGTAGGAAATTATTATGTGATGCACATTGATCCATTACATTGGAAGCTTGTACACATGATATTACAGAAGGAATTTTATGTTATATGATAGTTCTTATGATAGGTGTAAGAAATATGATCTATTTATAATGTGGATTCTTCTTGAAATTTAGTGTTAGAATTTTCATAGATGATTTGGGTGCCACTTTTTGGTGTTGTTAGCTCATAGTTTTATAACTATTGTTTTGTAGTTTCAAGTATTGATTTCTATATTTACTGGGTACTTTGGGATGGAGTTTACATAGTATATTTTGTGGGTATTTTTAAGTTACCAATCTTACTCTAGATCTAAGTGTTTATGTTGTCTCATGTAAAGGGTTTTACTTGGGTTGTATTATAATTAATATTATTTTTTTATCAATACATTGGTTTGGAGTTTGGAGGCTAGTTTTTCTCTTGAAAGGATTTTCCTAGGGCACATTAGTGTGTTATGGTGTGATTTTATTGTGTTGTTTCTTTCCTGAAAAATATTTTTAGATCATAATTTATCTATCTCTCCTCTTATATTTGTATAGGAAGCATTACCAAACATTAGCTTCTTTTCAGTAGCACCCTTAATGGAGCATTGAGATTTTGAATTATTTTAACCCCTTAAAATATTATGTTTAAATAATATCAAGTCTTTTATTAATATTTTTGATATAGTAAGCAACATTTACAGGGTGTTGTACCCTTTAAATGGAGAGCCAATAGGGACAAAAAAGATCAAGCCAAAAAACACATACACAGTGGACCAACAACCAATAGACACACTACACAACAACAACAGATTAACTGGCATTTTCCCAGTTCTAAGAAAGAAGATTAACAACATCATCCCCAACCCATTAAGGGCCATCTTTAGCAGTCTTCTTGTCCATTTCGTCCTTCATCACAATAGAGAGGTTGTTGGTGATTTATTCACAGTGGACTAACTTGACAGTGAAATGGGTCAAGCCACTAAATTTCTTGTCCATCTTTCCCGTCCTTTCCTACAACACATGGAGCTCCTCCCCTTTATCCACAGTCTTCTCAATATTAGCTCACTCCACATCGAGAGGGTCTGAGGACTGGGAAGTCAATTTCTCATTATGCACTTTGCTAAAATCTGAAATGGTGTGGGGCCCTCCAACATACTTCTCCTTGCCATCCCCAAAATCCTCCTCATCCCTACAACCTTTGCTATCAGACCGCTCCTCATCTATTTCCATGTCATTTACCTACACTTTCTTGTTATTTTTAGCCAGCCTACCAGACCTCTTGATGATGGGGTTTTCGCTACTAGTCTCCACTGTACCAGCAACCATAGTGTCCCCCTTGGAGTCCCTACCCACAACATTATTTATTAATGTTTCAAATGGTATCATGTTAGTGTAAAAAATGTTTGAAATAAGTATTGCTTCTACCATTTTTGTATTCTCTTTCTTGAAAGAAATGCATGCTTGATCCATGCTCTATGTGAATATATTTTATCAATGTGGGTGTTAGATCATAAAATTAAATAGTATTTTCTAAGTGTTTAAACCCCATACATTTTACCCTCTTTATATTTAGTGTTTCCATGGATAGATATGTCTTCTTGAAATTTTTTAAGATTGTTTAACATTTTCAAGGTCCTTTTCATGAGATGCAATTTATCTTTGATTTGATTTCTATTTGATGGAAATTTTGTTTCTAAGGTAATGGAAATATGTTTACATCCAATAAACAACTTGATTTATAGAAGTGTTTGTTATCTAATGTATGGATCAAAGTCAATAAATGAAAAAAGCATGAAGAATATTGTGATGTATTAATTATTGTGTGAATGCACAAAGAGTAAATAGAGGTCATGGTGAAACGTATTTCCCTATGATAAAGAAAAGATTTAATGCATACACTTGAATTTTCAAACACCCTAGAGAGGTACAACTTATAGTAATGCTAGTTAAATTGTAAGGCTACAATTATAAGCATATAATAGACCATATGTTGGGATGTGACCTAGGAATCTTCTACCCAAATAAGAATACAATGGTTGTATTTATTCAATGGTCATCAAATATGAATATAAAATAAAAGGTTGTCAAATTCCATGCACATGTGGTGTGCTTTACATGTGGATAAGTAGGTGATAGACATATAGCCTCTATATTGCTAATTAAATCATTGTATGATATATGATTGTGTGCTACCACATGTTTGAACAATATGGTATTGAACTAAGCATGTTGAAGTTGATGTATAAATGTTAGTGTTTGTTATAGGTATTGTAGGAGTTGGAAATTTTTTTAAACCCTTAAGAAATTACATGGTGTGATTGAATAATGTGCATTGGTGCAATACAACTAAAATGTGCATGCACAATTATCTTGTGGTGTCTTTATATGGAGTTTATTAGAAATAATGTGTGTAAAATTATGGGTGAATCCATTTTACAAGATTATCAACTATATGCACAATATCTATTGGTTCCAATCTATGTGAAAGGGAATAATTTAGAATGAGAGTATTAAAGTAGAATCAATATGTAGAAGTGCATGTTACACAAAACTATGCATAGATTAGTTTTAATATGTAGGATTTCCATAAGTGTAGGAAACAAAGAGTGCATGATTCATTTTCCTTGATGGATACAAACTTGTGAATAGGAGAAATAGTGTGTTATAATGAGGTTTTTTGTTTCATTCATATGTGCTTAATTCCATATGGTAGGGCCTTTATTTATTTATTTTATCGAGGATGTGCCTTTAAGCATGAAGCTTACAAAATGGAACTCAAGTTATATTGTGTGTGTTAGATTCCCCTTAGTGCTAAACATGCTTTACCTTGAGTAACAATGGTTATCCCTTCTTCTGGTTCAATTTTGTTCCATATTTTAATTTATGAGAAACAATTTTTTTTTTAATGTGGTCATTCATGTAGCCCCAAATCAATGCTTGAATATTTATGTTTTCAGATCCATATTTTACTCTCTTAAATAATGTGAATAATTCTTTAGAGTATTACATTGGTTGGGAGGTATCCTTAAACTCACATTGGATTGGAGCTTTGGAATCCATTGAATTCAAAGATATCTCCCTACTTCATGTTCAAGAAAAATGTACATCATATTGTAATTGATACTTTCATGTTTATGTAAGAAACCTTGTAAAAATTATTCAAATATGGTCAAAACATTTCAGCCATGTACTGTTTAGGTTCACTTTGAAAATTGAAGCTTATTTTATTTTATTTGGCTTTAGAGAAGATGAATAGTAAAGTTGTTGAATCTATTTGAGTGGATTGGTTATTTTTACAAAAAAACTAATCTCAAGTATATTTTATTATTTTGTTTTTAATGATATGACTACGTTAAATATAGAATTAATGAACAGGTATGGGTAGGTTACAAGTATTTAAAATTTGAAATATATTAAACAAATAGTCTTTTAGGCCTTTGTTGACATGGAAAATGTAATATATTTTCTAAATAAATTAATATGTTCATTTTATTTCTATTTTATCATGCTAGAAATGTGTATTGTTGAATTCAAGTGTGTGTTAGTTCATTAGGAAAAGCTACTCATTGTCTTCATTTTTCAAACTTTGTTAAAATTATCAAATTAGTAATGATTGATGTCCTTTTAAAAAAAAATTTATTATTTTACCCAAAAATGATCATTGGAGCATATTCATGTATGGAGTAGTGGTTGTAGTCTATTTTGTGGGGATCCTAGGATTGGTGAGTTGATGAAGGATCACCAGAGTGATTGAACGTTTATATTGGGATGAATGATGGATCACTACAAGGAAAATATTTTATTTAATGGGTGAATGCTTCTCTATTGGGATGAATAATGGTAGAGTAAAAAAAATATAACCATTAATGCTTGAAAAGTAGAATATGCTCTTATAGATTACTTAATGGTTTTCTAATGATATAATATGCCTTAAATGCAAAGTTATGTAGCTTGTATGTTTTTAAAGCTTTCTTTCATGGTAGTCTATTTTCACTTCATTGTAAGTAAGAATGATGTATTTAATAATAAAATGAAATTAGTTTACACCTTTATAATTAAATAAAATCTTATGTATATGAGATTGAATATATAGATGTACTTGAATTAATATTGATTTTATCATCTATATTTAATTGGATGGTTGCTTGTGTGGATAAGAGATCCTTAAATGTGTAACCTCATGTGTATCTTCATATTTGTGTTTACTCTCGTGAATAGAAAGAATCGTATTTATACATGTTAGTGAAAGGTAGAAAAAAAATGTAGTTTCTTCTCTTTCTTAATGTTAGTTTTCTTGTGAATGAAAGGAAAAGAGACTAATTAGAATGTGCAATAATTGTATGCCTATGTCTTAGTTAATTGTAGTGTTTGAAAAAGATGAAGTGTGCATTCACTTAGTAAATTATGTGTGTCTATCTCTCTTGGATATTTATGTGAAAGGATAGGTTTAAATCAGTCTTAAGAGTATCATATGGTGGTGTAATGAATTGATGATTGAAGTTATTAGTGAAAATATAATTGATGCAACCTATAGAAAATGATTTTTATCTTTAGCCTTATTGAATCTACTTCATCTATTCAATTTTTATTAGATAATTAAAAAGAATGAATATATTGTGATTTCTTCCTTGAGTTTTTTTTTGGTGGTGTGTGTGGTAGTGACACACCACAGTGTGTGCCACACTTTATAGATTGAGATGATGCCATATCTCTACTTGTGTGTTACCTACACATCTCTTCTACACATGCAGAGTTTGTGGGTAGTGTAAATTTGTGTGATGGCCATGTCACTAGTATGTGCATGTGCATTGAAATAATGTTGTGTTAATGCAAAGAAATATTGATTTTTTTTGGGTATTTTTCCTTAGTAAATTGTGGGTATTACACATCTTTTTTCTGCTTTAAAAATTTTATTTCAACCCCACAATTTAGTTTCAAGTGTGTTTGGAATAACTTGATTCAATCCCATGGTGTGAAAAAATGAGCTCAAAATTAAAATTTTGAACTCAAATCCTAAGTTCCATGCCCTCTTCTACTAGTTGTTTTGATTATGTTAAGACTGAAAGGGCTAATACTCAGAATAGAGAAGCCATAGAGGTAGAGAGAGGTGACTCAAAAAAAAAAAAAAAAAGACTCACAAGAAGTGAGAGTCAGGGAAGAAAAAACCACAAACCATTTTTTTGACCAAAGCATAGAATCTGAAACAAGTCATGCTTTTGCTCAGACCATGAAACCAAAAAATAGAGACCAATTGCAGAGAAACAAAAGAAGCAAAGGAAACAACTCAGAAAACACCACCAAGTGCAGATCCTAGGAAGAGTGGTACACAAAATAAGCTTTAGACTGAAGTAGAGAGCTAGTAATAGAAAATTATTGCAGCAAAAGAGATAGTAGTAGCAAGAAACCCATCAGAAAACATAGTATTTTTGTGACAAGAATGAGCCAATAGAACCCAACACCTACCAAAACCCAATAGACTCAACCAAAGGGGTAGAACCAAGAGCTCTCCACCAACAACCACCTTAATAGGAGAAAAAGGAGACTTTGAGACAAGGACAAAAAATAAGAAGAAGAAGCATAACCCAAACCAAAACCCCTAGAGGGGTTCCATCTCTAGCAATAAAGTGGAAGTCAACACCATTTGTAGCACTAACGATGCCCCACTGACCATTCTTTCTGATTGGATAGAAGGCCCACAGTGCGCCTCCGGGTCGAGCTCCCATTGGGGATCCCTCCCCTCCGGGCCAAGGTTAAGGGTGGAAAGTGGGTGGTTGGGGAACTTGGCCCACTAAAGGGCCCTGGCTTATTGGTGGGGGCCTTCGGGTAATGAACCCCCAGCTAGTGGGGGGGTCCTTTACCTCTCGCCAACTAGTTATTAGAACAAAGATCTTGGTTGTTCCAACCTTTAATTAAGAAAGAATCTGTGTTGGGTAGTGACCAATACACAACTCCAAACAATACCAACACCCGACCAACACCAACTTAGCAACTGGGTAAAATAGGGGTACCCAAGGAGGCATCGAGAAAGCCAACCCAAAACGACTTCAAAAGCCCCTTTTCAATAGCTCCCACAACCAACAACACAAACCCTCTCCACCTCAATAGGAGAGTTCCCCACCTCAGAAGGGGAAGCTGAAGGGAAAATCAGAGAGAAGAAGCACAACCCAAACAAGAACACTAACACATTATGAAGCTGAACCTAGATCTCATCACAAACCAAGATTTCCACCTGTAAGCAAGGGCCATGAAGTCACCAATGCTGCAAACACTCTTCTTTTACAAGCCAACGAACATTGCATCCATAGAAACAGGGTCCAACTTTGCAGACCTAGAGAACAATGAAGAACAAGGAAGGCACCGCCACAGAGTCAAAACCCAACCAAACCCCCCACAAGAACCCACATTAGAACCTCCTACCAAGCAACATACACGACTAGGAAAAGAAGAGGTCAAAACCCCAACATACCTAAACTCCAAACACGCAAGACCCACCACCAAATTTGGCAATAATATTAGGAAGAGGTAGAGAAGGCCATCACTGCAACACTAGGCTCAACAATGATAAACCCAACAAGACAATAGTTTTTTTCTCGAAAGGACTGTGATCCACAACCCACAACAAAATGAAAACAACCAAGGAGGTTTTGAGAAAAGGGTTGTAGAAAACAAACCCACAACCCTCAACCAAACCCCACTTACCCTGCAAAGCAGTGCCAAACAAAAGACTCTAGGCATCGATGAAGATGGAGAGTTTGAAAATAAGGTTGCAGAAGGAAAAGTACCTGCAACCCACAATGAAACCACACTTTCCCTACAAAGCATTGCCATTCAAAAGACACCTAACATGAAAAAGATCCAATTGAAGCTCTTCATACCAAAAAAAAACAACAAAAACCTCAGCAAGCCCGCTAGTGACAACCACCAGTCATCAACCAAGGCAGAAATAGCAGTCCCTGAAACAAAAATGTCGCGCACACCAAAGGATGCAAGCAAAATTACAACTAGGGACCTAGGAGTCGAAACCCCAATCCAAGGGTTGAGAAGTGCAAAACAAGTGGCCAATACACCAAGACCAGCCAATTCCCATGCCAGAAGAGAAGCAACAAACAAAACCCCCAACACCATCTCGATCATCATCCCCATCATCGCTTTAATCCCCATCTGCCCTCACTCCTTCACTCCTGCCCTCGCCTCCGCTCTCCATAAAAGTAAGTTACTTGTCCCCTTCTACTAATAGACTTAGCACACATTTGTGTGACATGTTATGTCTTCTTATTTAAAAATATTCAAGGTGTTGTTAATTCATATGAAATGAGAAGGGAAAAATTATTAGAACACATTTTGATTTTTAAAGGGCAACAAAGAATTAGATCCACAACACCATATAGGCCATTTATGTGTTTGTGTATGATGTCTTTGATATCACTCATCTCTTTTAATGTAGCCCATCAAAGGGGTTTGACCTATGAGAAATCATTCGCCTATTAAGTAGGCTAACTCTAAAATGATACCCTTAGCATTGACAAGTGTAACTATTGAGAGAACAAAGACAAAAGATTTTAGGTGCACATTCTAATAGATTGATCTTATATTGTACCTTATTAGTTATGCACACCTGATCAAATTTACAATCCTCATGAAACATCGGTCAATGAGTTTGACTTGTAAAACTACACAGTTGAATCTTGATAGCAATATCACAATTTGACACGTGCAAAATACCTCCTACTTATGAATTGATGAGCTAAAGAGGCTCTATAATGAATGGTTCATAATGCACAACACTTGCTAAAAGTTTTGCAAATGGGGTTGCAAGCTAAGTGGGTTTAACCTTGGGGAAAACTCAGTGGTTAAGCGTGCTTGAGTTGGAGTAGTACTGGGATGGATGACATTGATAATTTTTCCTCATCATCAATATTAAAGCTGAATACATAATTAATTGCAATCGATCATTTGCTGTTATTACTTAATTTTTATTGGATAAAGAAGAAAAAACAACAATTTGCATCAGCAAGAAGTAATTACTTAATTAAGTTATGTAATTTAGAAAAAGTAGTTAGTTTACATAACTTAATTACTTAATTAAGTTATGTAATTTAGAAAAAGTAGTTAGTTTTCTTAGCATAATCATAAGGAGAATGATATGAATATTTTCAAAAGTTGATGATGCTGGACATGCCATTTGTAGGAGACATTGTGGGGAACAGAGAAAAGGGGGAGACGAAAATCATTCCCGAAAGGGAATAATGGATTTAAGGAGGACAAATACGAAGGGACGTCCCCGTCGCTTGCGTGGAGCACTATCTTTGGCCCACTAGAGCGATCTTTACGCCTCCCAAAAAATCAACGCTAGAGTCAAACATACACTCGAAAAAGGATTTAATCTTATTTTGTGATGTGTGTCTTAATTAACTAGGTAATTTTGACCCACACCTTAATTAACTAGGTAATTTTGACCCACACATACATTAACTTTCTGTCCCCCACGATACATAGTCTTGTGTTTGTACAATTTCGTAAAACCCATTGCTTTCGACCGATTGACCACTACAGCGACACCCTAGAAGAATGAGACAGATGTGCGCGTGCCATCGCACGACCGCCAGCGCAAAATCAGCCGTCAGCCCGAGGCGACGGTTGTGTCGGCAAGCCCTACGGTTCCTCTCCTAAACCCTCCTTTGCCCCCCTCGTTACCCATTGGGCCCCTCTTTTTCTATTATTCCAATGTTAAAACTATTTTTACCCTATTCTCTATAAAGTTTTATTCATTTAATTTTAAATTAAAAATTAAAAGAGAAAGTATTTAGTTGATGGTGAATAGATAGTTGCTCATTATTTGTATCATGATATTTGATTTGTAATTCATATTTCTTAACTTTAAGATGTATTAGAAGTAAAACTTCAAAATATGTTTTGTTTACAAATTTTGATTATGGCTAAATCTGCAAGTACATAAATGATTATTTTTTTCTATAGACCTAAATTTATAATACCTACCAAATTATTTTTTTCTCTTAGATATCCAAATCTTCAATAGATAATCGAGTGATGTGAATAGAAACTAATTAGGAACTTACTAGTCAAAGTCTTGTTATTGTTATATGTAATTGTGTAATATGCCTAGACACTTGTAATTGTTGATCTAATGATGATCTCTTACTCTTATGATGATGCAACGTGTAACAAAGCTATCTAATGGTTTCGCGATGTGTAACAATCCAAATCATTTGAATGTGTGAAGATGGAATTAGGTTAGGAACAAGTTGTTTTGTCAAATTCCACATATAGGTAAGGTAATTTGCACACTAGTCATTACACTACTAGCAAACCTATCAAATAAGGCCAAAATACATGGGAAAGGTGTAGGTTATGCATTTTTACCATTATATGTTGTCCTCACTTTGACAAGTGAATGTGTACTACAAAGATGCATGTAAAAGTGAAAATCCAAACACGCATTAAAAGGATACACATATAGATGTTGATTTTATGGAGTCTCCTCACAAAGAGTGTTCCATTTCAAAACATACAAGTTTAAAAAAATGGTTCCAAAGAATAATGTTTGTCAAGCATCTAAAACTAAGCATAAATACAACTATTAAAACTATCTTTAAAAAAATCAAACGATAAATTGACCCAACATAGAAATAGAAATAATGACTATGTTTTGAAATAGAATTGTTGTCTCTTTCTAGTGTGTAAACAAAAAAATATTACTTGGTACAAGAATCTATGTCTTAAACAAAAATAGGGAACTATTTGAAAGTTTTTATTTTTATCATAACTATGATCCAACCACTACAATCATAGCCATAAAAAATGAATTATTGATAGTATATGCCCCTAGGATTTAATTGCTTACATATAAGGGGTGCAAGGAACTGAAGAGGGAAAGTAAGATATGATCATGTAAAACCCAATATTCACATATAGGTGTCATCAAAAAAGTCATGTCATGAGAAAACATGTCAAATTTTAAATTATGTAATCACAAATAGCATGATGTAATCAAGCAAGCACATATAGAAAAGGGAGAAGAATATGTTCCTAATGTTGCCCCAATGGTGAGGATGCATGAGTAAGAAACCTATATAGATAGGTCTTATAAGCATAAGAGACATGATATATAAGATGTGAGTTTATTAGCATGTGTGAAATAGGAAGCAAAGTTCCTATTAAATGTTGCCTCATTAAGCAAAAATAACAAGTCCTAGTAGAAAATTTCATGGATGCATAGGTATATGTTAGATAGATACTAAAAATAACTTGTATGAGAAGGGAACATGTGCCTACAATGTTTTCCCTAATAAGGAAAAATGACCATAGTAAGATAAAATATGTAACCATAGGTAAATATCATGTAAAATAAGCATGCACAAATATTTATTAGTAAGACACAAGATGGAAGACCCAATATGATAGAATAATCCATGAGAGGTAAGCATGAAGGGATTTAAATAAAAGAACTTAAAATCAAAGATATAGCAACAATGGCACACAAGAAAAGACAACTAGGATAAGAATAGGTGGCATATAATCATACAAATAATCTAAATATACACCAACAACTATAAAATTAACACTCTATCACTAATAATTAAAATTATCTAGAATCACAAACTAAAACCATCTAAATTTAAATTAATCTACAAAAATAGATGTCACTAATATATGTATCTTGTAATAAACTATAGAATCATACATGTTTCTATCTAAGAATAAGTGATGCAATTATGAAACATGTCTTACAAATATCAAGTCAAGAAAAAAATGTTGATATACCATCCAAGTGTAAACTCCTAAAAATTTATTACAAAATCATTTTTGTAATAAACACTCATGTGTGTATGAAGATGATATAATTCTATAGTACCACAAAATAGTTACTCAAAATAACTATTATTTTTCTTCTAGTATAATATTTTACTTTTAAAAATTAGCTATTTGTTTGTCATGTTGACAAAAAATGTTTAATTATTTGATTATTGTTGTAGCTAACCATTTATAGGTTTGATTATTATTTATGCAGATGTTCTAACTAAATGTTAGTATGTCCAATTAGTTTATTTTGTGATTATATGGTTTAATTTATTATATATAAATTATTGATTATATTTTGGTGTTTAATTTTACATAGACTAGACTAATGTATTTGATATCTCCTTATTTTGTGAGGTTGTATCCCTAGGGGAGGAAGAATATCAAGGAAGAGGGTGGTTCCATTGATGTGTGTTGACATGTGTTAGCAAGAAAGTGGGGGATCGCAAATCAAAGTCATATGCCCCAAGTATTCTCTATGTGTTGTATTTATATCCCAAACTCAATAGTAGGAGAGGGATCAATGATTAATCTATGTTGCAGAATCAGACAAGATAACTATAGTGTAGGAAAATGTACTCCTTTACATTTTCACACTTTGTTTGGGTCCCCTCAATTAAATTGGACTTTTAATTATTCCTTAATAAGCACTATTTTACATCTATGAGCCTAATAAATTACATTTTCTGAAGGGGAAACCTGATGACAATTAATGCCAACACAACACTTTACCTTGAGCAATCTGTGTTCTAGGAATACGGACCTATGACCCATTTTCCCATGGGTGAATGGGTCATTCCTAGGTCTTTGAAATTAAATTTAATATATTTTTTTGGTGGTATTTTATTCTACCCAAACTCAAATTTCAATGTCAACTTGTAATATTTAATTTTCAAGAAATTAAGGATAGATATCTATAAATACAAGGTTAGTTTATCAAATCAACATTAGATGTTTTCAATTAAATTTTCAAGAGATACTTCACAAGAGCTAAGATTATTATCAATGGTGCTCAAGAGTAGATTTCTAAATATTTTTTTGCAGCATTCAAGATCTCAAGATCATCATGTCAAAGTTATTTGCATTCATGCATGCTTTTGGAGCTAACATTGTGATGTAGGTTTCAAGTGTCAAATCAAGATTCAAGCATCAAGATCACATCATAAATCAAATCATTTCTTGCAATATCAAGACCTTGGAGAGATCTACTAAGTTTTAGTCCTTCAAGGGTTTCAAATAAGTGGTTTGGTGAGTTGCAACATAACACTTGTTTATGTAGCGTCAAAAAAGTAACCCTTTTTCACACTTAGTTTGGGAATGAATAATTAATGATAAAATAGACTTAAGTGTGACTTATTTAGGGTGTTGTAAAGTGTTTTCTTACACTTTCACACTAATCTACGGATTCATTAATTAATTTAGGTTAACTATATCTTAAATGTCCCCTTAAATTCAAATCCAAGCTTTATTTATTACATTTTTCAAAGGATAAATCCTGACACTCAGTAATAATGTTACATAATACTTAATTTGGCAAGGTTTGAGTGCTAGGATAATGACCTAGGACCCATTTTTTACCTATCAAATGGGTCCCCACTATGTCCTAGGATCCCCTTTTGGCATATTATTTCACCTCCCCGAAACTTGGTCCTAGAAAATTGTGCTCGGACCCATTCACCCAAGGTGGCAAATGGGTCCTCCTTACTTAGGACACCCCTTTTTAAACTTATTTGTGGTGGGATTTTAGTGATTTTGAATCATAGCTATGATGTCGACTTGTGTTAAATATTGAATTTCTGGATTAAATCTTAAGTTAAGTATAAATATAAAGTTAATTCACATAGTTTCATCTAATAAATCCTAAGAATTATTATGCAAGCATCTTAGGAGTTCACAGAGAATTTCAAGAGAATTTCATAGGAATTCATTTAGGAATATCATCAAGGTTTTATTGCAGCATTCAAGATCATATTATCATGTCAAAGGAATAGTTCATCAAGCATGTAGTTGAGCTTATGTGTTGATGTAGTATTGAAGATCCATTTGCAAGCATTGTTTCACATCAAATTCAAGATCAAGATCTACATTTTACATGGCCATTTCATGTTAGATTGTTGATTTACATTCCAAGACTTCATCCAAGGTATCAATGTTTCATGTTTCATTATTTCATCACAAGGTTTAATTACCTAAATGGGGTTTGACCAAGGAAAACCCCTATTCCCTAACAATCAAAAAGTTTTTCTCCTCTTTGATGTGTGATTGTAGGTTTCTAGGTTGAAGATCAAGTGGAGAACAAAATTTGCAAAGTTGTCAAGATTGAAAAGTTGCAAAAGTTGTCATCTATCTTGCAAGACCACGAAAAGTTTCCTACAAAATTAATTTTTGACTTTGGAGAGCTAGTCACCTAAGAGCTGAAAGTGCAGACATTGAAGAATAAAACCCAAAAATCAGTTTTCAAAAACCCTAGTAGGGACCTATTCGCCACCTTGGGCGAATGCATCCTTAGTGACCCCCAAAATAAGACTTTTTCAGCAAGGTACACATTTTTTTAATGTCTTAAAACCCTCCTTATTGTTGTTATAATAGTTAGGATTGATTTATGATTATTATTTATGCATTTTAGCCCTCATAATTGAATGAAACCTTAGAAGAAAAACATAGTGGTTTATCATCTTGTTAATTCATATTGTTGGGTAAACCCACAATAGTGGGTTACAATTTTTCAAATGAAGAATACTTAGAAATGGTCATCAAAAAATTTAAAATGGTTTACCACTTCTAATGAAGGGGGTTCGAATGAACCACCCCCCTTCTAATGAACCCCCTTCTAATGAACCCTCCCCTTTCTAATGAACCCCCTCCCTTCTAATGAACTTCCTTTTGCACCATATAAGGGGGTTCGAATGAACCCCTTCTAATGAACCCCCTTTTTTCACCTTCCCCTCCACCATTTCAAAATTTATGCATTTTTTTACTATCGAAGCTTGGGAAGGAGGTGCAAATGGAGTCAACTTGATAAACCAAGTTGGATGATTGTAGTGATCGAAATGTGCTTTCCAACAACTATAAATTTAATATATATATATATATATATATATATATATATTTTATATAGTTTTACTATACATAGGTTTTTCACCGAACGTCAAGTTCGATGAAAAATCATGGTGGAAAAATAGTAAATTTGAGGAATTTTTTTTTGAAAAATATATATCCACTAGGTATTGATGTCGTCATTCTAACAAAAAAAGAAAAATTGAATTTCAATACATACCAAAAAAGTTATGTGAGCCGAAGTGCACCTATGTCTAAATTATAAATGTTTTGACTTCAAAACTTAATTAAAAAAAATAAATCAACAAAATGCTATGAAAAAAAATGAAAGCCCTAGATACTTATGTTACCAACCTAAATTCAAAAGAATTAGAGTTTTATCCTTTCTAGAAAAAAAGTTATGTGAGCCGAAGTACACACCACTTTTTAAAAATGTTGTTTACTATTAAAGACTAGTTATCAAGGGAGACGCAAAAAAATACAATTTAATTTCAAATTTTTTTTAAAAAAATACATTTAAAATCTATAGACAAAATTTCACAAATCACTAGTTTACATCATTTTCAAATTCCTAATAGTTTACCCACTATAAGTGTCAGAAAGTGAAGTTTTCTCTAAAAATGTTGATTTCAATGTCAAGTTTGGCCAAAAAGTGTAGCCCATTATTGTGGGATGACCCTGTTATAAACCCCATTTTTCTTTGTTTCATTTTGGTGAACCCGATGTGAAGAACATTATAATTTTCTGATCTTGGAGTCTTTTTTCTCATCCTAGGTTAGATCTTGCATGCATTTGCATCCATTGGAATTGAATTAGATCTCATTTAGGGTGTCCTAGTTTGCATTAAAGTTTGTGTCTCATCTAGGGATTTAGAATTGCATTGTTTTTCATTCTTTAAATCTAATAAATATAAAAAAATAGTCATCTTGCATATCATTTAGCTCACATAAATTTGCATTTGAAAATAAAAATAAAATTGCATATCAAACTAGGTTTTGTAATTCATCATTTTATCACCTTTTCAAATTGCATTTCATAATACATTTGCAAAATTTTGAAATTGAATTTATTGTTACAAACCTAAATATGAAGCTCATTGAAGAAACCTTAAAAATCAGTAAAAAATAGTTCAAAAACCCTAATCTATGACCCATTTACCCAATGTGGCGAATGAATCCCTGATCAGGTGTTGATCTAAATTTTATGTAATCTGAAATCTCTATTTTATGCTTATTTTTGTTGTTGTTGTTACATTTTGGTTTCAATTTTTTGATTTTCTATTTCATTAAATTAATTGAATTTAGCCTAATTTGCTTCATTTGGTGCATTTTCAAAATTCAAAATTGCATCCACAACATTTCATTTTCAATCTATTACATAGTTTAATTAGTAAATCACCTCGTTCTAAGTTTGAAAATATGAAAATGCATGTGTTTTTCAAAATCTTTGTTCTCTTTGGAACTGATGTTTCAAGTTGTGTTTTTTCCAATGATCCTAATGCAATTGAAGCTACTCATGTCACCTAAATCCTAATGAATGTCCTCGTGAAGTTGACATCATTGGAGAAGATGATGCTAGCATGAATGAATTCATAAATGATTTCCTTAACAATCTTAAGAATAATGCATTCTTTTATCCTTCCATGAAATAGCCAACACAACTTGAGATGTTTGGTGTTAATTACATCTTGAAATTGAGCCTAAAATTCCAACAATGAGTGAAAAAATAAAGGGGATAGGATATCAAGATCCTCCTCCTGACATAAGTTTCCTCCTTCCTAAAGAACAACCAATGCCTAGCAAAGATGACAAGGTCATTTCAGGTCCTCCTCTATATCCACCTCTAGAAGTTGGTGAATCTAGCAAGCAATGAAGGCCTTGCAAACTAAATAAATTACAATTCCCTTGTCTTCCATCTGAAACTGAAATAAATTTACACATACTTCTAAGTCATGGACTTACTACATTACCACCCATGAGAGAAAATTGACATCCAAAACCTAAGAACACAAAAACATCTCATTGTAGATATTGTAGATTTTTTGGACATAGTACTAATGAGTGTCGTGCTTTAAAAAAAATATTGAAAAAGTTTGATATCATAAAGATAGTCCCTTAAAAGGGTACATCCCACTCCTTTCCATGTAATAGTTGTAGGATCATAACATTTTCACAATTACATGTTATACATTCATTGAAAATCATTCTCTTTATCACAAGTCTGAACTCATTCTCATCACTTATCTTAGCTCATCCTTGTCCTACACTTGGTGGGGGCAAGAGGTTAGTTAGCCTTGTCCTATTTTTGGTATGTGTTGTTGTCCCTTTGGCTAGATTTTCACCTTTTGTTTATACCGACCAAGATTAGGATGTAGATGACCTACAATAGGTTGACTCGCATGTGCGTTACTAGTATTTTGCTTTGTTTTCTTTTTCATGTTCTTGTATGTGATTGCATGTGTGTAATGTGATTCCCCGTGATGTTTTGTTTGATGTATTTTTCTCTCTTTTTGTGCATTACTCTATATGTTTCTAAATTTTTCTCTATGTTGTAAAAATCTTTATCTTTTTCCATTTGTCTTATGTTTTCTTTTTTGGGATGACGTAAGACGTCGAGAGATTTAGGCCTCTTACATGTTGACTCGAATGATTTTTCTTTGTTTTCACTCTCTTTGTGTCATTCTTCTAGTTTTATGAGTATTTGGGGAATGATGATAATTCTAAGCTTTTAAATAAAATTGTAGCAAAGACATACTAACTCTGAATGCATATATCCCTTATGTTTTTTTGGGGGCAACCCTTCCCTCCTTTTTATGATGTAGCTTTATTTCAAAAACATATGACTTGGGATAGGGTTTTCTAAGGAAAGCTCTCATGTCTTAAGAGAAAACATTAGCTAATTTAAAGTAGGTGCTCATAGTAATGGTGTTAGCAACCACTTTAAAGTAGGGGGCATACATCGATGACATCTTTTTACATTTTGCATATTTCATGGCATGATTTTATTTTTTCTTGTGACGTGTCCTTTTCTTGGTGGTGTCATTGGGTTTGATGTCATTCAAGTGTACAATATTTCTAAGTATACAATTTCCCTTGGTGGCATGATATGAACGAGGAATCCCATAAGTGGCGATCTGGTATTCTTAACTTGTCCTCTCTTGGAGACATTAGGCACAATGTTCCCTAAGAAGAAGACCTTACATGAACAAAGAAAAATCCCCTTTAACAAAAACCTATAGACATAACTTTCAAAAGCATAGCAATGTGGTGCCTTATTGAAGTTGTCAGGAGGAAAATTTTGGTATGGTATGGGAGGCTAATATGATTCTATCATTTTCCACCTCATTGGGATAACTCACCAAGTGGATGGCCTAAGGTTCCACTACCCCAAAGTGAGCACGCATGTTATGGAAAAACAACCTAGATATGTTCCACATCATATTGGACTACCAAAGCTTGATCCTTTTTCATAAAAAAATAGCCTAGATTTATTCGACATCATGTTGGACCATTGAAGCTTGATCATTTTTCTTGGACTAACAGTTGTGTTCCACATCGTGTTGGAATTATTGAACCTTGATCCTTTATTTTTCCTTTTTCTTGGTCTTTGATAGGGTATGAATATGTATCTTTGTTACTGTTTCATACTTAAGTGTCTTGAATGTCAACTTTAGTGTGAGTTTTCCATGGGGGAAAATCTCACTAAAGTGGGGGCAAAATGTAGTGTCGATAAAAGTAACCCTTTTTCACGCTTAGTTTGGAATGAATAATTAATGATAAAATGGACTTGATTGTGCCTTATTTAGGGTGTTTTAAAGTTTTTTATTACACTTTCACACTAATCTAGGGATTCATTAATTAATTGAGGCTAATTAGAGCTTAATTGGCCCCTTAAATTCAAATCCAAGCCTTATTTATTGCAATTTTCAAAGGATAAATCCCAAGACTCATTAATAATGTTGTATAATACTTAATTTGGAAAGGTTTGATTCCTAGGATAGTGACCCAGGACCCATTTGACACTTGGTGAATGGGTCCCCAGTATGTCCTATGACCTCTTTTCGACATATTATTTCACCTCTTTGAAACTTGCTCCTAGAAAACTGTGCTAGGACCCATTCGCCCAAGGTGGTGAATGTGTCCTCCTTACTTAGGAAACATCTTTTTAAACTTATTTGTGGGAGGATTTTAATGATTTTGGATCCTAGATCTGATGTCGGCATGTGTTATTTGAATTTTAGGATTAAATGTTAAGTTAAGTATAAATTTAAGGTTAATTCACATAGTTTCATCTAAGACATCCTAAGAATTATTATGCCAACATCCTAAGAGTTTACAAGAGCATTTCAAGAGTATTTCAAAGGCATTCAAAGGAATATTATCAAGGTTTTATTGTAGCATTCAAGATCATACCATCATGTCAAAGGCATAGTGCTTCAAGCATGTAGTTTAGCTTATGTGTTGATGTAGTATTAAAGATCCATTTGCAAGCATTTTTTCACATAAAATTCAAGTTCAAGATCTACATTCTACATGGCTACTTCATGTTAGATTGTTGATTTTAATTCTAAGACTCCATCCAAGGTATCATTGTTTCATGTTTCATGTTCATGTTACATTATTTCATCACAAGGTTTAATTACCTAAATGGGGTTTGACAAAGGAAATCCCATATTCCCTAACAATCAACAAGTTTTTCTCCTCTTTGATGTTTGATTGCATGTTTCTAGGTTGAAGATCAAGTGGAGAACAAAATTTGCAAAGTTGTCAAGATTGAAAAGTTGTAAAAGTTGTCATCTATCTAGCAAGATCACATAAAGTTTCCTATAGAATTAATTTCTGACTTTTAGGAGCTAGTCACCTCAGAGCTAGAAGTGCAAACATTGAAGAACAAAACCTAGAAATTAGTTTTTAGAAACCCTAGCAAGGATCCATTGGCCACCTTGAGCGAATGAGTCCTCAGTGGCCCCCAAATCAACACTTTTTTTAGCAAGGTACACATTATTTTAGCATCTTAAAACCCTCTTTATTATTGTTATAATAGTTAGGATTTTTTTTTTATTGCTATTTATGCATTTTAGCTCTCATAATTGAATGAAACTATAGAAGAAAAATATAGGGGTTTATAATTTTGTTAATTCATTGATATAAACCCCATTTTTCTTCATTTTATTTCATTCATCATTCCTTTCATGTTTCATTGTTTCAATTTAAGGTTGAATTACAAAAATGGGGTTTGACCAAGGCAAACCCCCATCCACTAGAAAAAAATATTTTACCCTCTTGTGTACGTGTAGGTTCATAGGTTGAAGAAAAGTTGAAGATCTCAAAAGAGAAATTTTGCAATAGTTACATTTGTTGTCACCTTTGTTGTCAAGCCATGAAAACTTAGATCCTGAATTTATTTATGGCTTTTCGACAATTGAATATGGGGAATCAGGAGTGCAGAAACAGTTCCTGAGGACTATAAAATCATATTTTAAACCTGTCCCCAAGGACCCATTCACCTATAGGTGAATGAGTCCCTAACAACCCTCTAAAATAAGCTTTTTGTGATAGGTGCACAATATTTAGACATTCTCAGATCTGTCAAAACTTTGATGTTTCTATCTATGTTATGCTTTAAATTGAATATCCAAGTGTTAGCTTGCATAATTTTGGTGATTTACTATTTTTAGTTTTTCTCCCAAAAGTGTTATTTAGGTAGATACCCCCATCCTCAATCATAAGGAAACTAGCAGATTCCCCTATTGAGTTGATTCCCCTGAGGGTTGTAAGTCAATTATTTGTGGGGATCTCATTTACTAATGAAAATAGGAAGGTAGGTTCATCACCCCCATTTTCCCCATTCCACATTTTGATAAACCTATTTTTCTATGAACTTCATTTTGGTGAACCTGACTTTATACAACAAAATTTTCAAAATTGGATTCTATTTCATCCCTAGATCTAAGTTTAGCACAAAGTTTGCATTAGATTTGCATTAGTTCAATTACATTTAGGGTTCTTTAAACTTGCATTGGTGAAAATTTTATTTAGGGTTTAATTTTCCATGTTTGCATCCCTTAAATCTATAGAAAATAAAAAAATTGCATTAGGTTTGTATTAATCTTGCATTGCACTTGCATCAAGATCATTATTTAGTCATTTAAGTTCAAATTTAGGTTCAAATTGTATTCTAAAAATAGTCATCTTATTCATCATTTGACCTTATTTTCACTTGCATTTAGACACCCTAATCTAGAAAAACGTATTATAGAAATATTTGTTTGCAACCAGAAACAAAAATCACATATAGAAGCCCAGAATTTGAAATTTTCAATTTTTAAAACCCTGAGCAAGGACCCATTTGTCCATGGGAGAATTAGTCCCTATACAAAAATTATGAACAATTTCTAAGTGCATTTAAAATTATGTTTTAGCTTCATGTTTCTGCTGTTCAAACAATATTTTGAAAATTTGAAAAATAGTTAGTATATGTGCAAGAAAAGGTGTTATTTTGTCTAATTTTTTGTGAACTAATAAAAAATCTATAGAATTTCATTATTCGAAATCATAAAACCTATAGGAAAAGTGTTACATTCTGAAGCATGGCATAAGTTGGATAGATTACTTTTCATTTAAGGCACATACTTGAAATTCACAATGCTAGTATTTTTCCTTGCCAAGTATGCCAAGAAAAAGCTCAACAATAAGCATGTTAGTCATTATCCCAATATCTTTCCTAGTTATGAGAGTCTCTTAGTGAAAGAGAGTGATATTGTTGACATATTCCATAATTCCACATTGCTTATCCTTCACTTATCTCCTAATATCTCTCCTATTTGAGGGAATGATGTGATAGAAGAAGATGCAAGCATAGACAATCATGATAATCATAGTTTCTCTTCTCCCAATACCTCTCCTACGTGTGACAAACGTATTTTGGTGTTAGAAGATACACCCATTTAGAGTCATGACATTCTTGAAAGCTCCTCTTCTAAAAACTCTCCAACTCAGGAAGATATTATGGCACAAGAGAATGAGATCATTGACACATTTCTTAACATCACTTTACCTAGTCTCCATTCATCTCCCACTCATGGGAATGTTTTAGTGAAAGATGATGCAATCATGAAAAATCATGAAAATCACATTTTTTCTTCTCCTAATATCTCTCCTATTTGTGAAGAAGATATTTAGTGTTAGGAGATCCACTCATTAAGAGTCATGATAATCTTGTTTCTCCCTCTCCTAATTATTCTCTCACTTGGGAAGATATAATTGAACGAAAGGATGCAACCATTGGTAAGCAATAAAATCATATTTTTTCTTCGCTTGATACCTCCTCTATTTGTGATGAAGTTATCTTACAAAATCTAACCATGGAATGTGATGAACATCGTGTTTTCTCCTCTCCTAAGAAATATCCTATTAGGGAAAATATCATGGTGCAAGAAGATGATAGAATGGATACATTTCTTTCAAACAATAGTAATATGACTTCATTAGATGAAGATGATGAGGTGACATTAGAATCTCCTTTGCTGAAAGATCATCAAAATGGGGATAAATATTTTGAGGTTATGAACATTAGATATCCCTTGAGTCTTCCTACAAGTCCTCTAATAATTAGACCTCTCAAGTCATCTCCTGAGCTGCTTCTTACCATTTATCCACCCTCACACCAACACCAATTCCAAAATGAACCTATGCTTATCATAAGACCACCTCAACACAATATTTCACAACAACCGAGTTTTAATACCATTGTTCACACATATAACATAAGGAATAATAGGCAACCACAAACCACTCCCATTTCATTACCATTGCCTCAACCTATCTTTCCTAGTTCTCCTCATTTTCCTTTACATAGTGTAAAGGAGTATGATCTTGTTGAACTTAAAAATACTCCCAATAAGATATGCTTTATGGGATCTTATTAAAGCCTCACCTAATTATTATAACATGCTTCAAAGTGATAAATACAACAAGTTGTTATCTCTCCTAGTCCACAACCAAATGATGTAACAACCCTAATTCAAGGTATGAAATCAGACAACATAGACATTAATTTCCATCAAGATGATTTACCTCTATTAGAAGTGCAAAAACAAAATGAGGATTTGAGGATAGTGGCTCAAATTAATAGATTTGGAATATAAAGAACTCTCATTGATAATGGTTTGAAACTCAATGTTTGTAGTGTAAACCTTCTAGACAAGATTAGAGTGGACAAAAGCCAAATTCAACTAGTCTCTTTATCTATACATGGTTTTGATAATGTGGGAAGTCAACCTCTTGGTGTGATAACATTACCTGTGAGAGTTGATAATGCCACATTGAAAACTCCTTAAGGATTGTGGCTTTGAGTTATAAAATTCAACATCTTAAGGATTATGGTGCTCTTCCTTGTGTTGATGCACCTATTTCCTCTAATTGATATTGATTTTCATCCTATCATGTTTCTCATCACTATGTGTCATTGGTAGCTTTATGTGTCTTTCTCATTTCCATTCATGGTCGTACAATTGTAGGTACAACCAAATTTTTCTTGGTAGAAAAATGATAGTTATTGGTGGTTGTCTTTGTCTCTATGATTAGGGGGTAAGGATAACTAGTTTTGGAGGTATGCATTCTATTCAAGGATCCCCTCTTCCTATCTTTCTAGTTAAAACACCAACATAGAAAGTATGTTGATATTTTAAGTGGGGGGAATATTTTCCCCCATTCAGTGTTTGGATGTTCCCTTCTTAGGGATGATATAATAAATCTCCTATGAAGTATGAAATTTTTATTCAAAGTGTGACTTTCTTGATCTACGTGATGTATTTTCTTGATGGTGTCATTGGTTTTGATGTCCTTCAAGATTGCAAACTTTCTTGGCATATGACATTCCTCTTAGTGGTAATGCTATAGATTGTATTCCTTAAGTTGTGAATCTTTTATCCTTGACTAGTTCTCTCTTGGATAAATTAGGCATGATGTTACCTAAGGTGAGGGCTTTCATGAAATTAGGAGAAAAACCCCTTTGAATAGCCTATTGCATTTATCAAGGCCACCAAGCATAACACAACTTGGTTGCTAGTGGAGCCTTTATGTTTTTCAAGGCCACCAAGCATAACATAACTTGCTTTCCAGTGGAGCCTTTTTCATAAGTGCTTAGCATAATACAACTTGCTAACCTTGTGACCATTTTTGTGGTGCCTTATCAAATTTATAAAGAGGTATAGCTTTGGTATGGTTAGCTAGCCACTTCCTGAGGCTCACCTATTGGACAACAGATTTCACTAGCCCGTGTGAGAACATTTATTTGCATAGTGGATAGTGGGTTTCACTTGTAAACTTTTTTGAAAAAACAACTAAAGATTGATCCAGATCAAGTTGGACAAATAGTTGAGGCTTAATCCATCCCTTTTTCATTTTTAATATTTATTTTAGGCTTTGACATTGTATGATTGAGTATCTCAAGTCATTGTTGCTACATATTTAACAAAGGTATGTGTCTCTTTGTGCCTTTGTTGGTTTGCTGTGAGATATTACATCTTGGGGGCTTGATTATCCTCCTTGACCTTTGTTGTCTTATCTTTCCAACAATTATACAATTAGACCTCTATTGATTGTCTACTTTAGTGTGAGTTTGATACAAGGTTATCCTCTCACTAAAGTGAGGGCTAAATCTAGTGTAGGAAAATGTACTTCTTTACATTTTCACACTTTTTTTGGGTCCCCTCAATTAAATTGGACTTAATTATGCCTTAATAAGCCCTATTTTACATCTACAATCTCCTAATAAATTACATTTTCTGAAGGGGAAACCCAAGAACAATTAATTTCACCACATAACACTTTACATTGAACAATGTGTGTTCCATGAATGGGGACTTGGGACCCATTCGCCCATGGGAAAATAGGTCCTCCCCATGCCTTTGAACCTAAATTTAAAATATGTTTTTAATGATATTTTACTATCCACAAATTCAAATTTCAATGTCAGCTTGTAATGCTTATTTTTTGGGAAATTAAGGATAGATATCTATAAATACAAGGTTATTTTATCAAATCAAAATTAGAAGTTTTCAATTAGATTTTCAAGAGAGACTTCACAGGAGCTAAGATTATTGTCAAAGGTGTTCAAGAGCAGATTTATCAAGTATTTGTTGCAACATTCAAGATCTCAAGATCATCATGTCAAAGTTATTTGCATTCATGCATGTTTTTGGAGCTAACATTGTGATTTAGGTTTCAAGTATCAAATCAATATTCAAGCATCAAGATCACATCATCAATCAAGACATTTCATGTAAGATCAAGACCTTGGAGAGATCTACTAAGTTTCAGTTGTTCAAGGGTTTCAAATCAAGGGTTTGGTGAGTTGCGACATAACACTTGTTCATTCATTATTTCAATTTAAAGTTTAAGTACCAAAATGGGGTTTGAAAAATGCAAACCCCCATCCACCAAAAACAAACAATTTTCCCCCTCTTGTATATGTGCAGGTTCATAGCGTGAAGAAAAGTTGAAGATCTCAAAAGAACAATTTTCCAAAAGTTGCATTTTTTGTCACCTTTATTGTCAAGCCATAGAAACTCATATCCCAAATTTATTTTTTTCTTTTTGACAATGAAATATGGGGGAATCAAGAGTGCAGACACATGGCCTAAGGAATGCAAAATCAGATTTTAAATCTCTACATAAGGACCCATTCGACTATAGGCGAATGAGTCCCTGAGAACCCCACGAAATAAGATTTTTGTGATAGGTGCACAATATTTAGACCTTCTTAGATCTATCAAAAATTTTCTATTTTTGTCTTTGTTATGCTTTAAATTGAAGATCCAAGGGCAGGTGCAAGAAGATGGGTGGCCAATTTGAGGCCAAATTTTAAAAAATGTTTTGAAAGCTCATAGTGCGAGCACATTATGGATTGGCGTGCCAAGCCTAAGGCTCAGCCACAACGATCCCATAACATGAGCATGTTATAACACGCTCATGTTATGAGGTATTAAAAGCAATAAAAAAAGGAATTCTAAATCATTTTCATTGTGACTATGTTTTTTTCTGGCCGCAGCCAAAACCCTTCATTTTCGCGCTCGCATTCTGGGAGGAGCCATCTTACAATTTTCTTGATCAAATTGTTGTTGTTTCATCATCAAGATGCTGCCATGTCGACGAGGAGGTCTAAGACGTGAGGATTGTTTTTTTGTTGTTGTGAATTTGTTAGTTTTAGGTTGATTTTGATATTTATTTTTTGAATTTTTTGGAGATGTTAATGAATTTGCAAACCCTCCTCAAAATCGTCAACAAGCACAACAACAACAAGAGGAAAAAAGTCCTCAACAAGCACAACAACAACAACAATAAAATCCTCAAGTTGAACAACCACAACAATAATCTCCTCCACCAATCCCTCAACATTCTCCTTGAACTCAACAAAACTTAATGAGTGAAATTGAAAAAAAATAAAAATAAATTGAGGAGTTAATTAGAAGGTTGAATGATCCAAACGATTCAACCATGGAAAGAATGACCCTGACAACTTCACTCAAAGAAATGTTAAAACATGTAGATTCAATTAGCAAATAATTAATTGGTTGGCGAGATAGGAGGCAGGTGGCTAGGGATTATTATTGAGATAAATTATCATATAAAGATGTAAAAGATCTAGGGTATGTGTAGGATCATCATGGAAAAAATAGGCGCTTAAGTGGCAATGAAAATTTAGAAAAATCAGAGTTAGGTAACTTGACGTAAAAAATTGAATAAGTTATCTATATTATTTCAAAAATGTGTAAGAATAAAATTTTTAGTAAATTGAATGTAGTTTCTAAACTACTAGGTTTATTTAAAAAATAAATAAATCTATTTGGTGAAAATTTGAAATTTCAATGCGATATTACTTAAATTTCAGGGAAAAAATAAGGAGGTGTCTATCTGACCACCCTAACCACAATAAAATGATAATATTTTTTTATAAGATTTTAGATATAAGTAGAGGACTCATGTCCCAATGTGATGTATACTTTTTTGTAATTTGTTTCCAAGTAAATAATTAATTATGAATTTTTTATTACAACTTTAAAAAAATATAAAAAATTGTATGTCTAACAAGCTTAACTTGGTCAAACCTTCATGAAATTCATTTTTTTTTTAATCCTATAGTATGCGAAGCATAGAATGTGACACATGTTTTGGATTAAAAAAATGTGATAGCATTTGAAAACTATAGATGGTTTTCAATCAGCCTATCAAATAGGACTTTAGTCACAATTCAAATAGAAAATGAATAATAATTATTTATTAAATTCAAGGTAAAACATAATTTATATTGGTGGAAAGCTAATAATCTCCTTTAGAAACTCTTTTCATTTCATCAATTTTGGGTAAAAAAAAAGTTGCCAGCCACATGGGTAAAGTATAGAAAAGCAAGGTAAGTTGTTAAACACATCTTTTGTGTTGACTTCTTAGGATTGGAATGTCCTAGCCAAATTCCAAAGCATTCTCGAGCCTAACCCCTAGGTAGTAAGGTTTGTGTCATAAATATCGGATATCCAATATTTTGTATATGATTTTAAAAAATGTAATATAGTTTATAATAAATGATTTAAAAAATGCAATAAATAGTTTATAGTTTAATTAATATATCTAGTTTAGAATATACAATATAGTTTATAATTTAATATATAATATACAATTTATGATAATATCTTATAGAATTATGGATAATATATAATATATTATATTATTATGTATAATATTTAAATATTATTTCTGAATTTTAGTTAATTTATAAATATTTATGTATATATATATATTACTAATATATAAAATATTTAAATATTTTCTCTCTCTCTCTCAAGTCTCTCCCTCCTACCCCCTCCCCCTCTCTCAAGTATCCCTCTCTCACTCACTCCCTCTATCTATCTCCCCTCTACTCCAACCTTAACCTAAACCCTTAAACCCTTAAACCTCTACCCTCTATGCTTAACCCTCTACCCTTTATCTCTTTCCCACTCCCTCCCCCTCTCTCTCTCTCAAGTCTCACTGTCTTACCCCCTCTCCCTCTCTCAGGTCTCTCTCTCTCACTCACTCACTCCTATCTCTCTCCACTCTACCCTTAACCATCTACCTTCTGCCCTCTACTCTTAACCCTCTACCCTTTATCTCTCTCCAACTCTCTCCCTCTCTCTCTAACTGAATCCTTCTATCTATCTCCCCTCTACCCATAACACTAAACCCTAAACCCTTAAACCTTAAACCCCAAACCCTATACCCTCTCTCTCTCTCTCTTAAGTCTCTCCCACCTACCCCCTCTTCCTCTCCTAGGTTTCTCTCTCTCTCTCACTCACTCCCTCTATGTCTCTCCCCTCTACCCTTAAACCCTAAACCCTAAACGCTTAACCCTTAACCCTTAAACCCTAAAACCTTAAACCCTCTACCCTCTACCCTTAACACTATCTCCCTCTATCTCTCTCCCAGTCCCTCCCTCTCTCTCTCTCTCTCTCTCTCAAGTATCTCCCTCCTAGTACCACTCCCTCTCGGTCCCTCTCACTCCAATCGCCCCTCTATCTCTCTCCTCTCCTTCCAACCCTCTTTATCTACCTCAGCCCCTTAAACCCTCTAAGGCCAAACCCTTAACCCTGCCTTAACCCTAATCCCTAAACCCTTAAACCCTTTGCCTCTACCATTAGCCCTCCTCCCTCATCCTCTTTTCCACTCCTCCCTCTCTCTCTCTCTCATGTCTCCCTCCTACCCACTCTCCCTCTCTTAGTTCTCTCTCTCTCACTCCTCACTTAATCTATCTCTCTCACCTCTAAGCCCAACCCTAAACACTAAGCCCCATAACCCCTTAAACCCTGACCTCAAACCCTCTACCCTCACCTTAACCTCCCTCCCTCTATCTCTCTCCCACTCCCTCCTCTCTCTCTCAGTCTCTCTCTCTCCCTCTCACCTCTCTCTCCAACTTCTCCCTCCCTCCAGGTCTCTTGAAGTATCTCAATCACCCCACCCCTCTCCCTCTATCTTTCTCTCCCCAAGCTCTCTCTCTCTACCCCTTAACCATCCCTCTATCTCTCCACTCTTTCTCTCTCTCAAGTCTCTCCCTCCTACCCCTTCTCCCTTTCTCGGGTCTATCTCTCCTCCTCCTCTCTCTTCTACCTTAACCCTAAAACCTAAATCTAGCCCTTAAACCCTAAACTCTTGAAACCTCTACCTTTATCTCTCTCCCACTCCCTCCCTCTCTCCATCTCTCTCTCTCTCTCTCTCAAGTCTCACCCTCCTACCCCCTCTCCCTCTCAGGTCTCTCTCTCTCACTCCTATCTCTCTACCCTCTACCCTTACCACTCTACCTTCTACCCTCCACCCTTAACCCTCTACACTCTATCTCTCTGCCACTCTCTCCCTCTCTCTCTCACTAAATACCTGTATTTCTCTCCCCTCTACCCATAACCCTAAACCCTAAACCCTTAACCCTTAAACCCAAAACCTTTAAACACTCTACCCTCTACCCTCTCTCTCTCTCTTAAGTATCTCTCTCCCACCCCCTCTCTCTCTCTCTCTTAAGTCTCTCTCTCCCACCCCCTCTGCCTCTCTCAAGTATCTCTCTCTCTCTCACTCCCTTTATTTCTCTCCTCTCTACCCTTAAACCCTAAACTATTAACTCTTAACCCTTAAACCCTAGACCCACTACCCTTAACCCTTCCTCCCTCCCTCCCTCTATCTCTCTCCCACTCCCTCCCTCCCTCTCTCTCCCACTCCCTCCCTCTCTCCCTCTCTCTCTCTCTCAATTCTCTCCCTCCTAGCACCACTCCCTCTCTAAGGTCTCTCTCTCACTCCTCCATCCTCCCTCTATCTCTCTCCCTCTCCTTAACCTTCCTAACCTCTACCCATAACCCATGAAGCCTAAACCCTTAATCCCTTTTAATCCTTTTACATAACCTAAACCCTAAACCCCTACACCCCTTAAACCCTCTACCCTCTACCATAGCATCCCTCCCTCTATCTCTCTCCCTCCCTCCCTCTCTCCCTCTACCCTTAACCTAAACCCTTAAACCCTCTACCATCTACCTTTAACCATACCTCCCTATATCCCTCTCCCACTCCCTCCATCTATTTTTCTCTCAATTATCTCCATCCTCCCCCCTCTCCCTCTCTTAGGTCTCTCTCTCTCACTCACTCCCTCTATCTCTCTCCCCTCTACCCTTAGCCCTCTACTCTTAACCCTTAAATCCTTAAACCCTGAAACCCTCTACCCTCTATCTCTCTCCCACTCCCTCCCTCTCTCTCTCAAGACTCTCCCTCCTACCCCTTATCTATCTCTTAGGTCTCTCTCTCTCCCCTCTACCCTTAACCCTAAACCCTAAACCCTTAACCCTTAAACTCTAAACCCTTATTCTACCCACTCTATCTCTCTCCCCACTCCCTCCCTCCCTCCCTCTCTCTCTCTCCAAGTCCCACCCCTCCTGCCCCTCTCCCTCTCTTAGGTCTCTCTCTCTCTTACTCCTCCTATCTCTCTCCTCTACCCTTAACCCTCTACCTTCTACCCTCTACCCTGAATCCTCTATCTCTCTCCCTCTCCCTCCCTCTCACTCTCACTGAATCCCTCTATCTCTCTCCCCTCTACCAATAACCCTAAACCCTAAGCCCTTAACCCTTAAACCCCAAACCCTTAAACCCTCTACCATCTACCCTCTACCCTCTCTCTCTCTCAAGTCTCTCCATCCTAACTTGTATCCCTCTCTCAAGTTTCTCTCTCACTCACTCACTCCCTCTATGCCTCTCCCCTCTACCCTTAAACCTTAAACCTAAACCCTTAACCCTTAAACCCTAAACCCTTAAACCCTCTACCATCTACCCTTAACCATGTCTCCCTCTATCTCTCTCTCCCACTCCCTCCCTCCCTCTCTCTCTCTCTCTTAAGTCTCTCCCTCCTAGCATCACTCCCTCTCTCAAGTCCCTCTCTCTCACTCATTCACTCCCTCCATCTTTCTCCCCTCTGCCCTTAACCCTCTACCCTCTACCCTTAAACCCTAAACCCTTAAACCATTAACCCTCTACCCTTAACCCTAACCCCTAAACCCTTAAACCCTCTACCCTCTACCCTTAACCCTCACTCCCTTTATCTCTCTCCTACTCCCTCTCTCTCTCTCTATCAAGTCTCTTCCTCTTACCCGCTCTTCCTCTCTTAGGTCTCTCTCACTCACTCACTCCCTCTACCTCTCTCCCCTCTACCCTTAACCCTAAACACTAAACCCTGAACCCTTAAACCCTAAGCCCTTAAGCCCTTAACACTCTACCCTAAACCATCTACCCTCTACCCCTAACCCTCTACCCTTAAACCCTCTACCCTCAACCCAATACCCTCTACCCTCAACCCTAATCCCTCAACCCTATATCATCAAACCTCTACCCTCAACCTTAAACTATCAACCCTCTACTCTAATCCCTCAACCGTATACCCTCTACCCTATACATTGGACCCACAACCCTAATCCCTCAAACCTATACCCTAATATCTCTCTCTCCCTTTCCCTCTCTCTCTCTATCTCTCCCTTTCCCTCTCTCTCTCCCTCTCTCTCTCTCTCTTTCCCACCCTCCACCTAATTTCTCTTGGGTCTATATGTGCAAAAATTGGATATCAGATTTAGAACACCAAAATATTATCATTACAATACATTTTATTTTATTTTTCAAATTATATATAAGATTTTATCTGATATCAAATTTGTGGGCCATAGAAAAACCCCAAGTGAGCCATTTTGGGCATCCCAACGGACCCTACATTCTATTTGCAGGATTTGCAAGCAAGAAAAATGCGATTTCAGATAGGAAGAGACAAAGATAAAATTTTTGGAGCATATTCTACTCAAGTTTGTCATAATCAATCATTTTTTTGGCATCTTTATGGAGGTACAATGGGGAGCAATAGTCGTTAGAAGCAAAAACGTAAGAGAAAGCTTACAAAAGTAAAAATTGAAGCATTTAGACAAAGAGATAGAGAAGGTCATAGGAAGAGAAGACAAGGTATATCAAATATTGGTGAACCTGAGCCCTTAGGTATTTCAAGTGAAGAGGAAATTGAATATGTTCAAGGTGAAAATATTGAAATTGGGAATGAAAATGTCAAAATTGATATTGAAAATGTTCAAGGTGAAAATGTTGGAATTGAAGATGTTGAACATGATATTGAAATTGGGAATGAAATTATTGAAATTGATATTGAAAATGTTAAGGTGAAAATGTTGGAAATGAAGATGTTGAATATAATATTCAACCAAGTGTAAATTACTTTTCACTAGAATACATGAGAAATGAAGAACCTTGTGTGGAAGGAAGACATATTCCAAATTCAAGAGCTTCAAGAACCCCTAAATGGTTACTTGAAATTGGTGAGAACATTATAAACAATTTTGAACACAAGAGGTCAACACGAACCATTTTGTTGTGGGCTACACAACTTTTCAACCAATATTTTAACAATAAGACATTGACTAAGCAATGCCAACTTTTTGTACAATTGCTAAAGATGCAAAAGATGAGACCTTTGCTAGCCAAATTGAAGATTCGTGTGAACAAGAAGACAGAAAAAAATTCTATTATTGTCAAAAATATTTTTAATGCTCTCAAGTCTATTGCAAAAAATAACAAGGAAAAAGATAACAAAGTTGCTTGAAGAGTCATTACAACCACCCTATTAAGCCATCAAATTAAAAGGATCGCTTTATGAGACAAACTTGTATTGATTTTGACATAAATCATAAAAATTTTGATATCTAGCACTTGCAAGAAAAGAAAGAATAGATTATCCTCTTCAAAATGATACATGGTATTTTTTTTAGAGGCTTCCATGTGCTGATAAGAAGCTAACCGATAATGTAAAGCAGGTAATTTAGCAATTTTGGCATGATAACTCTAGAGTATCACCCAATGCAAAGGATGTTTTAAAGTTAAGAATTGGCAATCGATAATGTACATTGCATCCTAAACATTTATTGGAATCAAGCCAAACAATTTTGTTCAAATTTTTTATTGAAACACATCCAAATATGGGAATCTCACAAAGGACTTTTGAAGGTTTGAAGCCATTTTATTGTGTGCCTCTTAAAATTTGTAATACTTGTTACAAATACCATGTGGAGTTTTCAATGTACCATGAACTATTATGATATATCTATTCTACTTTGCATACTAATGAAATATTGTAGGAGTGTGGTGCAATGAATACTCTGAAATCATCAAGGAACTTGCTAGATCTATATTTATGTTCTAGAGATGATGGTTGCTTTTTCTATAGAAATGATTGTTTAAATGTGAAGTGCTCACAATGTGGTGGCTTATAAAAGTTTATTCAGTGTTTTCATGACGGTTTCGAACATGAATTTCGAAAGAAGTTTGTTGAGAAAAAGAGATGTGAGATAGTCAAATATACTTTGCAGAGTGGAGGTGAAGGTTCTAGATGCGAGTTGGTTAGAAAAGAATGCAGTGTTGCTGATTTTATTTCACATTTTAAGGATAATGTTTTCTACAAGCATGCAAGGCATAGCCATAGGTCTCAGTGGTTGGATCAACAATTTAGGATGTGTAAGGCCTCTTTTCGCATTGGAACTATTATATCAGTGGTTTATTTTATAGAAAACTACACATTGCAACCACAAAATGAGGTACAATATCAGTATTACAACTCCATTCAACTTGCTCTTTTTGTACACAAAATATTTAGGCATGCACTTGATAGTAGGGTATGTGCAGGATCATCATGGAAAAAGCAAGTCCTTAAGTGGTGAAAAATTCAAAAAAATCAGAGTTAGGCAACTTGATGTAAAAATTTGAAGAAGTTACCTATATTATTTCAAAAATATGTAAGAATAAAATCTGTAGCAAATTGAATGTAGTTTCTAAACTACTAGGTTTTTTTTTGTAAATCTATTTAGTGAAAATTTGAAATTTCAATGTAGTAGTACTTATGTTTTAGGGAAAAATAAGAAGTAGGTGTTTGTCTAACCACCCTAACCACAATAAAATAATAATATTTTTTTATAAGATTTTAGATATAAGTAGAGGACTCATATCCCGATGTGATGCATATTGTTTTTTTAAAAATTTCCAAGTAAATAATTAATTATTTGTTTTTTATTACAACTTTTAAAAAATATTAACACTTGTATGTCTGACCACCTTAACTTGGTGAAAAATTCATGAAATTCATTTTTTTTTTAAATCCTATAGTATGCGAAGCATAGAATGTGACACATGTTTCAGATTCAAAAAATGTAATATCATTTGAAAGATATAGATGTTTTTCAATTAGCCTATCAATTAGGAATTTAGTCATAATTCAAATAGAAAATGAATAATAATTATTTATTAAATTCAAAGTAAAGCATAATTTATTTTGGTGGAAAGCTAGGAACCTCCTTTAAAACCCTTTTTGTTTCATCAATTTTGGGTAAAACAGAATTCATCAACCACATACCTTACACGTGCCCATCATATCACCACTTTTTGGCCCATCATGATCTTGTACATACCTAGTACATAAGAGGATCAAAAGATAATTAGAGAGTATCATTTTTATATGAGTGATGATAGATCTCACTTGTCTGAGTATGTACAACATTGTTTTGAGATTTTTTTTGAGTTCTTGCAGGAGCATGATATAGTAGTGGGTCGACATCTCATTTGGTTAGATAACTGCACAGGTCAATCCAAGAATGCTTGTATGTTTTATTGGTTGAGTAGAATGCATGTAGAGATGGGTATACCTCATATTTGGAGTTTTTTAAAGCTGGGCATGGGAAAGGGGAGCATGATGGAGCAGGTGCATGTGTAAAGAGAGCTCTAGTTAGGGAGCAATTGAATATTTCAGGAGAAAAAATTAGTGATGTACATTCTATTGTTGATTGGTGTAGTTCAACATTATCACAAGGAGGGACACTTGATTCAACAGTGCATAGATTCTTTTGGTTGGTTGAGGAGGGTATAGTGGGAGGAATATTGGATTGTCATATAATCAAAGATTCTTGAAAGATGCATTCATTTCAAAGCTTAGATGCAAACACATGGACCATTTGGACATGAGATTTGGCTTGTTTTTTTCAGAGTTGTATTCATTGTGAGTGGGTGGATACATGGGTTCCATAGTATCTAACTCCTTTATCTTAGACAATATCCATGACAAATGACACATTGGAAAGTTCAGTTGATTATGACTGTCTTTCAGATCTACTACAACCAGGACATGTTTTTTCAGTTGATGCATCATAGGGGAATGAAGAGAGATCGGACTATTGGTTGGCTTGATGTGTGTGAGTAAAGCATAAGCTAACACAATCGATGGAAGATGATGATGAGTTCGTGTATCCTACAGGTTTAGTTGTGGTTGCAGAAACTTGGTTGTTAACATACATGATTAGAAAGAATGGAATACCTACATTTGAAGACTACGAGAAAAAAAAAACCATTCTCATGTATTCACACCTTGTTATAACAATAAATGTTAAGTTGTTGAAGCATCATGCCAAACAAAAGACAAAAAAGCTATGGACAATTAGTAATGATGATCATGAAGCAATATTGGATACTCTTAAGCAAAGAGATGACCCTTCAGGCACACTTGAATAGCATATTCAAGAATGGAAGGTATGATACCTAGGTTCATTATGCTTAAGTTCATTAGATTTCTTTATTTAATACTGATATTTTGTATACTCTTACAATGAAAGTGTCATTAATACTAATATTTTGTATACTTTTTCAATGCAGGTGTCTTTAATACTAATATTTTATATACTCTTTTAATGCTTTTTCATGAGAATTCTTCTCATTTAATGATTGCACTTTGTCAATGTGATTCACTTTGTTGTCAATATGGCATTGAGTTTTCTTGATGGTTGTCACATATACTGTTCTCCTTTGGGAGAGGTATGCGACAGATTACAATAATATAGATTTGTTATTGTAAGCATCTTTTATAGTTTGCATTACCATTTGATCATCAATTAGGTCATTTAGAATAATATAGATTGGTTATTCTAAGCATCTTTTATAGTTTGCATTACCAATTCATCATCATTCAGGTTGTTTACAATAATATAGATTTGTTAGTCTAAGCATCTTTTCTATTGTGACAATAGAGATTTCTCATTTGAACTATATTGCGATATTCCTGGCATGATTGATCATGAACCTGCTACAACAATAGCTAGCTCTGATCCTTTGGGAGAGGTATGCGACAAATTACAATAATGTAGATTTGTTATTGTAAGCATCTTTTATAGTTTGCATTACAATTTCATAATCAATTAGGTTATTTAGAATAATATAGATTGGTTATTCTAAGCATCTTTTATAGTTTTCATTACGAATTAATCATCATTCAGGTTGTTTAGAATAATATAGATTTGTTAGTTTAAACATCTTTTCTATTGTGACAATATAAATTTCTCATTTGAAATATATTTCGATATTCCTGGCATGATTGATCATGAACCTACTACAATAATAGCTAGCTCTGATCCTTTGGGAGAGGTATGCAACAAATTACAATAATATAGATTTTTTATTGTAAGCATCTTGTATAGTTTGCACTACCATTTCATCATCAATTAGGTCATTTAGAATAATATAGATTTGTTGTTCTAAGCATCTTTTCTATTATATGTAATTTAGCTATTACCTTGATGGTTTGTACAGGTGCTTGTCACTCCAAAACATCAACATACTACTCTTTTGGAAGACTGTGTTGACTACAAAGGAAATGCATGCTCTATTTCCTTCCCCTATTGGGAAATGACTATGTATTAGGGTCGTTTGTTGTATGCCTATGTGGCATTTTGTAAATCCTATATTTGATAGAAATTGTTAAATGATAATATTATGTACGTTGCATACACTTTACGTGTATTCAAGTGTATACTTTACAACTTGTGTGTATACTTTTTCACTTATGAATATTCCAATATATACTTTATGACCTATATGTTTTAATGTGTATACTTTGTATTCATGTGTGTAGTTCATGACTTAAGTGTATTTGAGTATTCTAATGTATACTTTATGACCTACGTGTTTTATTGTGTATACTTTGTATTCATGTGTGTAGTTCATGAGTTAAGTGTATTTGAGTAAATGAATCACTTTTTCACTTACTCACAAGGAACAAAATAAACCCTAAACCCCTTCACACTTTTACATCGCATCCATCTGAACCTTTTTCCATCAACCAAAAACTTGAAACCATGGGAAAACACCTTAGAGATATAAAAAACAAAGATATATATTGTACAGGGTCCCAAAACAATCCTATAGCCTCAGACAAAGAGGTTGTAAGCGTCACGGTTTTTGAGAAATAGCCCTTCAAAGATTGTTGCCTTTTGGCACTTTAGACTATTAAGGGAAATCATCGGTCCAATGTAGCTCAGAGTGATTCAGCATATTTGGGAGCAAAAAGTGACCATCTGCATAAACGTACCCATCTAGACGTGTTGAAACAGTCTGTTTGGTTGTACGAGTTGCAGAACGAAAGTTGCACCACTTTGCAACTTTACATTGTTTGCATTTGACAAATTTTTCCTCAACTGAAAACTCGTCACCACAGGAAAATGCCTCTGAGATAGAAAAAATAGAGAGAGGTTACTGTAGAGGGTCCCAACACAATCCCATAGCCTCAGGCGAAGAGTTTGTAAGTGTCACAGTTTATGAGAAATAGCCCTTCAAAGATTGTTTCCTTTTAGCACTTTAGACTCTTAAGGGAAATCACAATTCCAATGTAGCTTGGAGTGATTCGACATATTTGGGTGAAAAAGAGGACCATCCCTAGCGTAAACATACCCATCCATACATGTTGGAACAGTCTATTTGGTTGTACAAGTTGTAGAATGAAAGTTGCACCACTTTGCAACTTTACACTGCTTGCATTTCACAACTCTTTCCTTAGCTGAAAACACCTCACCATGGGAAAATACCTTTGAGATAGAAAAAACCTAGAGAGTTTATTGTAGAGGGCCCAACATGATCCCATAGCCTCAGATGGAGAGTCTATAAGTATCACAGTTTTTGAGAAAAACCCCTTCAAAGATTGTTGTCTTTTAGCACTTTGGACTCTTAAGGGAAATCATTAGTCCAATGTAGTTCAGAGTGATTCAATGTATTTTGGTGCAAAAGAGGACCATAACTAGTGTAAACGTACCCATCCAGATGTGCTGGAATAGTCTGTTTGGTCGTACGAGTTGCAGAACAAAAGTTGCTCCACTTTGCAACTTTACACTCTTTGCATTTGACAACTTTTTTCTCAACTGAGGACTCGTCACCACAGGAAAATTCCATTGAGATAAAAAAAATTGAGAGAGGTTATTGTAGAGGGTCCCAACATGGTCCTATCACCTCAAACATAGAGTTTGTAAGCATCATGGTTTCTGAGAAACAACCCTTTAAAGATTGTTTCCTTTTAGCACTTTGGACTCTCAAGGGAAATCGTTGGTGCAATGTAGCCTAGAGTGATTCAGTGTATTTGGGTGCAAAAGAGGACCATCTCTAGTGTAAATGTACCCATCTAGATGTGTTGGAACAGTCTGTTTGGTAGTATGAGTTGCAGAACGAAAGTTGCACCACTTTGCAACTTTACACTACTTGCATTTGACAACTTTTTCCTCAGCTGAAAACTTGTCACCATAGGGAAACGTCTCTAAGATAGAAAAAATTGAGAGAGGTTATTATAAAAGGTTCGAACACGATCCCATAACCTCAAACAAAGAGTCTATAAGCATCATGGTTTCTAAGAAATAGCCCTTCAAAGATTGTTGTCTTTTAGCACTTTAGACTCTTAAGGGAAATCGTCGGTCCAATGTAGCTCAGAGTGATTCAACGTATTTGGGTGCAAAATAGGACCATCACTAGCATAAAAATACCCATCTAGATGTGTTGGAACAATCCATATGGTCGTACGAGTTGCAGAACAAAAGCTGCACCACTTTGCAACTTTACATTGCTTGCATTTGACAACTTTTATCTCAATTGTAAACTCATCACCACGGGAAAATGCCTCTGAGACAGAAAAAAAAAAAATTATTGTAGAGGGGCCCAATATGATCTCACAATCTTAGAAAAAAAGTTTGTAGGCATCACAGTTTCCAAGTAGCAGCCCGTCAAAGATTGTTGCCCTTTTGCACTTTGGACTCTTGAGAGATTTCGCCAGTTGAACGTAGCTTAGACTACTTCAACCTATTTGACTGTGAAAGGGGACCATACCTAACCTAAACGTACCCATCTAGATGTGTTGGAACAATCAGTTTGGTTGTATGAGTTGTAGAACAAAAGTTGTAGAAAAAAACAACTTCTAGGCTATTAGTGATATAATTACCATAACTTATTCAAATCTCCATAATGTTTGACCAAACGAAAGGCATTTGAAAGCTAACTTAATTATCTAACCATACCACACATGTGAAAATAATAATAAGGCCATACAGACCGTAAAAAAGCAAATAAACAACACATGACGTTAGAAAAACACAAAATCTTCTTCCTCAAAGATGCAAATTCTTATTTTCAACTTCTCCAACCTTGAGGTTGTGTTTACACGATTTATTTATGCCCTTACAAGTATTTTTCAGTCTCCAACCGAACTCCAACTAAGTTTTAACAACATTTCAAAAAGTTGTCATTACAATTGTAAAGTTGTCAGTGACAACATTCACAACATTTGGAAATTTTTTACATCTTTTACCCAAACGAACCACAAACTTCCAAAAATGACTCCAAATGATCAATCATTAATTATATAAAATGACCTTATTAACATGAAACAAGACAAAACAAGACAAAACTCAAATTTTGACTCTTGGAGGCATGATAGGAATGTGGGTGCTCCTGCACTAGAACATGATAATTATCATTAGTCTACTTTCTAAGAAATGCTACATGAAGCAAAACATGAATTTGTGAGAGAAAAGGAGAAGAAAATAGTAATGTTTTCTATGGACTATAAAGGATATATGATATTTTTTGAATTTCAATATGTAATGATAATCCAATATTGGTGCAGAGCACTATGTTCCTCTATTTTGAGGATTGGCCTAGTTAGGTTCATGTTGTTGTAAAATAAGTCCATGTCAGGGCATCATGCAATGTTTGTTTTAGTTTTTGAGTCTAAGTGATGTTATTATGTAAATGTTGCTATAATGTAAAAAAAATGTTGTCATGGAAAAAAATGAAAATTAGAAGGAATGCCAATGGTTAAGTTGGTTGGGGAGGTAGCTGAAGAGGTTGGGTCATTTTTTTTTATTGCTAGGGGTGATGAGTCTAGTTTATGGTTCAATTTTGATAGAGTTTATTATGCATTTTCTATAGTTTTTGTAGACTTTGATACTTGGATATTGACCTTTTTATGATATTTCCTCAAAACCATAGACAATGGGCATAAACTTATTTTTGTAACTTTTAAATGACATTGTCATGCTATATGAACCGCCTATATTAATTTTACATGTGGAGTAATGAATGTTACTTTAAGATAGTTATAGATATACAATTGTTTTGCGTACTAATATTGTTATGCAAATATAATTAGGGGCCTACCAAATTGAGGAAGATTCAGCCAGGTGGTCATTCACCATAATGGTCAACAAGGTGATCATTCAAAGGTCAATGGAGGGAAGACTCTCGATAAAGGGAGATTCCTCATCCAAATCAAAATTATAATTGCCTTGTAAATGGTCTTATTTATCTGTTGAGCGAATATGAGTGTTACTATTGTGTTGGATCTATGTTAAGGCAATCATGCCTAATCAGATTATGTGCATGTGTAATTGCCTCTCCTTTTTTATGCTTTCCCTAAAGTGGCATCCTCCTAATCTATTGGATTTCACCACCTTGCTAGGTAGTTAGTTAGTAGATTTTATTCCTATAAATAAGACTTAGATGCTCCTTCTCGGGAGGTTGCTTACTTTGATGATTGTATTTGCATTCTTAGTTTTTCAGTAATACAGTTATGCTTCTCGATTGTACTCATGTGTTTCCAATGAATAAAATGAATTTATAAGTTCATGCATCTGAGTTTACATTTGTTTTAAGGGGATACTCATCCAAGGGGTCCCACTTGGTGAGCATTCCATCCTTTAGTTTAGTTATTACTTTCTATTTATCAATTAGTTAATAATCTAGTACTGTCTATTCCTATAGCCACTAGAATTCCATTCTACGACTATTCCTATAGCGAAAGTAGACAAAGTAGTTTCCTGTTTGTTCACTTAGATTTTCATTTCTGCCATGCATGTCAGCTTAGTATAGTTGTTGGTTGATGTTCAACATTTACACTACTTCTTTCCAAGCAATTTAATTTCAACATTATGTCTTTCTTAGTTGTAGGATGAATATGACTACTATGGATTCGTAGTGCACATACTATGCAGACCCATTTCAAGTGTGTGTCCCTAGGTTGACAAGTTAAATACACCTTCATGGTGATTAAGACAACTATTCATATTAAATGTCCAATCTTTGAATCACAACTTTATGGGCTTAGTTGTTAAATCATTGTAGGAGGCCAAATTTTTTGGCACCATTGTTGAGGATGGTGTCAAACTAGAGAGTTCTTTGGAGTCATTGATAGTTTCTTTCCTGTTGAAGTATTTTTGAAAGTTTGTTCTTAGTATACCCCTCATTTAGGAAGTAATGACCCCCCTATTCTTTCACCAATTCTTTGTGTGAGTTGGTTGATGCTGAGTTGATATTGTATGCATAGAGGAAGGAGAAGAGATAATTATGGGAGATTCCTTCCTAATGATCCTGATCCATTCCAACTAGTTGAGTATTAGAATCTACCCAGAGAAGAAGAAGAGCCACATCCCTTTGTTGATGCATTTTCTAATCTAACCAGTTATGAAATTTCCTCTAAAGATCAAAATATGATTGAGAACCCATTTTCTTTGGAACTCCATCAAGCAAGCATGGGTGATGAAAATAAGAATAGGTTTAATCAACTGGATTTTCCTTTCTGTATTTCTCATCAGAATAAAGTTGACAATCTCAAAATTATCCCTGCTTCATTCCTTCCTAAGTTCTATGGGCTTGTCACAGAAGATCCGGATATTTTCTTGTTCGAGTTTTATATACTCTATAGGAGTTATGACTATACCACTAATGCCCATAGGCTTAAGCTATTCCCCACCACTTTGAAAGAGGATGCATTAAGATGGTTTATGAGCCTAGGTAGAAATACTATGGAGACATGGATGACATGAAGATAAAGTTCCTTGAGAAGTACAAAGAATATTGCAGGGGCAATGACATGAGAGGAGATGACATTTTTAGGATGCAACAAAAGGAAGATGAGAGCTTGGAGGATTACATTTCAAGGTTCATGTTTTTCCTACAAAAATCTCCACACCATACACTTAATGAAGACTCACAAACACTACTTTTCTTGAGAGGAATTAATGAGAGCTACATTGATTCCTTGGACCTGATGGCAGGAGGAGATATCACCACAGTTCGTTGGGAGGATATCAAGAGGATATGTCAGAACTATTCTGGGGTAGCTTCAAAGAAAGGGAGAGCTTACCCATCCTCTATGGGTAATTCATCTACCAGTGGAGTCTCAAGGATGGAGATTACTCACTTATTTTCAGACTTGATACAAGACATCATAAAAAATCTGGCTACTTAGTTGGATGCACTCCAAGCTAAAAGGAAACAAGAGGAGGTAGAAGAAATGTTAGCAGAATATTGCCCTCATTGCAGACAAAAGAAGGACTGCAGATGCAAGATGGTAGCTAATATTGAAATTAAGCAGATTCCACATAAGTTCAAGCCAATATAGGTTGAAGAGGATCAAGTCTACTATGTTGCGCAAACGAGGCCATGGATTCCAAGACAAGGTATGCCACTAGATCCACTATCTTTTGTTGGGCCATATTTTAATTCTTATTCATCTAGTAATGAAGGATATCCACCGTAGCCTTATAGTAACCCTCCAAATACCTGGCCTAATCACCAAAACTCTCCACCCCATTGGAAGCAACCTCAGGAGAATTGGCAGTAGTTTTAGAGAAATTGGCAACCACCTCTAGGAAACTGGCAGCAAACATCTCAATGGCGGGGAGGATAACAATGGACAAACCAGCCCATTAATTACATGCAGCCACCTTCTCAGCCCTAGTAACCTACTATAATGCCTCCTCCTGCTAGTGCAAGTTCAAATACATCTAGACCTACTTAGCTACCAGCTCAACCCACACCTAATCCAAATAAAAAACCACAACAACAGTAGCCAATATATTTTGTTGATCCAAACCAATTTCCTACATATGTTGTGAGTGTAAGTGACATCCACTTATGTTTAGGAACTATTTTGTTAGCTCCTTCCACACCCATTATTACTATGCTTCCTATAGAAGAGGAGGAGCATATAAATGTCACCATTCAACCAAGTGACCTAAAATCCCTAAACTAGTCCCATTCTAGTAGACTGAACATGAACCACCATTTCCTTAAAGATTGGAAGTTGCTAAGCAAAAAGAAGTGAAGGAGGAAACAAATTTTGACATTCTAGATCAGTTAAAGCATATATGTGTCAAGATATCTCTATTTCAGGCCATCAAAGGTGTTCCCATATATGGAAAAGCAATTAAGGAAGCATGCCTCAAGAAGCTAGGAAGGAAAAATAAAAACCCCACTATGGTTCATGTGGTGGGATAGCCAGATGACATCATCCTTGGGAAAGTGACTGTCCCCAAGTATAATGACCCAGGTAGTCCTATGGTAGGAGTTGTTAAAAATGAGATCCAAATAAAGAATGCTCTAATTGATTTGGGAGCAACAATAAATGTAATGACAAAGGACATCCTTTAGCAATTAAACATTGCAAGCATGAGATCTACTACTATTAAGCTTGATGGTATAGTAGAGGATATTGTGGTAACTCTTGACTCTTGGGAGTACCCAGCATATTTCATGATTCTCCCTACCAAAGCTACACTAGGCAGGTATCCCATTATTCTTGGAAGGCCATAGTTAGCAATAGAAGGTGCCTATATTGAATTTCGATCAGGAGGCATGGCCATTTCTGATGGGAGGAGCACCAAATTTTTTTTCTCTATCCTCTTGCTCAACCATCCAATGACATGGAAAATCCTATATGGCCACAAGTTGGTGAAGAGGCAGAAGAAATTTTTTTTGCACAACTTATGATATTAGGTAGAAGTTCTTTCATGCAGCTTCAAGATGAAATTGAAGTGTTGTCTAACATAATCTAGAACCATTGTGAAGTAGAGGAAACATCATCCTCTCATGCATCTAGTTTTGTTGACCTAGTAAAGACGCTTCTACTTGCTCTTCCCACAGTCAAAATTCCTACAACAACAGGAATGTCTAATGCATTGTTTCCACATGAACTCAAAGTGCAAGTGTCAGAAGGAAAATACTTGAATATTAACAAAAAGTTGAGTGAAGAACAACATGAGGCTTTGAAAAATTTATTAAGGACCCACAAACATGCATTTGCATGGGACTATCATGATATGAAGGGCTTGGATCCTAAGCTCTGCACTCATAGAATATACATAAGAGATGATTGTACACCAGTGAGGTAGCCACAAAGAATAATTAACCCTGCACTAAGAGAAATTGTAAAAGGGGAACTACATAAATTGCTAGATACGGGATTTATCTACCCCATTTCAGATAGCCAATGGGTGTCTTCAATGGTGATTATGCCCAAAAAGGGAGGGAAGTGGTGAATTTTTGTTGATTATAGGGAACTCAATGTTGCCACCAAAAAGGACCATTTTCCCCTTCCTTTCATAGACCAAGTTCTAGATTCACTTGCAGGAAAACAATCCTTTTCTTTTCTAGATGGATATAATGGGTACAAATAGATCCAAATTGCACTTGAGGACCAAGAGAAGACCATCTCTATCAATCCAAGGGGGACCTATTCCTACTTAGTACTTCCATTTGGCTTATGCAATGCACCTGCAACCTTTTAGAGGGAAGTCATTAGCATATTTTTAGATATCTCTCATGATTGCATGAAAATTTATATGGATGGTTTACCACCTATGGTGTTGATTTTAATGAAGCATTGGAAAATCTTAGGAGAGTCTTAAAGAGATGTGAAGAACATAATATGTCTTTAAACAGTGAAAAGTGCTTCATGATGATGCAGGAAGGTGTAGTCCTTGTCCACTACATCTCTTCCAAAGGAATTCAAGTAGATCCTACCAAGATTGAGGTGATAACAAATCTTCCTATACCTGCAAAATAGAAAGATGTTAGGAGTTTCTTGGGACATGCAAGTTATTATAGGAATTTTAGCAAAATGGCAGCACCATTGTACACTCTCCTAACTAAAGATGTTGAATTCCAATGGACAAAAGACTATGACAAGGCATTCTCTGAGTTGAAAGCAGCTTTAACTCAGGCTCCTATACTCAAAGGTCCTAATTGGGAGCTTCCTTTTCACATTCATACAGATGCATAAGACTATGCTATATCAGCTATCCTAGGATAGAAAGAAGGAGCAATTGAAAAAGTTAGTTATTTTGTTAGCAAAAATTTGGAGGGAGCTAAATTCAATTATACAGTGACAGAAAAAGAAATGTTGGCAGCGATCTATGCCCTAAAAAAATTCATACACTACATAACCAGCTACCATATCTTTGTGCACACTAATCATACAACCATTAGATACCTCATGAAAAAACCCTTGATCTCAGGTAGGCTAGCAAGATAGTTGTTGTTGATGTAGGAGTTTGACATAACCATTGTGGATAAACCAGGGAAGGCCAATGTCGCTGCAGATTTTCTTTCGAGAATGACTACATTAGAGGACAATCAGGTCATTGATGACTCTTTCCTTGATGAATATCTATTTTCTATCAGTGTGCATACACCTTGGTATGCTAACATAGCTAATTATCTGGTCACATGGAGAGTTCCTCCTCACTTCTCTCCAAAAGAGAGAAGGGTGCTCATTGAGAAAACCTTTCCTTTCTCATGGATTGCAGGATGCTTGTTCTACATTGGACCAGACCATGTCATGAGGAGATGTGTGAGGGAAAATGAGACATATGATATATTGCATGCATGCCACAATGAACCTTGTGGAGGGCATTTTGAACCCAAAAGGACAACAATGAAAATTTTGAACATAGGATATTATTGGCCCAGACTCCACAAAGATGCGGGGAGATATACAAGGAAGTGTGACAGATGTCAGAGGATGGAACAACCAACCAAATATGATGAGATGCCACTTTACCCTTAGGTAGTAATCACTCCATTTGATAAATGAGGATTTGATTTTGTAGGACCCATTGATCCTCCATTAAATGGTAATTCCTATATCTTGGTATGCACTGATTATGTAACCAAGTGGGAAGAAGTTAAAGCCATGAAGAATGCAAGAGATAATAAGGTTGCATAATTTCTTTATGATATTGTTTTTACATGGTATGGGGTTCCAAGGGAGATAGTGACTGATCAAGGGGAAAAATTCACTTCAAACCTTATTAAAACATTGGGAGATGAGTACAACATAAAGCACATGCCAAGTTGAGGTGACCAACAGAGAAATTGAAGCCATTCTGACCAAGACAATGGCTATCCATAAGAAGGATTGGGCAAGTAGGCTACCAGAAGCTGTTTGGGCCTACAGGACCATCTATAAAACAACTATAGGCTTCACTCCATTTGCGTTGTTGTATGGAAAGACAACCATGATTCCCATTGAATTTGAGCAAAAGACTCTAGGGATTGCATTAGACTTGGGGATGGATATCTTTGAGGCACAAAGGGATAAAATCATGCAGTTGAATGATTTTGATGAAATGAGGAAGGAAACCTTGCAACACATAAAGGTAGTGTGGAATTAGAGAAAAAAGTGGCATGAAAAATTCATCAAGGACAAGAAATTCTAGCCAGGTGATTGGGCACTACTCTATGACTCAAGGTATCAAGATAATGCAGGAAAATTGTAGACAAGGTGGCTAGGACCATATGAGGTTGTTGAAGTTTTCTCCAATGGTGTTGTTCAACTCACCACCATAGACCATGTCATATTTAAGCTACTTGTCAATGGTCATCGACTCAGGCTATATCACAAGCCAACTTCAAAGGCAAAATCCCTACAGCAATTCACTCAACATGCAACACCCGAACTTCCTATAGCCAAAGGAAATAGACCTAGTGTCCCTCCTTCCGGCTAACCAAGGTACGTAACTTGTCATAATAAAGACTTCCACTTTTGTGGGATTCCACTTCTTCATTCATTCACCCATTCGCCCATCCATCTCCACCTTTCTCTCTCTTCCATTCCACCATCATTTTACTTCATTCTATTTCACCTCATTCCACCCCACTTTCATTAATTGCTCAACTGGTTTCTTAAAAGTGATTGGTACTTTATCCATAATATTTTCAACAAATCTTCCAAGAATTCAGGTACGCGCGTGCATCAATTTGTTATATCTTAATTGTCTTTTAGTACATTTAATTAATTGTTGTGCATTAATGTAGACATTCACTATAATATGTAATCATTCCCTGCCCTGTCAAATAGCCATTACTCCCTCACATGTGAGAACACATGCTCAAATTTAGGTTGGTGGGAAGTGTGAATACCATGTCCATGTGTCAGTCTATGATAGTTCATGTTAGAAAAGTTTAAATTGAGCCAATTTGAATTCTGAGTGAGATGACGACTCACATGTGTGAAATGACATCAACCACCACCATTTTTCTTGATTGTATCTTTCATTTATTACCCTTTACTGCCTTTATTGTTCCTATCATAATTTTAAGCCAAAAAGGTAAAATTCATATGGCATTGGCATTGAGAATTCAATGGTGTTGTAGGAAGGTGAAATATTGGGCTTTCAGATGAAGATTTCAGGAAAGGAAAATTTTGTAGAATGCTTGTTTAATTGCAGAAAATGCTTTATTGTTCTTGTCATAATTTTAAGCCAAAAAGGTAAAATTCATATGGCATTGGCACTAGGAGTTCAATGGTGTTGTAGGAAGGTGAAATATTGGGCTTTCAGATGAAGATTGCAGGAAAGGAAAATTTTGTAGAATGCTTGTTTAATTGTAGAAAATTGAAAAATGGGAGGTGGGTTAATTTGAAATGAACCCATAGTTCATGATGTATTACTGTAGGATGCACCTTGCCAAATCGAGTTCAAAAATAATGGGTTGTTAGACTATTTCCTGAAGCTAAATGGTTATGATGAAGATGTTGCATTGGAATTTTCACAAATATTGCCTGAAGGAAATGCCATGGTAAAAGGGTTGGAGGTAATGGCTACTGAAGAATGAATTGCATAAGTTACAAGGTTGCTTGCCGATGGTGAACATTACCCTACTACTAGAGATGCTAGGTCAGCTAGGGCTGAATTTATAGAACCTGGTGATCCTCCATTAAGTGTGGATAAGCAAGGTGAGAAGAGAACCTCTTTTCCTGAGCCATGGAAATAAATAGTTGTCTATGTTATAAAGTACATCACTTGTGAAGGCCACCTATCGAACCTATGCTCTGTGCACTTCAAAATCCTAAACCATATGAGGCATGGGAGAAGAATGAATGTGCCAAACGTGCTATACCACCTTCTTTCAATCATGGCAGCTGAGACCTAAAAAGGTAGGGATGATTCCATTTCCCATGATTGTCTGATCAAATTATTATTCAGAAGTATCTGTAGGATGTGTCTAATATGACTTGGGAATAATTCTTAAATACTGATCAAATTAGACCACAACAATTATGACCTAGGGTTTTTCCTCAACCTCGTAGGGTTAGTAGGAGAGTGAGAAATTTTGGAGCCACTCTTGGAGCCTCAACTTCTGGCTCAAGCCCTAGTGTAAACCCTCCTGCAACTAAGAAAACTATAGAGATTAGTTCTTTTGAGACAGAACAATAGACAAAGAAAGTTCCTCTTCAGATTTTGATAATGATGTCCCTCTGGGAAGCCTAATGAGAACTAGGGCACAAAAGAAAGAGGAAAAAATAAGGAAAGGAAAAGCTAAAAAGAAAATTATAGAAAAGGAAGTTCCAAGCTCTAAGAAACGAAAGGCTGACGTTTTTCTTCCTATAGCCGAAGACAAACATGACATCCCTACTAGAAAAATAAGACCAGCTGGGCTAGCCTTTATCTCCCTAGGGTAGCCCTATGCCTAGAGAAACATCATAGGAGGATACAAAAGCCCCAATGGGGCAAGTGAATGTTGAAGAAAAGAACATATTTGAGGAAGCACCAAAGATAACGTTGGCATATCTTGCTGACATCACAAAACAAGTTGGGAGTCAAGGGTATGAGGAAAATTAGGAGCTCCTACAGCAAGAGACAAAGCAAGAGTTCCTATAGCAAAAACAAGAGCAAGAACAAGATACCCTGCAACTAGAACTGGGAGAACAGTCTGTACCCTTGTAGCTAGAATTGACTGAACAAACAGAATTCCTATAGGTGGAGCCACATGAAGAGAAAGCATCAGTACCAGGAAGAATTTTGGTAGGAATACATAAGCCCTCTAATTTTTCAATGCACATGATAGCCATGAACTCATGGAGAGAGATGCAAAGGAGGGAAGAGGAATGGAAAGAGGAGAAACATAGGATAAACAAGGAAATTCAAAAGAGAGATGAAGAGATTAAAGATAAGGATGCATAAATTTTTGTTTTAAAGAAGAAGGTGGACAATATGGCAGCCTTAGTACCTCAGATATTAGAGTGTAGGACTCCTCCAAGGGTCTATGCTGTATATTTGAAGGAGAAGCATATTTATTTTAAATTAGCAAGATTTTCTTTAGGTTTGAATCCTTCCATTGAGACTCCTCTTGAATTTTTCAATGCCTATCGGATTGCTCCCCCTGAAATGAAAAAAATGTTGTGTGAATTTTATTTGCATAATTATGTTGTGTCCCAAGACCATTATTGGAATCCCTTGTTGTATGTTGGGGATGTCCAATTAAGGGAATTTATGTCTTGGATACAGAATGCAATTAGTTGGGGACAATACTTCAAGGCTTATAGGAAAATAGAATCCAACACTCTCCTATCCATTAGGGCTGAATCTAGGAATCCAAGAGACATTTTTAGGGATTGGCACATAATTCTTTACAAACCAAGCTATGGCGATAGGATCCTTCCTAAGAGAGAAGCAGTTTACCAAGAATATGAGAAGGTAGCAAAAATCATAGGGGAATGTGTAACAAGATACCTCGCACACAGGTGGAATAGATTGATTGATAAGCTAAAACAAGCTGAGCCTCATTCTCTATAGAAGTATGTTGCATCACTTAAAAGGGTTGATAGATATATAAAGATTGGAAGGACAAAGGGACAATTTTTGCTTCCATTGACTTTTCAGCCACCCATCCTATTATGGCCTATGCCAAATTTCATGTATTATCATTATGATATAGCTGCTAAGAGACAAAGATGGAGTAGGTTGGATAGACAACAAGGGTTTTATTGGGACCCTAATTCACGCATTGTAAGAACTGATGTAGGATAGTTGGTAGTTGCAAATTTTAGGGCATTGACCAAGAAAAAGAAAAACTCTTCCTCTATTGGAGGACCAACAGATCCTTAGGTTGGGGGGAGTGATGAGTCTAGTTTATGGTTCAATTTTGATAGAGTTTATTATCCATTTGTTGTATTTGTCATAGAATTTGATACTTGGATATTGACCTTTTTATGATATTTCTTCAAAACCATAGATAATGGGCATAAGCTTATTTTTGTAACCTTTAAATAACATTGTAATGCTATATGAACTATCTATGTTAATTTTACATGTGGATTAATGAATATTACTTTATGATAGTCACATATATGTAATTGTTGTGCATACTAATATTATTATGCAACTATAATTAGGGGCCTACCAAATTGAGGAAGATTATAGCAACTAGTCATTCGCCATAATGGTCAACAAGGTGATCATTAAAAGGTCAATGGAGGGAAGACTCTCGATAGAGGGAGATTCCTCATTCAAATCAGAATTGTAACTACCTTGTAAATGGTCTTAAATATCTATTGAGCGAATATAGGCGTTACTGTTGTGTTGGATCTATGTTAAGGCAATCATGCTTGACTAGATTCCACGCATGCGTAACCGCGTCTCCTTTTTTATGCTTTCCCTATAGTGGCATCCTCCTAATCTATTGGAGTTGACTGCCTTGCTAGGTAGTTAGTTAGTAGCTTTTCTTCCTATAAATAAGACTCAGATGCTCCTTCTCGGGAGGTTGCTTAATCTGATGATTGTATTTGCATTCTTTGTTTTTCAGTATTAATATAGTTATGTTGCTTGATTGTACTCATGTTTTCCAATGAATAAAATGAAGTAATAAGTCCATGCATCTAAGTTTACATTTATTTTAAGGGGATACTCATCTAAGGGGGCCCACCTAGTGAGCATTCCATCCTTTAGTTTAGTTATTACTTTATGTTCAACAATTAGTTAATAATCTGGCACTGTTTATTCCTGTAGCCACTAGAATTCCATTTAGTGGTTGTTCCTGCAGCCAAAGTAGATAGAGTAGTTTCCTTTTTGTTCACTCATATTTTGATTTTTGTCGTGCATGTCAGCTTAGTATAGTTGTTGGTTGATGTTCAACATTTGCACTACTTTCCAATAAATTTACTTTCAACATTATGTATTTCTTAGATGTAGGATGAATATGAATACTATAGATTTCTAGTGCACATATTGTGCAGACTCATTTCAAGTCTATGTCCCTAGGTTGACAAGTTAAATGCACCTTCATGGTGAATAATACAACTATTTAGATTAGATGTCCAATCTCTGAATCAGAACATTATGGGATTAGTTTTTAAGCCATTTTAGGAGGCCAAGAAGGATCTTAAATAGGCCTCTCATAAGCTGAGGCAAGAGTTAGATGTTTGAATGTGAAGAAAAGATCATTAAAAATTATGTTTTCTCAGTAATTTTTTGAGATTTGCATTGTTTTATGAGGATTCAAAGCTCTATACAAATCCGTATCTAGGTATATCTTGTTCTAACTATGATTGGATTAGATGTAGGATTGTATTAACTTTGATTTGAATCCATTATTGTGGAATTAGTTTGAGTTTCAAGCAACTTAGAGGTAGTTTTTTGTAAATAGGTCTATATTTCCTCAATCAAGGGTTTGAGAGGGTAATATGATGAAATAGGCCATTCCATGTATTTTACTTGTTGTATCATGGTGGAATGGGCATGGTTGGAGTAGGTGTAGGTGTAGGAGGAAGAATTTAGTGTTGGAAAATTTATTTGAGGAGATTTCCCACACTGCCCCAGTGGAAACATATAGTTTTAGGCCTTAAAAGCAAGGCTAGAAGTGGTGAAAAGAAGAAATTGCTTGAGAAAAAGTTACAATAGGTTGAAAATTATGTGATCATGTGAAGTTTGATGATATAGAAGGTTTACAAAGGTATCAGAGGTCATTTATATGTTTAGGCATGAAGTCCTAGTTGAGAAAAGGGGGTTTTTGAATGCAAAAGTGAGGTTTTAGAGTCTAAAAGTGGATAAAGTTTGGAGCAGCATAATTTGATGGATTATTAAGCTTTTATAGGCTGAATAGAGAAGGTTTGAAGTGGTTTCAAGGTTGTATGTGGTTTGGATATGGATTTTTCAATAAACCCTTGGCTATTTTGTGAAAAATGAGGGTTTCAAGGAATGGGACTCTAGAAGGCGAGTTTTGAACCAGAAGTTGGAGAAGTTGTGGTTTTAGAGGTATTTTAAGGTCTAGCTAGTGATATCTTGGGTTGGAAGCAAGTTTGGAGGTGTGTTCCTTTGTAAAAGTGGGTTAATTAAAGCCCTTTTCAGCGTAAAAGCTTAGTTTGTGAGGAGTTGGTCCAAAGTAAACATATGAGATTTCTTCATATGTTTGGGTTGGGCATAATGGGTGCTCAAAAAGGTGTATAGTCTATAGGTTTGTTAGATAGTTTGAGAGTTGAGATAAAAAATAGAGGTTTAGACACCTACTAGGTGAGTAGGTCTGAATTGTGGAACTTGTGGAGTAATCACCCTTGTTAGGGATTGAAGGTTAAAAGTTTGATTTCTTCAAGTGAATTTGATTTTGGATAGTTGAGGACCTCTTTGTCACTGCATCGAATATGAAATATGTAGTGTGAGATAATGACATTTGTGTATTTAATTTTTAAAGTTAAAATGTTGAACTTTACCATTGTTCTTGTCTTCAAATTTTTTTAAACTATATATATAACCATAATATAACTAACCAATATATGATATAATTTAACCATTATTCATTATTTTTTATTGTGAACTATATAATATAACCATTATTTTTTATGCTATTGTACATTGATATTAAACCATTGATCAAGATTAAATTTTTGAAGAGTTTAAACATGCAAATGAGGAACAAATTATTTCGATTCTCAACTTATGTATATCAAATTATCCAATAATCAAGTGTATGTTCATATACAAAAATGGCATCAATGCCAACTCAAGCAAATTTTTACAAAATGTGGCATATGCCATCTCGATATCTATTCAAAATATACATACCAAAATGTCTATCTCATCCTAAACTACCAGTGGATCATCAAAATGGAGCCTCTTTGAAGTACTCTTTGGCTTTGAAGGTAGTTGGACAAGAAAAATTCAAACCAAAATTGAGATTAGTTATATTATATAATTTAAAATCGAATAATTAACATCAAAATAAATATACATTGAATTATAATTAAACTCTAAAATTAAAATCTTGATTACCTCATATATACGTCTCTTCAAAGGTTTAGGAGTCCTAGAATATTCCCCTCTCAAAGAACCAATCAAACCAACTTTTGAAATGTCAATCTATATATGTGAATAAAAACATAAAATTGATACAAGTTAGCATACAATTATTGGTAATAGGAACATACTTACCAAACACAAAATAAAATAAACGCATACCTCTTTAGGCATCTCTTTTTATTTATCTCCTTCAGGTATTTTGACACCTCCTCCTTGAGGTGTTTCAAAACCTACTCCTTGAGGTGTTTGAACACCTACTCCTTCAGGCATTGTGACACTTGTCAACAAAGATGTGTAGCTCATAACCACCTATACATAAAAATGACAAGTATATGAAACTACCAATCTATGTCAATGTATGTATAATCACTATAAGATCTTAAAAATCATAATTCAAGTGAATTTGAGTTCAATTACCTTTCCCTTATCTACCATTGTGCCTCCATAGTCTGGACAACACTCCACCTCACTCGCACTAGGTGTTTCCTGCAAGAGGAAAATAAGATAAACATATTTAAGTTAATATATAATTTCATTAAGGACAATTCAAATGGCAAGCAAGTATATAATAAAAAAATGTAAATGAGTGAGTGGGTAAATATATACTGCATGCATGTCAAGGCCAAATGAAATGGCCCTAAGGGTGCTATCAATAGCCTATTTAAGCTCCTCCTCAAACATCAACTATTAAATAGACCATGCAAATAAATATTAGTACTTGATACTATATGTTATTAATATTCATTTAAAAACAATTGAAAGTTATAAATTTACAACTTAAATCTTACTTGTGTAACTATTCCAACATCCCCCTCTCTAGCAGGAGAGGAATCTATAGGGTGTACTCCAATCCCATGTGTCTAATCTCCTATAACATCCACTTCATGGAGGTCATAATCAGAAGTTTCCAAGGGATGCTTAGCAGGTTGTACAAGAGGACCCAAGCATATCTGGTGGCACATAGTGCAAGTATGTGGCACACATATATGTGGACCTAAGGAGGATGATGCAACAACACTCAATGCATTTCCAACATCACCAACATGTGGTTGATCTATTGTAGTAGTATGGGATACCAAAAGATCACTCAAAGAGTGAATAGCTTGAATAGTTTGTGTGGCTGCATCCTTGATAATATCTGGATGATGTACTAGAGGTGGCTGAGGAAGGGGAGGAGGGGGAACATATGGGCCCTAGACTACTCTAACTACCCCTAGTCTATTCTAGGGCATACCTCCACCTAAACCCTAGAAGGGTTTAATGTCAAAGTAATTCACATGATGCCCTAACACAAACTCAACATATAATTTTTTAATAAAGTAAAATGGTACATCAATATTGTTGTTGGGTGGTTATCAAAAACCATCCACCAATGATCCCAAAAGTTATCTACAATGTCCTTAATCATGCACCATTTTATAGAAATTTTTGGTTTATTAACATTAACTGGCGGACCGGTGCAGGGGTTAACAAATAAAGAGGCTATTTGAGCTTTTGTTATTTTGAGATCTTTCACCTCTTCATAAGACAATCTACAGGAGTAATATTCCCTCATGGTTTCACACCAAAAAAGAATGGCATTATGTTGGGTGGAGATGGTTTCTATATTTTTAATTATTTATTTCAATGTGTTTGTCATCTGGGATAATCGAGGGATTATCTTATAAACATCACAAATGCCCCTCAATTGCTCGAATTTTTCACCAATTAGTTGTTCAATTGATAGGCACGAAGGTGGTGGAGAGTTTGGAATTTGTGGGTTTTGATTCTCAGTCATCATACTTGATTGAAGTTCAAAACTAATTAATCTAATTGAAATTACACAATATAAATGAAATTATTGTAAAAAACCCTAGTTTTTAATAAAAATCCATAAAAAACTAGTTAAAATTAAATAAAAATAATACAAAAATTGACTAAAACAAAAAAAGACCAAAAAATTGCTTTACAAATTGGATATTAGTTAAAATACGATATCGAATATGCCCTCATTGTTGCTATTACTATGGTTGCAGGTTTAAAATGAGTTTAAAATGGCTGCCATGACCACTTCTTGGGTATATATTACCTGACAGAAATCAGATATCTAATTTGTACTACTTTGGCTTGGGCATTGCTATGGAGCAATGTACTAACATCCAACCCAAAGAAAGTCATCTCAAGATTTTCTTGTTTCTTGGTGAATGCAAAACGCTATTTTTTTCATATTGCCATTTTTTGGCCCATTGTGATCTTGCACATGCCCTCTAAAAATTACAAAATTAGATTTTTGCTCATTATTCACTGACCCACACACAAATGCAAATCTTACCTTCAATGCGAAGAGGTTTCTTATCCATTGGTTCCACCACCAATAAATTAAGACCTTTTTTTGGGATAGGTGGTACATGGTTTTTGATTACCCACCATGCAAAAATTGTGAAGTCCCGCAATATTTCTTGAGGAAACTATACTGTGAGTTCATCTTGAACAAAATCCCAAATTATTTTGATATGAGGGACTTCCAAGGGAGAGGTGGGGGGTTGGCTCAAGATAGACCCGGTGCACATCAGGATCCTAGGTAGCAAGCAAGGTGACCTCTCGCTAGGCCGCCCAATGAGCACATCGTTATCCCTTCCATCGTGAATGAGAGTGCTGAGGTAGAGACTTTGCATGCCATTAGCTCTTTGACCTAGAGTGTCATCCAACATGCCAGCCCTATACTACAGTGCCATCTAGGGGAGTCTTTGAGTGGTGGGCTTCAATCCCATTTGTGTCAGGATTGTAGGGCAACTTGTTCATATAACCCTATCAATACTCAGGAGGCTACTATGTAAGATACGTCTGCAACTATGGAGATGAAGAGGGAAGACAAAATTTTGAATGAGGCATATGTTATTGATTCTCAGGTAAATATTAGCACGTTCATTGAATTTAATTTATTTAATTTCAATTTTTAAATGCAATATTAACTAATTTAGTTTTATGATTTTAATAAAAAATCAAGGTCATAGTGTTGATACTGGATACACTGGCCCTACACCTACTTATTTCTCCATTGCATCTACCATTGATGTATGTGTGAACCAATATTCCCAACCTTCTCAAACATAACAAACAATCAATAGATTAGATCAAATGAAAGTTAGAATAGAGATTCCTCAAGAAATCCATTTGAATGCAAAAGAAAAGGAATGAAATGAAGAACACAACAAACTTAAAGCTAAGATATCAAATCCTATTCTAAAACAAAGCAAACTCTTAATCTCTTGAAGGAGTTGGTGTTAATTTGATGTGAGAATTGTCCCTTTCCCAACTCCAATGATGTGATGAAAATGATTGATGATGAAGAGTCATCCACTTGATGAAGACCTCCAATGTGCTCCAAGATGAAAATCTACATAACCTAGATAAGATTGGATAAGATTGGATGAAAATTGCTATAAATTTGAGTATAGTAAGTTTACTCAAGTTGTGGATGATCAAATGAGGAATAGGACCTCTTATTTATAGAATTTCAAGTTGAAGAGATGTAAAAATGGGAGCAATGTGGGACTAAAGATCCAACAATGACAAGGTGCCACTTGTCAACATGTGAATGGATTAAGGATGTGCAAAATTTGAAGAATGTGTCAATAAATGCATATATTTGAAATTTGAAATTGTTGAAATGACATATAAGAGGGAAAGAAGGTGCATTGAATGCCACTTGGCTCAAGGAAAAGGGACCTTTTAGGTGGAGTAAATGCCTTGTTGGAAGGACAAAGTCGACTTGGATTTTAAATTCAAATTTGAGGAATATACCTTTATTATGCCTTTTGAGAGAAAATAGAGATTTAATAAATGAATTAAATCTATTTTCTTGTGCAAGTTGAAAAAGATAGAGGATGGGACATGAGAATAGATTAAATTAGTCAAGGTTAATTAATTTAATGAGAGGTCAAAATGAAGTGACATTGATTTAGATTTATGGATTGATTTAAATCAAATATGAGAAGAATATGATTTCAAGATTGATTAAATAAAGATTTTTATTTTATTTAACCAAGGAGATGAAGTTAGATTTAAATTAAATAAGGTTTTAATTTATTTAATTTAATGGATGGAATTTAGAGATTTAATCAAATAAAATTGATTATTTAATTAAATAAGGATAATTAGATTAGGCTAATTGATTTAATTAACCAGAAAGGATGACTCAATTAGATAAATGATTTATTTAATTAAGAGAGGAACATTGATGAATTTAATCAAATAAATATATTCAATGAAATGGTTAGACTAAGGGATGATTTAGGATGAAATGGTGTTAGTGGTCGGGATCAGATGTGCAATGTCAATCAGTGCATTTTCTATGTCTATAGTTTTGGCCCTCTTTGAAGCAGTGCACTCATTGCGTTGGTTCAAAGAATAAATGGTCTCAATAAAAAGCTAATTTTTTTTATTTTAAAATTTTTTCCTCACTGCTACCTTGACGAAGGAAATTATGGTAATATACTGCCCCCTCGAGAGATCAGATAAAAATTCTAATTTTTTGGGTGATCTCGCGAAAAAAGGACATGGTGGCCAACAAGTCCAAAAAGGATTTAGGAGGTCAAAAAATGAGGTAAAACACCAAAAAATGGTGTGAAATGACCTAAAGACGGATGAAAACGGGTTCAAGGGACCTAGACCTCTTCTAGATGGCTAAACAGGGTGAAAAATAGGCTTAAATAGGCCTTAGGAGGCCACTTCCAATTCATTTGGACTAATAGCCTTCAAAGATTCTATGATTTTGAGCCTTGACACCCTGATGGGATGGCACAATGACAATTCCCATTGCATATCTCCAACCGAGTACGAACGTAAAAGTGACCTCTCGACATTGGGGCACCGATATGTGATCCTTACTTGAGCTTCATTTTTTGTTTTACGCGTTCATTTATCTCATTTAGAACTAGGTCTCTTGCAGTGGTGTTATATAGGGCCACTTAAATTTCAAACTGGATCGCTCAGTATTTTAAACTAGACCGCCATCATAGGATGGACCGTCGCGATAGAGTTTGGAGTTTGGGAAGAAACTTCAAACTACGACGCATTCATGAGATGGAGCACTTTATTTCAAACTCTGATGCTACAGTAAACTTTAGAATTAGGGTTTGGAATGCTTAAGAAAAGTGCACCGCCACAGTGTAGTTTGGGATTTGAAGGTGCCAGTGTCACTATTTGCAAATTTCAAACTACGACGCCTTCACAGTTTGCAATGTTGGGCTAGTTTTTTGGACGCTCGGGATAAAATTTCTTGATGATTTTAACACAGTGACCTTTCCTAATGTAGGAGGCAGTGAAGGAGATCTATTCTTGTGAGCACAGATCCTAGGAGATATTTAGTTATTTGCGAGATCTGACTGACAGGGAGCAGGGGTGACTTTGAGAGATGGGGCTATGGTGTATTGCCTACGTAGCACCTGTGCAAACCCATCTTGGCATGATGTCTACACTTTCTGAGAGATGGCATAGTGAGAAGTCGTCCTTTCATCTTCCCACTTGTGAGGCCACCGTGACCTTGGAGGATGTGTGGCACATCCTTAGATTTTTGATACATGGTCAGCGAGTTATTCATGATATAGATGTCGAGCGGGATGCATGCCATGCCACTATGGCCACAGATGAGATCATGTTTTGTGAGGGCCATATAGAGCTAGAGTGCCATAGGATGCTCACGTCACCATTCCATCTAGTGATTGCTGCCATCATTTCAGGTCTTGTCACTCTATATTGACAAGGCCAATTCTTCAGTCCTGGCTGGAGGCTTTGCTGGGAGCAGATGATTTGTGATAGGCCAGTCCGTTTTGCATGGGGTCCTATTCTTCTTGCCTCCCTTTATAGGGATTTACATGAGTATGCATATTTGGACGGCAGGGAACTTGGTGCAGTTGTCATGCTCTTTCATGTGTGGGTGTGGGAGCATATCTCTGTTCTCCGGCCGCGATTTGTTCCAGTGTCGGTCAGGCCCAATGATCTAGTGGTTTGGCATTACAGGGGTGGTGTGTCCTCCACACACACAAGCGAGCACGAGATTTCTCACTGGAGGAGGGTCATTGATTAGATGATGGTGTTCACATGGTGCCCATACCTTAGTCAGCCCGGCTAGGTTGATGATGTACAACAACTGTTCTTTACCCACCAGGACAAGTTTATGTAGGGGCGGGAGCACACTATGATCAAGAGGTACCTGCCGGGATGAGTTTAGGGCCATTTTGGCGAGGTATAGGACAAGCCAGATGATGACTACATAGCTATTTTTTCTCATACAATATCACAGGGTTCCTGGGGCCGATACATTCCTACCTCTGAGGCAGTGGACAGTTTCAGGCTATTGGTGGCCCGGCCATGGGCATATGATCAGGGGGTCATAGATCCAAGAGTGACTCAGGTGTATAGAGATTGGTTCCGACCACCTCTACGTTTGAGAGTTCTAGGTGCACCTTCCATTTGATGGAGAGCCAGGGGGAGGGGGTAGGTCAAGGATGAGGAGGTGGCAGTCCTCCAGCAAGATAGCCAACACAAGACTAGCCAGCATAGGTTCAGATGGATTAGCCTCATGCTGATGTACATATGCAAGACCAAGATTAGGGGCTGGAGGGTGGACATGATGGGCACCAGGATCGGGTTGCCACACCACCATGAGCCAGGGGTGAGGACTAGCCTCATGTGCAACCTTGGCCAAGATAGCCAACGGGTTAGCTGGATTCGAGGAATGGGTTGATATTACAGTTGTAGGGCTAGGTTCAAGCCTTGACAATAGAGAGGGACCAGGTCCGTGCGGAGAGAGACTAGGAATTTTTATAGAGGCAGGCTGCAAATATGGGCCTTAGACATCAACTAGAGAGTATGGCAGCTTCCTCCTCTCACAACACAGTGCCTCTTTGCTCATACAGGAAGGCCATTCAAAAGGAAGATTACTATCAGTTGCTTTACCATCAAGCCTTACCTAGAGCAACCTAGGCCGCAGATTATTCACAACAGACCAGCGATAGACCGACAGAGGGTCATGGTGACAGAGGCGAGGGCAGCAGGAGAGAGGGTTAGACCTTCTTTTTGATCGAGCTATTATTCTTTTGTGCCATACAGGCTCATTTTTGATAGCCTATTGGTCCTTTTTGTACTCATTAACATACACACATGTATAGTGATCCAATTATTATTTTGTACTATGACAGTTACTTGATGATATATATGAGATGATGATGTTGATGTGATGTGCCATGTACTATTTATTTATTATGCATTTATGGATGGTTCTATTTCTATATGCGATGCAATAATGTTATGGTATTGTGTGATGGATATATATATGGATGCATTTTTTTCTAATGGTGTATGCGTTATTTGATGGTTATGCGACTAATAGATCTATATTATGCCTCATGTGATATGTATTTGTGATGATTATGGATATATAATGGATATGTGATATGGATGGATTTTATGATGGTATATTTCTCTTGTTGTACCTTTTTATGTATGCTTTTGTGATGGTGTAATCTATATGATGATTTTATGTATGTTGAGGCAAATGTGATGATTTATGAAATGATTTATTTTTCAATATCTTTTTTCTATTATGATGGCGTTTATGATGTGGATGCAGTGATCACGATATGTAGCTATGCAATGATGAATGGATGTGATTTTCCATGTATGATATGTATTTATGACAATGTTATATAATGATGTGATGTGATTTTATACATGAAATGATATGTTATGCCAAATGGTATGGAGATGATGATTTATGGTGTATATGCAAAATGATATGTGAGTAATGACCTTATGATGTATATGTAATGGCATAATGAATTCTTTTATGAGATGTTTTATATGATTATGGATGGATGTATGCACTTAATGCAATGGATTGTTTATGCTTGGTTTTAATTATGCACTGGATGGTTATAATGATATGGGGTGATTTATGAAATGTTTATGCAAAATGATTGCAATGTGATGATTTATGAGATGTTCTATTATGATATGAATGGATTTTGGATGATATGCATGTTTATGATGATGTATACTTTATGAAAATGGATGTAAATGCCTGACCTATTTATGTGATGCGATGGTGGTTATATGATTATGTCTTGGATGACATAATGGATTATTTATGTTTTATGTAATTACGTAAGAGATGGTTATATGCAAATGTGTATGTGATGTTATGATTATGAGATGCTTAGAATAACAAATCTATATTATATGCATATGAGATAATCAATTTTTCTAGATGATATGCATTGTGTTGACGATTTGTGGATGCAGGATGAATGCATTCTTAGTGATAAATGATTAACTGTCATAGTACCCTATTAGCATGAAAAGTGAGAAGAATTGGAAGAAAGATGGGGTTTCAATAAGACAAAAGGTGATGATGATGATGAATATCTACAGTGGAGTTGGGATTTTCAAAGGGCCAATTATCTTATGTTTGATAACACACCTAAATACGATGCATCTAGGTATTAAGAACTAGGATGATGTTGTATCTAGTGTGATGGAGTTTGACTTAACAATTAGATGGGAGTATCCCTATTCACACCTAACATACATAAACCTTACTAGGATGCACTTTAGGTATTTCCCACATCTTAGACCAAAAAATAGGAAGGTAAGCCTTCCTATGTGGTTAATAAGATATCTAGAACACCCTTCTTACATACCTAAATAAAGCAAGTATGCGCCAAGTTATTTTACAAGAAATTCCAACAAGTGCAACAGATAAAAAGATAATGATAGTTTCCCCATTCCTATCTCTCTAAATCCCTTCATTGGGGACATCATTGAGAGGTCCTTGGAATGAGTCTAATAAGATAAATCAAAATACAAAGATACAGTAAACAAACAAGATGATGTTCTTCAATACCGCTAGCCAAGACTAAACTATGGTGATGTTTGATGTTGATGTCCATTGTAGGAAGGATGCTACCTAGGACATGACTATATCAAATGATTTGATATGGGACCGATTGGATGATAGGCTATTGACACAAAAATTTGACCAACTTGCTTACGTACTAACCTAGATTTTGAGATTTTGATGTTTTGAGTTTTCACTTTTTAACTTGCTAGACTTCTTTCTAACTATTTTACCAAAGGTTGAGGATGATGATTGTTTATTATGAGTGATGTTTATTGCGAGTGAAAGTGAAATGGGATGGATGGATTTTTTCAAATATTTGAAGTTTTTGGAGTTTTGAAATGTTTTGAGGTTGTTTTTGGTATTTTTTGAGATTTTATAAATGCTTTCATTTTCAGATTTTCAAATGTTTTGGGGTTTTCTGAGATTTTGACCAAGAGACTAACCTAAGGACCTATCCTAGGGGCCTTGGGGGCTGATCCACATATTAGCCTTGCCTACGTTATACACGTAGAGACAACGCAGTTCGAATGATGACTTGACCAATTTACAAATGAAGATATACATGATGAAATGTCAGTTTATTATGACAGACTCCTAAAGGACTAACCTAAGTGTCTCAGGGGATGATCAAAGATCAACCTTGCCTAGGTTCAAGGCTCAGAGACCCGTAGTTCGACAAGACGACTCTACTTTTGACTTTTTTTGACTAACTTTTTGACCTGTTTTTGGATTTTGACATGCTTTGAATGTTTTGGAATTTTTGTTGGTTTTATGAATGTTTTTGGATTTTTCTGATGTTTTTGATTTTTTTATATTTTTTTGGATTTTAGGACTTCAAGAATATACATGAATCTGATCCAATGAGAACATGCCCCTAGTGTGATGAAATAGACCACTCCGGTAAAGGCAGGACAAACTGACCTTGAGAATGGGCTGAGTAGTACTAAGAGGGATCATGATACAAACATAGGACCAAGCTATGGTGCAGATGTGGGTAGATGATGGATGGAGATATGGAATGCAATGGAGGATGGATGATGCAAAACAAGCCATGAAGATCCTAGTGGAAGGAAAGTGCTTATTTACACAAGGTTCCTGTTTGCCAGGTTTTTGCCAAGGTACTTGCCCAAAGTGCCACCGAAGTGGTTTTCACTAGAGGATGATTTTTTCTCTTTACTATTTTTGATCATTTTTTCTATTTTTTTTGGATTTTTTGCTTTTTGATTTTTTCTGTTGTCACCAAGATGCTTGTTTTCCAAGTTTTCACCAAGGTAACCATTTTTTCAGGACATTTTCTAATTTTGTTTTTGTTTTTTGGGTTCTATACCTTGAAAGATTAGGCATAAAACTTTTTGAGATGAGAGTTGTTCATGGGCTCTTGCAGAGGTTTTCCTTTCGGTGTTAATAGCTGATATGCCCTTGATTTATAGCTTGCTATGATAAAAAAAATGGACCCAACTAGTTGGATTCAAATTTTCCTTTACTATTTGGATTTAGGACATTCTTCTGATTCTCCTTTAGTACTAGTTGTCCAACTTGGAAAGTCATGCTTCTAATTTTCTTGTTATAGCTCCTTTTGAGTCTATTCTGATAGACTTGTAAATGATTTAAAGCGTCTATACTCCACTCATTTAGTAGCTCTAGCTCATTCATTCTTGATACTCAGTACTCTTCATCTGTGTTGATGTTTTGCAGTGATATTCTTAGTGATGAGAGCTCGATCTCAATGGGCAGTATGGCATCTAATCCATAGACTAGGGAGAAGGGGGTGGCACCAATGGGTGTGCAGATGCTATTTTGATAGGCCCATAGGGTAGGATTGAGTTGCACATTCCAGTCACGACCTGCATCATTGACTATTTTTTTAGGATCTTTAAAATGGTTTTATTTGTGGCTTCTACTTGGCCATTGCCTTGGGGATAATATGGGGTGGAGAACCAATGTTGGATTTTGAATTTTTTGCAAAGGTCATGAACATCATGATTCTTGAATGGTGTTCGATTATCTAAGATAATAGCTTGGGGAACACTGTATCGACATATGAGATAGTTCAAGATGCACTTTGATATTTTCTTCCCCATTATGTAGGTCATTGGTATGGCTTCAACCCACTTGGTGAAGTACTCAGTGGTAGTTATGATGAACTTATGGCCATTAGATGAAGTGGGAGTGATTTTTTTGATGAGATCGAGCCCCCACTGTGAGAAGGGCCATGGTGTAACAATAGGATGGAGCTCTTGAGCTAGAGGATGGATGACGTCCCCATGCTATTGACATTGTAGACACCTTCTAACGTAGTCATGTGCCTCTCTTTCCATTGTGGGCTAATAATACCCTATCCTCGGTAGTTTCTTGGCCAAGGTCATTCCACTCAAGTGCGAACCAAAAATCCCTTTATGCACCTCAGTTAATGTAGTCAAGGCTTTTGTCAGTATTAAGGCAGTGTAATAAGGTTCCCTTTATGCTTCTACGATACAAGGTATTTCCTAGGATGACAAACCTATAGGATTTTTTAATTAAAGTTCTTTTTAAGCTTGAGGGTAAGTCAGCAGGTAAGACACCTATTTGTAGGTAGGTATAAATTTCATGGTACCAAGGACCTCTAGGACCAACAATTTCACACAAAAATTCCAACTTTGGTACCTTGAATGTGGGCATGAGAAGCTGCTCTACCAAGAATTCATGTTTTAGGATGTTGCAGGGGATTTCCAGTAAGGATCCAATTGTTGCCATGGCGTTTACAACTCTATTGTTTTCTCTAGGAATTTGCTTAAATGTGATCTCGATGAAGGATTCCTTGAGAGTCTCCACCAGTTTATTGTATGGAGTGAGCTTATCATCCTTAGTCTGGTATTCACTGTTCACTTGGTTTATTATCAGCTAAGAGTCTCCGTATACTCTAAGGGCCATGATGTGCCACTGCATTGCTATTCTGAGACCTATGGTTAAAGCCTTGTATTCTACAATATTGTTGGTGTAGGGGAATGCCAATTTATATGATCTAGGTATGCAGTCCCCCTATGGGATGATGAAGAAAACACCGGCTCTTGATCCATGTTGCGTGTATGAGCCATCAAAATAGAGTTTCCAATGGTCGGCTATGTTGAGATTGAAGATGGATTCATCTGGAAACTCTGAGATGAGTGGATTCTCTGAATAGATTGGTGCTTCCACAAGTTGACCTACAATGACTTGGCCTTTGATTGCCTTTAGTTCCACATATTTAATGTCATACTCTGATAATATCATGACCCATTTGGCCATTCTTCTACTGAGCATTGCTTTTGACAGTAAGTACTTGAGAGGGTCAATTTTGGTGATGAGTTTTATTTTGTGTGCTAGCATGTAATGTTTGAATTTATGTGAAGCAAACACTATTGCTAGACATGTTTTTTCAATGAATGAGTAATTTAACTCATGCCCAACCATTGTTCTGTTGATATAATAGATGGGCCTTTTTGTCCCATTTTCGTCGTGTTGAGCTAGAAGAGCATCAAGGGCTACTACTGTTGCTGACACATAGAGAATTAATGGCTTTCTTGGGATCGATGGCATGAGGACTTGTGGTGCAAGTAGATATTATTTGATCTTATTGAAGGCTTCTTCACACTTGTTATCCCACTTGTACGCTACTCCCTAGTGAAGTAGGTGAGAATATGGATTCTATTTATCTACCAGTTGTGCTATGAACCTTTGGATGGATTGAAGCCTGCCTTGGAGACCTCTCAATTGTTTCAATGTTTTAGGTGCCTCCATCTCAAGGATTATTTTTACCTTAGTAGTGTCTACCTCGATACCTCTCATTGACACTATGTATCTTAGAAAATTTCTTGATTGTATGCCGAAGACACACTTCTTTGGATTTAATCAGACCTTGTATTCTTCTAGCCTGTTGAAAATGGCACTTAAGGTTGCTATGTGATCCTTCCTCTTTCCGGATTTGTCTAGTATTTCATTGACATAATATTCAATAGTTTTATGGATCATGTCATGGAAGATTAACGTCATGGCTCTTTGGCATGTTGCTCCTACATTCTTCAAGCTGAATGGAATCATATTCCAGCAATAAGTCCCCCATGGACAAGTGAAGGTTGTTTTGTGTTGGTCTTCTTTAGCAATCATTATCTGGTTGTATCTTGAGAAACCATCCATCAGGGAAAGAATTTTGTGTCCCACCATCATGTCTACAATCATGTCAATGTTGGGCAATGTGAAATCATCTTTTGGACATGCTTTGTTCAAGTCCCTAAAATCTATGTAGATTTTGATGCCCCCATTGGGTTTTGAGACAGGAACTAGGTTTGACACCCATTTTGGATAGTCGATTGGTCAAATGAATCCTATGTCCAGTAGCTTCTTCAATTCCATTTTGACTAACAAGGCGATCTAAGGGTGCATTTTCCTCAGCTTTTTTCGGACAGGCTTTGCTTAAGGATATACTACTAAGTGATGAACTACAATCTTTAGGTCAAGCCCTGGCATGTCAGTATAGCTCCATGCAAAATTAACTTGTATTTCTCTTAAGAAGGCTGCTAGGAGCTCTTGTTCCTTTGATAGTAATGACTCCACATAGAATGTGATGTGTGGGGTCTCCTCTATTCCTAGATTAACTAGATTGCATTTTTTTGCTAGGACTGTTGATTTTTCCTGGTGAAGAGCTCTGAAAGGAAGATTGAATCCCCCATCCTGAGGTGCCTCAGAGAGGTTTTCACCATTGGATGCATCCTTTCTTTTTACTTTTTTTGTGTCATTGAGTGCCACAGCATGGTTTTCACTCAAGGACTTAGATATTATTCTTAATTTCTCACTTTTGCGACTAAGGGATTCAATCATTTCCCCATAATAGGCCTATGTATCTAGTTCAATGATGAATCCTACTTTGTGATCCCCACATGGAATATTATACTGTAGTCCCATGAATTCAGAGAGTGCCTCATCATTTTTTAATGTGTCAAGAATTTGTTGTCCTCATTGGTCATAATCGATGAGTTGTGGGTAGACTAAACAGATTTCATGGTTTTGGTTTTCAAAATCATAAGATAGGGTACTAATCATGAGAAGGGTGGTATCTTCAAAGATCCTGGATACATTGGTTATGTGATCCTCATCATCACTAATACTACATACATCAGTTATGTCAAAAGTGAAATTATCTAAGACACAACCAGTGGATATAGGTAAGCAAAGTTTAGCAGGTGTTGGTTCATAGGGAGTCTTGACTGCTTCAACTGGGGGACCTCCTCCATGTATGGTTATACTCGAAGGGGTACATCCAAGGCCAATATTTTTCATTCGCGTCTCAAGAATGAGGGGTATTCTAAGCCCATTGTCATTTTCCCCCAGTTTCTAGTTTTTGTCATAGCCCATTACGAGCATCAATTGCAAACCTTTGCTTTTGTCATCCATTGGTAGATTAGCTGTTAGTCTATCATCTTGCTATGGCAGATGAGATGGGTCCTCCTCTATGAATTATTGGCCGAGATCCCCCCAAATTCTGAAGTTGGGATATTCAGGGGTTGTTTGGGAAGTGGAGGATTGATTTGATTGCGGATGTCCTCATGATCTATGAGATTGTGGTAATTCTCCTACTACAAAAGCATTTTTGGGAACCATATAGTTTCCACAACCATTGTCCTAGATGATGAATTTAATATTAGAGATGGTGGGGATGGTGGGAATGGTAGGTGTCTTTGTCACAGAAGTGGAGGCGAGAGTGGCTAGATCAATGTATGGTGTTGATGGGCCTTCATCATTTTTAGGTACTTGAGGTATTTTGTAGTATTTTTCCTCGAGGTTCTTGTAGTAGGAGAATGGTTCACGATCTCCATGGATGGTGACCTCTTGTCCTTCATATGTGAATTTGATACATTGATGGAAGGTTGATGGTACTGCTTGCATTGCATGGATCCATGGACATCCTAGGAGAATGTTATAAGGCAAGTCAAGGTCCAAGACCTGATAGGTGGTTTCCATGATAGCTAGACCTACTTGAATAGGGATTTGGATTGTGCCTTGGGACACTCTTTCCTGATCATTATATTCTCTGATTATAATACCTTTTGCTTTTTCAATGGAATCCTATGAGATTTTTATATTCTTAATGAGCTTGAGGGAACAAATATTCAAGCCTGCACCTCCATCCACCAAGACTCGCTTGAATTTATTTTTCTGCACTAGAACCTCGAAATGGAGTGCACGGTTATGAGATGGTTGAGCCAGAAAATCTTGGTCAGAGAATGTAAGGAGATTTGGGGTAATGGTGTTTCTGACCATAGCTTGGAATTGTTCCACATCAAGATCTACGGGGATAGTGGATGAAGCCAATGCTTCCTCAAGGATTTTCTTGTGGGTGGATGAGATTTTTAATAACTCCATGATGGAGATTTGTGTTGTGGTTCTTTTTAGCTAATCAAGGACATTGTAACCATTGGGAATAGATCTGGGTGCGGGTACTCTATTTGGATGGGATAATCTTGCGATGGTAATTTTTTCACCTCTTGTGGTGGCTCCACAATCGACATGGGCTCCTTTGATGGTGATGGTAACACAATAGTCATCTAGGGATGCAACGACATGGTCATACACATGATTCATGTTCTTGAAGGTGCATTTCCCCTTATCAATGTTATTGTTCCCTTTATTGTTATGGTTAGGCATCAGATTCATGTATATTTTGAGATTTTGATTCCCTATTGGTTGTTCTACATTTATGATTATTTGATCAATGAAGTCTTGGACTAGGATTTTTAACCTCATGCAATTGTTAGTGGTGTTCCCTTTGATTTTGTGGAAGTAACAAAGCTGATTTTCATTGTACCAAGGAGGTTTTACATCTTTTTGTTGGTAGTTTTCATAGGTGGGGGCCTTGATGAGGTTTTCATTTATCATTTTCTTCATGATGACTTCGAGTGGTTCCCCAAGGGTGGTGTACTTCCACTTCGTGAAGTTCTTGTTTCGTTCGGGTGGTCCCCTTTGATCGTTGACATTATTGATTGCTTGATTATTTTGTTGTGTTGTTGTGTTCGCTGGATGGTTGTTTTGATGATGGTTTTGGATTTGTTGTTGTGGTGCAGGTGTGTTTTTTCGAGGGACACTGATGAAAACTTTGGCATCAATGAAACCATCACTGGTAACATTTTTTTTTCTTTCCCATATGCGAGGTTTTTCATTATAGTTTGTAGATGGGTGATTTTTCTGTTGTTTGGGATATGACGTTGATCCTCCAGGTTGTGTCATAAGGGCTCTTTCGATGCTGAGCGTGTTGAAAATCAACTGATCGTACATGGTGATCCCTTGAACTTTGAGGTGGAAGGCTAAGAGGCCGTCAAGGTTGGATATGATAGTGCACACTTGTTGTTCCTTGGGAATGACCCATTTGCTCTGATTGGCCTTAGATTGCCATCGTTGTAGGAATGAAGCAAATGATTCATTCTTACCTTGTTTTAGAGCTCATAGTTCCTCTAGACTGACATCCATGGCGATATTACAGGTGTAGTTTTTGATGGATGCATCTATGATTTCTTGGAATGTCTTGATTCCTATAGGTAGGCGAGAGAACCCTTCCATGGTGTGGCCAGCCAAACTTCTAGGAAATAGCTGCATCAGATAGGTATTGTCATACGCAACTTCCATGCAATGAACCTAGAATTCCCTGATGTGATCTTCAGGGTTTCCCATCCCATGGTACTTGTCAAACTTGGGGATGTCAAATCCCCTTGGGAATGGTTTCATCACAAGGCTCCTATCGAACGAATAAGGACACAAGTTGCTAGGTATTTTTGTGGTTCACCCTGATTGTAGATCAAGCACTTGTTGTGAGAGTAATTTGATTTGTGTTGTGACATCATTTTACGGATCAGGAGGTGGGATGAAAGTGTTCTGAGGTGGTTCACTTGTTGATGGGATGGGCAGATTGGTTGATGTGTTGATTGGTGGTATTTGCACATTTTGATGAGCCATGCACGCTTGTACTTGTTGTTGTATCAACAATGCTTGTTGTTGGTCTTACTACTGTTGTGCCAGGATTTCCTATTGTTGAGCCTGCTATTGTTGTTGTGCCAACAATGCTTGTTGTTGAGCTACTAATTGGGATACTTCCTATTGTTCTTGATATTGTTTTAACGCTTTTTGATGTGCCTGATGTTGCACTACTTGTTGTTGTGCAAGATACTATGCTTGTGCTTGTGCTTGTTGCGATTGATATTGGGCTTCAGCTTGAGCATGTGCTTGAGCTCGTGCCTGAGCTTGAGCCTGAGCTTGAGCTTGAGCTTGAGCCTGAGCTTGAGCTTGAGCTTGAGCTCGAGCTTGTGATTGTACCTAATCTTGAGCCTGAGCTTGAGCTTGTGCTTGAGCTTGTGTGGCTTGTGCTTGTGCCTAAGATTTTGTAGCTTCTTGTTGTTGTTGTTGCAATAAGATTTGGGCTTAGGCAGACTATTGTGATTGTAAGCAGCTTGGGCAACTTGAGCAGCTTGAGCGGCTTGTTGAGTAGCTAATTGCGCGGCTTGTTGTTTTTGTACTTGTAGGAATGACTTTTGATAGGTAGCTTGCTGAGCAGCTTGCAACACAATACTATATTGGTTTGATGTATTGGAGCTTGGTGGTGGTGGTGGTGGTGGTGGATTAAGAATGGTGCTTGTTGTGGTGGTGATAGGTGCTATCATGTTAATGATTGGGGTTTGATTGGCAGATGGTGTGATCGATGTGGTTGGTCCTTGAGAGACCATGTTTTGAGATGTTAGGGGGTGGTTGATGATGTGATGGTGGTGGTTTGTGTTATCATGTGGTTTCCATCTATTCTTGTGATGTCGATGACAAGTTTTGAGAGTTTTGCATGATGCTTTGATTGATGTTTCGGATGTTGGTTTGATTTTGATTGATATTTGGTAAAGGGGGAATCCCTAAGCCAAGAAGGGGTGTGGATAATGATGGAAATGGTGGAAGTGGTGAAAACGTGAGGGATGTGATCTCTTGAGGAAATGGTGTAGTGTCAAAAATTCCTCCTAGTTCGAACATGTCACCTTCTCCTTGCGAGGTTATGGGGAGAGAGGTTTAGGGTGTTGTATGAAAGGATGATGATGATGGATCATTGGGATCATGGAAAGTGAGAGGGAAATATGTATGTAATGGATTTTTGCGTATGGTGTTTGCATCCAAGTCTTGATTATTAACAAGGGGGTATTTTTGTAAGGCATTGAGAAATGTGCTTCCCTTGTTAACACTAGGTTGAGTTCGAGCAATGGATGATGTGATTTGCAAGATGTTTTGAGTGATACTTTGGGATGGGGATGTAGATAGGGAGTGTGGATGAAATTGGAGGCATGAGCTCTAAGGATGGTTCCACTAGAGAGTTCACATCAAAAGAAGAAGGTAGTTTAGCCCCTTGTTTTGCTAACTGGAGCATGCATAGTTAAGGGTTGAGTCTCATCATGATATTGATAATCTTATGGTTCTCTGGATTTTGAATCATTTTGGTGATTTCCTTGTGTGACATTCCAAAGGGATTATTGGTAAGATCCTCTACTTCCTCTTGAGTATTTTGTGATGATGTAGGAAAGTTGATTAGAGGATTACTTGATTCAATGAGATTTGTTTCAGAATTTTTTTGACTTAGGTCACTTCTAGTGGGTGTTTCTTTGTTGGCTTCCATGTTCCTCTTGTGTTCAGATCTAGTTTTCACCATAAAATAGGGATCAATTTTGAAGACTATGGGAGATGAATCTCTAATTCTTTGGATTGATCTAATCTTAGGTACAAAAAGAGAAAATTTAGGATATTTTTCAAGGATCAAAGGTGATATGATGGGGATGATGTAAAAGATGGACAATGTGGATGTTTGAACTTTTGAGAAATCTTGAGAGGATGCTAGAATTTTTAGGACTTTTGGATTTGTTTTGGATTTTGAATTGACCTTGATTTGATTTTTGGTTTGCTTTGTTTTTGGATTTATGAAAAAATATACCCTAAGATGTTGGATGATTATCTAAGAGGTATATTTTCTCAAAGGATGATACTTTGAATATGTGTAGGGAGAAGGAGGCATCTACATATACCTAGCTAAACAAGATGGTTTGATAATTTGACTAAGCATATGCAAAAGGATGCATCTACACATACCTAGCCAAAGATGATTTGATGTTTTGATTCAAAGATTTCAAGGATTTGATGATTTTGATTTTTACCAAAAAAAAGCCTAGCATGGAGGATAATTTCAAGATTTTTTCAAAAGATGATGGTGAGGTGATTTTGGTTTTATGTTCAAGGATGGATGAAAAGTTTTGGTTTTGATCCTAGGATGTACTTAAAAAGACACTTGTTTACTAGACCTTGCTATTGAAGAACATACAATACTTCTAAGGACCTCTATAACTAAGAAGCGGTTCAAATTGAGCATAAATTTCTGGATTGTTCAAAGGAATGAATCTATATAACCTTGTGAATTTTTTGCTTATTTTGATATGTTACTTTTGATTGCACTTCCTAATGTATTTCTTGATGACCTTTCAAGTGTGATTCCTAAAGTTTGAGATTTTGCTCAAGGACTTTTTTTTTGGGATTTTTATTTTCTTGGAAGTGATGAGGAACTAACACATGTGTGAGAGCCAATTTTGTTATCTTTGATTAGTGATTTTTTTTACCACAAACACTTCTTTGATTTATATTTTCAAACTAGATGTCTAATGTCCCAATTTCTTTGAATCCCACAAAGTATGTTATGTGGAATTTTGATGAAATCAAGCCAAGGGTTACCTATTGTTTAACTTTAGTATGCAAATTGAGATGTCAATCCAAGTGTTTAGAAACCTCTAAGGATAAAATCCCAAGGGAAAGAAATAACACATGAATTTGGTCAATTATATTTTCTTCCTAAAGGGTTTGAAGTTTCGATGACAATGTTAAATGTTTTTTTTCAAAAAAATTCAAAGCAAAGTGTTTTGTAACCAAGAACAAGAACAATCCTATGGATATGAAAGACTATATTTGTTGAGTCCCCACTTGGAGAAGTCCAACTACGCTTATCTTTAGCGAATGGTTAGATGCTTGACCCCACTGGCTCCCCTCCAAGAAACTCACTTATATGGGGAAGCCAAGCATCAACACCCATGAAACTCCCATGGTGTGCTTTCCATTTCTACTAAAGACCGTAAAAGTGTGGGGTGGCTTCAGAATGATCGTTCTTGCACCAACAAATAGATAAGGATTTTGGCCTTTCTATAACAAGGGTTTTAATTCAAAATTTCTATTCGTAGGAGCTGACACAACTTAGCGAGAGACCATTGCTTCCCTTCTCATCAAAGCTCACTGTTTGATATTGGTGTTTATTCCAATACCCACATTTACATCCTGGCTAGAAATACTTTTGGGTTTAGAGTGTTACTGGTGGAGTCATTCCCTTGGGTGAGTAATTTTTCCCACAAGGCAGGCCCTCTAAGATAAACAATAGTGAGTAAACATATTCATAGTTCGATCAACCTTTGTTTAGAAACAAAGGGAGAAAACATGCAATAGGTTTACTCACACTCGCACAATGTTTTGTTCAATTTTAGTTCCCAAAATGAAGTGTGGAGGTAACTACTTTATCCCAACCTAAGACCATCAAAAATACTTTTGATTCTCAAGATCCTCGCGAGGCATGAGAGAAGCGTATACGTCTTTTTGATGATGTTAGTTTGAGTAAGCAATTAAAAAACAAAGTAGCACATGTTCTTTTTAATCCAACAAAGCAATAATATCTCCTTTTTATAGCACCAAATGAATTGTGAGAATTTTCCTTGTTCAATTATTAGCCCCAAACAAAATCTAGTGAGTTTGTGTCCTAAAGTTCATTTTAATCTCCTTTTGTAACAAGAATTCAAAGAGTTCTTTTTAGAGCCCAAAATAAAACTAGTAAGTCCTAAGCATGAAAGATAGCAAATTTTTCTTTAAGAGGAATAGTGAATCCTCTAAGAGTGTTGAACAAAGACTAGAGTGTTTAAAAACACTTGGTATCACGAAATGAGGTCATCATGCTTCTTTTCCTCTTCACCTTTGATCAATCCAACCTACAAGAAAATCAGTTAGATTATACAAAAATAGAGGTCAAGAAAGTAGAAAAGAGACCAAATAACCAGAATTTGATAAAAAGCACATGTTACAAATAAATTTTCAATTTCTACTTCCCTCCAGTGGTACAACCCACGAAGGTGTCATAGTTTGAAAACACCAGCGATGCTATATAGCGTTGCTTACTAGTTAGCATCGATCTATAGCCAGACCAGTGAGCATGAAGGTGTTGCTATTTTGGTTAGCGGTGCAGTTTAGATTTTGAGAAGATTCTAGCGAGTCGGAAAGATTTAGCGGTGTTGTTTGAAAATTTGAATTTTGGACGTGAAGTAGGGAGCGTCGTAGTTTGAAGTTTACAGTAGTGCGATATGGCGACGCTAAGTTCTCAATGGTGCTAAACAACAATGTTGAGCTTCCAAAGGTGGAGTTTACTGTAAACACACAAAAACACAAAAAAGCACAAAATTTTCTCAAAAAATGTTATTTGATTTTTTGGTTTTCCCTCCTTCTAGCACCAAAATGTCAACCACTATTCCCAACCTACACAAACATAACAAACAATCAATAGATTAGATTAAATGCAAGTTAGAATATAGATTCCTCAAGAAATCCATTTGAATGCAAAAGAAAAGAAATGAAATGAAGAACAAAACAAACTTAAAGCTAAGATATCAAATCCTATTCTAAAACAAAGCAAACTCTTAATCTCTTGAGGGAGTTGGTGCCAATTTGATGTGAAAATTGGCCGTTTCCCAACTCCAATGATGTGATGAAGAGTGATCCACTTGATGAAGACCTCCAGTATCCTTCAAGATGAAAATTTGCATAACCTAGCTAAGATAGGATAAAATTGGATGAAAATTGCTATAAATTTGAGTATAGTAAGTTTACTCAAGTTGTGGATGATCAAATGAGCAAGAGGACCTCTTATTTATAGAATGTCGAGTTAAAGAGATGTTGAAAATGGAGCAATGTGGGACTAAAGATCTAGCAATGATAAGGTGCCACTTGTCAACATGTGAATGGATGAAGGATGTGCAAATTTTGAAGAATGTGTCAATAAATGCATATATTTGAATTTGAAATTGTTGAAATGACATGTAAGAGGAAATAAGGCACATTGAATGCCACTTGGCTCAAGGAAAAAGGACCTTTTAGGTGGAGTAAATGCCTTGTTGGAAGGACAAAGTCCACTTGGATTTTGAATTCAAATTTGAGGAATATTCCTTTATTATGCCTTTTGAGAGAAAATAGAGATTTAATAAATGAATTAAATCTATTTTCTTGTGCAAGTTACAAAAGCTAGATGATGGGACATGAGAATAGATTAAATTAATCCAGGTTAATTAATTTAATGAGAGGTCAAAATGATGTGACATATTGATTTAAATCAAGTATGAGAAGAATATGATTTCAAGATTATTAAATAAATATTTTTATTTTATTTAACCAAGGAGATGAAGTTAGATTTAAACTAAATAAGGTTTTAATTTATTTAATTTAATGGATGGAATTTAGAGATTTAATCAAATAAAATTGATTATTTAATTAAATAGGGATAATTAGATCAGGCTGATTGATTTAATTAACGAGAAAGGATGGCTCTGTTAGATAAATAATTTATTTAATTAAGAGAGGAAAATTGATGAATTTAATCAAATAAAGGTATGAAATTAAATGGTTAGACCGAGGGATGATTTAGGATGAAATGGTGTTAGTGGTTGGGATCAGATGTGCAATGTCAATCTGTACATTTTCTATGTCTATAGTATGTAACTATTAAACAATTATAAATTTATTACATGTTAATAGCATTGTTTTATGAATGGTATTCTAATATGTGATTTTGGATGTTGAATAGGCTAATATTAGAGGTTTCGAGGGAACACCTCCTAGTGCTAGTGGATTTAGACAAACCTACATGCAAGTAATAGAATAAAGAGATTAACTAATGAATTGTACTTAATAGATTTGTGTAGTTTGTATTCATATCGTTGACTACGTTGCATTGCACATCTTTCAAACTCAAAGCATTACTTCACATTCTATAACTAATAACTAGATGTTGATAGATGACAAAATTTCAACTAGAATATAGTTGTCTAGAAAATCAACATAAGTAGTGATGAAATTACTTCACATAGTGATGAGCCTAGTTTTTGGTCCAATTTTAGGTAGAATATATAGTTTATTTTCTAGTAGTTGTCATGGAATTTGATGCTAAATGTTGATATTTTCATAATGTTTCCCCCAAACTATAGACATTGAGATTAATCCTATTTCTGCAAGTTTTAATGACATTGGCGTATTATGTGGATTATCTATATTTATTTTGCATGTGGTTAATAAATGTTCCTTAAGGTGGTTATAGATATGCAGTTATTGTGCATACTGACATTACCATGCAGATTTAATTTGAGGATGCTAAGTTGAGGAAGACACCGCCAACAAAGGAATCACTCAAAGGTCAAAGGAGGTCGATGGCAAAAGATTCCTCATTCAACCGAATGTAACCACCTTGTAGAGGAATTTAATGATGTTGAGTAGATGTGGGTGTTACTATTGTGCTAAATCTATGTCTGGACCTACATCTCTAACCAGATTCCATGCATGTATAACCACCGCTAGTCCACTTTCTTTGTTTTCCCTAAATGGCATCCTCCCAGTCATGGAGTTGACTGCCTTGTTTAGTTGATAGTATAAATAAGGGTTTGATACTTGTTCTTAGGAGGTTGCACAATTTGATATTGTACTAGCTCTCTCAAGTTTTCAGCAATACAAATACATTACTCTTTTGTATTCATGATTTACAGTGAAAAAAATAAAGTTCTGAGTTCGAGCATCTGAGTTCTCAGTAGTTTTAGAGGATACTTATCCAAGGGGGCCCACTTGGTGAGTAATTTGTCCTTTAATTTAGTATTAGTTTAGTATTAGTTTTCATTTAGTAATTAGTTAGAAATCTGACATCGACTATTCCTACAGCCAAAGAAAATAGAGTAGTGCCCTATTTGTTGCTCAAATTTTTATTTTTGTTATGCATTTTAGTTTGATGTAGTTGTTGATTGATGATTGGAATTTATGGTATTCCCTTCTAAGCAATTTAATTTTAGTATTGTGTGTTCCTTAGTAGTAGAATGAAAATGGCTACTTTGAGGTCCTAGTGCACATATTGTGCTAGACCATTTCAAGTTCACATCTTTGGGTTGAAAAGTTAAATGCACCTTCATGATGATTGAAATAACTATTTAGGTTAGATGTCCAATCTTTGAATAATGGATATAAGGGCTTAGTTATTAAATCATTGTAGGAGGCCAACTTTTTTGGTATCATTGTCAGGGATGGTATCAAGCTAGGAAGTTCTTTGGAGGCATTGGTAGTTTTTCTTGCTATAGTGTAAGCTGGCTTATGGGAGATTCCTTCCTAACAATTATTTGGAGGCATTGGTAGTTTTTCTTGATATTGGTAGTTGAATATCAGAATCCTTCCTAATTGTTTGGAGGCATTGGTAGTTTTTCTTGATATTCTAATATTCTTTCTATAAGCTGGCTGATAGTGATTGATATTGCATGCATAGAAGAAGGAGAAGGGATACTTATGGGAGATTCCTTCCTAACAATCCTAATCCATTCCAAATAGTTGAATATTAGAATCTTCCAAGAGAAGAAGAAGATATACACCCCTTTGCTGATGCATTTCCTGATCTGACTAGCTCTGAAGTCTCCTCTGACGACCAAAATCCACTTGAGAACCCCTTTACCTTGGAACTACATCAAGCAGGCATGGGTGATGCAAATGGAAAAAGACCTAACCAACCAACTTTTCCTTTCCCCATTGCCCATCAAAATGAAGTTGACAACATAAAAAATATCCCTGCTTCAGCACTCCCCAAGTGTTATGGACTTGTCACATAAAATCCTAATACCTTTTTGTTTGAGTTTGACATACTCTAGAGGAGTTATGATTATACCACTAATGCCCATAGGCTTAAGCTATTTCCTACTACTCTGAATGAAGTTGCATTAAGATGGTTCATGATCCTAGGAAAAGATACTGTGGAAACTTGGGAAGACATGAAGACTAAATTCCTTGAGAAATAATGCAAGGATTATTGCAAGGGTAGTGACATGAGAGGAGGTGACATTTTCATGATGCAACAAAAGGAAGATGAGATCCTGGAAGATTATATTGCAAATTTTTTGTTTTTCCTACAAAAATATCCACACCATACACTTAATGAAGATTCACAAAAGTTGATTTTCCTAAGAGGAATCAATGATAGATGCATTAATGCCTTGGACCTCATGGGAGGAGATATATCACCCAAGTTCCTTGTGTGAGGATATCAAGAAAATGTGCCAAAACTACTCTAGGGTAGCTTCAAAGAAAGAGAGAGCTTACCAATTTTCCATGGGTAAGTCATCTACTAGTGGAGTTTCAAGAATGGAGATTACTCATTTGCTGGCAGACTTCAAGAAAGACATTATAAATAATCTAGTTACTTAGCTAGATACACTTTAGGCCAAGAAGAAATAAGAGGAGGCAAAGGAAATGTTGATAGAGTATTGACCCCACTACAAACAAAAGAAGAGGGACTCTAGATGCAAGATGGTAGCTAATCTTGAAAGCAAGAAGATTGCACCCGAGTTCAAACCAATCCAGATTGAAGAAGACAAAGTCTACTATGTTTCACAAAGGAAGCCTTAGGCTCCAAGACAAGCTAAGCCACCAGATTCACTATCTTATGTTGGGCCATTTTTTAATTCCTATTCATTTGGTAACCAATAGCAACCCCCATATCCATCCAGTTATGGAGGATATCCACCACAGCCCTAGAGTAACCCTTCAAATGCTTGGCCCAATCATCAAAACTCTCCACCCCAGTGGTAGCAACCTCAAGGGAATTGGTAGAAATTTGAAGGGCATTAGTAGCCACTTCCAAGAAATTGGAAACAAACAAATCAATGGAGGGGAGGACAACAATGGCCTGCCTAGATAACCAGTTACATGTAGCCACTTTCTCAACCCCAACAGCCTACTATAATGGCTCCACCCACTAATCCAATTTCAAATGCACCTAAACCTACTCAGCTACTAGCTCAGCCCACACCCAATCCAAATAACAAACCATAGCAGCAACATGTATACTCTGCTGATTCAAAACAATTCCCTACATATGTTGTGAGTGTAAGTGACATCCATTTGCATTCAGTAACTACTCTACCAGCCCCTTCCAATCCCATTATCACTGAGCTTCGTATGGAAGAGGAGGAGGAACCTCTGAATGATCTCATTCAACCAAGTGCACCTAAAAATCCTGAATCACCTCTAGCCAAGTGGACTGAACAAGAACCACCATTTCCTCAGAGATTGGAAGTTGCTAAGAAGAATGAAGTAAGGTAGGATATGAATTTTGATATCTTGGATCAGCTGAAGCATATATGTGTCCAGATACCTCTATTTCAAGCCATAAAGGACGTCCCAATCTATCACAAGGAAAACAAAGAAGCATGCCTCAAGAAGCCATGTAGGAAAAAGAGAGACCTAACTACAATCCATGTGGTGGGATAGCTAGCTGACATCATGCTTGGAAAATTAACTACCCCCAAGTATAATGATCCAGGTAGTCCTATGGTAGTAGTTGTTATAAAAAAAATTCAAATTAAGAATGATTTGATTGATTTAGGGGAAAAAATAAATGTGATGACCAAAGACATCCTATAGCAATTAAATGTTGCAAGAATGAGATCTACTCCTATTGTCTTGCAACTTTCCAATAGCTTTACTATTAAGCTAATGGTGTAGTGGAGGATCTTGTGGTAATTTTAGACTCCTAGGAGTACCCAAAAAACTTTATGATTCTTTCTCCTAAAGCTACACTAGGTAGGTATCCTATTATTCTTGGAAGGCCATGGTTGACAACTGCAGATGCATACATTGTATGTCATTTCAGAGACATGACCATTTCTGATGGAAGGAGCACCGAAAATTTTGTTCTTTATCCTCTTGCTCAACCATCCCATGATAAAGATAATCCTGTATGGCTACATGGTGAAGAGGCTGAGGAAGTTAATTCTGTGGCACAACTTACGATGCTAGGCATAAGCTCTTTCATGCAACTTCAAGATGAAGATTAAGTATTGGTTAACATTATTCAAAACCATTGTGAAGTGGAGGAATCATCATCTTCTCATTTTGCTACTCCAGTCAAGACACTTCTTCCTATTCTTCCTGTAGAAATTGTTCTTGAAGATGTTCTCCCTGCAACCACTCTTCTTGCAACCATTGTTCCTATAGATAGACTTCCTACAGCAATAGGTATGTCCCATACATTTCTTCCATACAAACTCAAGGTACCATGTGTTAATGAAGCAACCATGATAGAGTTAACTACACATGTACATATGTTAGAAGGAAAATATGTGAGTGTTAACAGTAAATTAAGTGAAGAACAACAATTGTCATTGGAAAACTTATTGAGGACCCATCAACATGCATTTGCATGGGATTATCATGATATGAAGGGATTGGACCCTAAAATTTGTACACATATAATTTACATCAGAGATGATTGCACACTAGTAAGACAACCACAAAAAAGAATTAACCTTGCACTAGAATAAATTGTAAAAGGGGAATGGCAGAAATTACTAGATGCAGGATTTATCTACCCCATTTCGAATAGTTAGTGGATGTCTCCATTGGTGATTATGCCTAAAAATGGAGGGAAATGGAAATTTTACGTTGATTATAGGGAACTTAATGCTGCCACCAAGAAGGACCACTTTCCCTTACGCTTCATTGATCAAGTTTTGGACACACTTGCAGGAAAGTAATACTTTATTTTTCTAGATGGATTCATTGGCTACAACCAAATCCAAATTTCACCAAAGGACCAGAATAATACCACATTTACCTGTCCATGGGGAACCTATTCCTACTCGGTACTCCCCTTTGGCTTATGTAATGCACCTGTAATCTTTTAGAGGGAAGTTATTAGCATATTTTCAAAAATTTCTCATGATTGGATGGAAATCTATATGGAGGACCTTACCACTTATGGTGCTGATTTTAATCAAGCATTGAAAAATATTAGGAGAGTCCTATAGAGATGTGAAGACCAAAAATTGACCTTAAATAGTGAAAAGTGCTTCATGATGATGCAAGAAGGTGTAGTTCTTGGCCACTACATCTCCCACATGGGAATTCAAGTAGATCTTGCAAAGATTGAGGTAATCACAAATCTTCCCACAACTACAAAACATAAGGATACTAGGAGTTTCTTGGTTCATGCAAGATATTATAGGTGTTTCATCAAGAATTTCAACAAGGTAGCAACACCATTGTATACTCTTCTCACTAAAGATGTTGAATTCCAGTGGATTGAAGTTTGTGATAAGGCTTTTTCTAACTTGAAGGAAACTTTGAATCATGATCCTTTACTTAAAGGGCCTAATTGGTAATTTCATTTCCACATCCATATTGATGCATCAGATTATGCCATAGGAGTGGTATTAGGACAAAAAGAAAGAGTTGTTGAAAATGCCATTTACTTTGTCAGCAAAAATTTACAAGGAGTTGAATTCAATTATATAGTGACAGAGAAAGAAATACTAGTAGTAATCTATGCACTGAAAAAATACATACATTACATAATAGGTTACCAAATCTTTGTGCATACTGATCATGTAGCGATTAGATATCTCATGAATAAACCTTTGATCATAGGTAGACTAGCAAGATGGTTATTATTGATGCAGGAGTTTGATATAACTATTGTGGATAAGCTAGGGAAGGCCAATGGTGTTGCATATTTTCTTTCAAGAATGACTACATCAGAAGATAATCAACCCATAGATGACTCTTTTCCTAATGAGAATCTATTCTCCCTTAGTATACAAACACCCTAGTATGCTAACATAGCTAATTATTTGGTCACAGGTAGAGTTTCTTCTCACTTCTCTCCAAAAGAGAGAAGGATACTCATTGAAAAATATTTTCCTTTCTCATGGATTGCTAGATGTTTGTTTTATACTGGACTAGACCATGTCATGAGGAGATGTGTGAGAGAAGATGAGACATATGAAATTTTTCATGTATGCCACAATGAACCATGTGGAGGACATTTTGTAGCCAAGAGGAATAAAATGAAGATTTTGAACATAGGATATTACTCGCCAATGCTACACAAGGATGTAGGAAGATATACAAGGAAATGTGAGAGATGCCAAAGAATGGGTAGACCAACCAAATCTGATGAGATGCCACTTTTCCCTCAGGTAGTAATCACTCCCTTTGATAAGTGGGGATTGAATTTTGTAGGACCCATTGACCCTCAATCAAATGGTAAGTCTTATATCTTGGTATGCATTGATTATGTAACTAAATGGGTAGAAGCTAAGGCCATGAAGCATGTAAGAGATAGCAAGGTTGCAAAATTTCTTTATGAGGAGTTTTTCACAAGATATCAAGTTCCAAGAGAAATAGTGACTGATCAAGGGGCTCAATTCACATCAGCCCTTGTTGCAACACTATTCAATGAGTACAACATAAGGCATAGAAAGTCTACTCCTTATCACCCCTAGGCTAATGGCCAAGTTGAGGTGACCAACAAAGAAATTGAAGCCATTCTGACCAAAATGGTAGCTATTCATAGAAAGGATTGGGAAAAAATATTACCAAAAGCTATTTGGGCCTATAGGACAACTTGGAAAACAACTATAGGCTTCACTCCATTTGAGTTGTTGTATGGAAAGACAACCATGACACCCATTGAATTTGAACATAAAACTCTTATGACTATAGTAGATTTGGGGATGGATATTTCTGAGGCATAGAGAGAAAGAATCATGTAGCTAAATGCTTTGGTTGAGATAAGAAGAGCAAACCTACATCATGCAGAGGTAGTGCAGAAACAAAGAATCAAGTGGCATGACAAATTTATCAAGGATAAAAAATTCCAACCATGAGATTGTGCCCTGCTCTATGACTCCATATATGAGGATAATGTAGGAAAATTGTAGACAAGGTGGCTAGGACCATATGAAGTTGTTGAGGTCTTTCCTAATGGAGCTATTCAACTTACTACCATTGACCTTGTTAGATTCAAGTTAGTTTTAAATGGTCATCACCTCAAATTATATCTCAAGCCAACTTCCAAAGTGGAGTTCCTACAGTAATTCACCCTGCGTTCAGCACCAGAGCTTTTTGCAGCCGAAGGAAGTGCACCTAGTGTCCCTCCTTTTGGATAATTAAGGTACACATTTTTCATAATAAAGACTTTTTCTCTTTTGGGAGTCCATTTCTTCACCCATCCGCCTATTCACCCATCCATCACCACCTTTCTCTCTCTTCCATCACTTCATTCCATCTCACATCATCCCACCTCATCTTCATTAATTGCTCAATCTATTCCCTAAAAAGGTGAACGATACTTTCTCCATGATATTTGCAACAAATCCTTTGCACATTCAGGTATGTGCACATTAATTGCTATCTTTTAATCATCTTTTAAGTGCATTCATTTAATGACTATATGTTAGTATAGATGTTCACATAACAAGTCATTATTCCCTGTCAAACCACCACTCCCATCTCACATGTGTGGACACATGCCCAAATTTAGGTTGGAGGGGAAAGAAAAGATGCAAATATAGTGCCCATGTGTCAATTTATGCTAGGCTACATCAGAAAATTTAAATCAGTCGATTTGAAATATGAGTGAGAGGGTGACTCACATGTGTGAAGTGACACTAACTGTAGCCACCATTTCTTCTCATCATCATTCATTTTATTGCCATTATTGACTCCATCATAATCCTAAAGTTGCAAGAAAAAAGGTAAAACAAAAGAAAGGGAAAATTTAGTCGATATTGGCAATGGAAATTTAGCAAGTATTGCAAGAAGGTGTTTGGCTTTTAGACAAGAATTACATGAAGGAAATTTTGCAAAGTGATAGTTGATTGCAGATAATGGAAGGAGGGCTAATTCAAAATGAGCCCTCGGTTCATGATGTTTTATTGTAGGATGCACAATGCCTGGTCGAATATAGAAATTGTGGATGGTTAGATTACTTCTTGAAGCTGGATGATTTTGATGAAGACATTGAACTAGAATTCACCCAGACATTTTCTTACAGAAAATCCATAGTAAAAGGGTTGGAAGTTGTGGAAACTGAGGAAAGAATTGCTAAGGTTACATGGTTACTTGCTGATGGCAAACATTACCCTACCTTCAGAGATGCTAGGTCAACTAGGGCCTAATTTATAGTACATGGTGACCCTCCAATCAACGTGGATAAACATGGCACACAAAGAACCTCTCTGCCCGAACCATGGAAGCAAGTAGCCATCTACATTATAAGGTATCTCAGCTATGAAGGTCATCTGTCAAACTTACATTCAGTATATTTCAAACTCTTGAGCCGCATGAGGCACAAGAGAAGGATGAATGTGCCTAATGTGCTATATAATCTTCTTTCAATCATGGTTTCCAAGACCCAAAAAGGTAGGGACAATTCTATTTCCCACCATTTTCTGATTAAATTTCTAGTTGAAAAGTCTTTGCATGATGTGTCTAGAATGACCTGGGAAGAATTTATAAATGTTGATCAAATTAGACCTAAACACTTGCAACCTAGGGTTTTTCCTCAACCTTGTAGGTCTAGTAGGAGAATGAGCATGACTAAAGCCGCTCTTGGTGCTTCAACCTTTGGTTCAAGAACTAGTGTAAACCCTCATGCAATAGAAGAAACCATAAAAATTAGCTCTTATGGGACAGAGCACTCAAAAAAAGAAAGCTCCTCCTTAGATTATGATGATGACGTTCCACTTGGCACCCTGATGAAAACTAGGGCACAAAAGAGAGAAGTAGAAATGAGGAAAGGAAAGGCCAAAAGGAAGCTGATAGAAAGAAAGGTACTGAGTTCTAAGAGGAGGAAGGCTGACACTATTCATCCTACAACCAAAGAAAAATGTGAGAGCCCTCCTAAGAAAATAAGACCAACTGGGCCAACCTTTGTTACATCTCCACATGAAATCCCTAAGTCAAAAGAAATACCATAGGGAGACATAGAAGCTCCAATGGGGCAAGAGAATTTTGAAGAGGACATATTTAAGACAACAACAAACATAACACTGGCCGATCTTGCTAACATTGTAGAAGAGTTTGAGGAAAATTAGAATTTCCTGCAACATGAGCAAGAAGTCCTACAACAACTGGAACCGGAGTAGGAGTTCCTTTAGCCATAGCAAGAACAAGAACAAGAGCTCCTACAACAAGAAGTGGGAGGAGAAACAATACCCCTACATCCAGAATTCATAGGACAACCCGAATCCTTGTAGTTAGCATTAGTCCCAGAGAAGATACTAGTAGGAATTCATAATCCTCCTAATTTTACAATACATATGACAATTTTGAATTTATGGAAAGAGATACAAAGAAGAGAGGAAGAATGGAAAAATGAAAAACAAAAATTGAAGAAGGAAATACAAAAGAGAGATGAGGAGATTGAAGATAAGGATGTAGAAATTGCCACCCTGAAGGAGAGGGTGGATGATATGGCAACCATGGTAACACAAATTTTACAATGTAGGACCCCTCCAAGGGTCTATGCTCTACATTTGAAGGAGAGATATCTCCCTTTTAGAATGGAAAGAATTGTCTTAGGTTTGAATCCTTCTATTGACACCCCTATTGGATTTTTCAATGCTTATCGAATTGCTTCTCCTAAAATGAATAATTTGTTGTGTGAGTTTTATTTACATAATTATGTTGTAACTCAAAACTTTGATTGGAATCCGTTCTTCTATGTTGGGGATGTCTAATTATGGGAATTTATGTCTTGGGTGCAAAATGAGATTAGTTGGGGACAACAATATGGGGCTTATAAGCAATTGGAGTCTAACATCCCTCTGTCCATTAGGGCTGAATCAAGGAATCCAAGGGACATTTTTAGGGAATGACACATAATGCTTTTTAGACCTAGCTATGGTAATAGGATTATGCATTGGATAGAAGAAGTTTATAGTGAGTATGAGGCAAAGACAAAAACAAAGAAGGAAACCATGAAAATATATCTTTCACAAAGATGAAATAGCTTAACAGATGATCTCAAACAAGTTGATCCTCATTCCATCCAGAACTATGTAGTAGTTCTTAAAAGAATTGACAGATATATTCACAGTGGAAGGAAAAATGGGTGATTTTGGATTCCCCAAAATTTTCAACCACCCATTCTCATGTGGCCTGTGCCAAACTTCAGGTTCTACCAATATGATATTGCTGCAGAGAGACAAAGATGTAGTAGATTAGATAGATTGGGAGGATTCTATTGGGATCCTGATTCACACACAACATACTCTGATGTGGGACAACTATCAATTGCAAATTTCAGAGCTTTAACCAAACAAAAGAACAACCCTTCCCTTGATGGAGGACCAACAAAATGTTAGGTTGGGGGGAGTGATGAGCCTAGTTTTTGGTCCAATTTTGGGTAGAATCTATAGTTTATTTGCTGGCAGTTGTCATGGACTTTGATGCTAAATGTTGATATTTTCATAATGTTTCCCCCAAACCATAGACATTGGGCTTAATCCTAGTTTTGCAAGTTTTAATGACATTGGCATATTATGTGGATTATCTATATTGATTTTACATGTGGTTAATAAATGTTCCTTAAGGTGGTTATAGATATGCAGTTATTGTGTGTACTGACATTACCATGCAAATTTAATTTGAGGATGCTAAGTTGAGGAAGACACTGCCAGCAAAGGAATCGCTCAAAGGTCAAAGGAGGTTGATGACAGAAGATTCCTCATGCAACCAAATGTAACCGCCTTGTAGTGGACTTTAATGATGCTTAGCAGACGTGGGCATCACTATTATGCTAAATCTATGTCTGTACTTGCATGTCTGACCAAATTCCATGCATGCATAACTGTCATTGCTCCACTTTCTTTATTTTCCCTAAATGGCATCCTCCCAGTCACAGAGTTGACCACCTTGTTTAGTTGATAGTATAACTAGGGGTTTTATGATCCTTCTTAGGAGGTTGCACGATTTGATATTGTACTGGCACTCTCAAGTTTTTAGTAATACAAATACATTACTCTTTTTTACTCATGATTTACAGTGAATAAAATAAAGTTCTGAGTTCGAGCATTTGAGTTCTCAGAAGTTTTAGAAGATACGTATCCAAGGGGGCCCACTTGGTGAGTAATCCATCCTTTATTTTAGTACTAGTTTATTATTACTTTATGTTTAGTAATGAGTTAGAAATTTGGCATTGACTATTCTTGCAGCCACTAGAATTCCATTCTATGACTGTTCCTGCGGCCAAAGCAAACATAGTAGTGCCCTATTTGTTTCTTAGATTTTCATTCATGTTATTCATTTTAGTTTGATGTAGTTGTTGATCGATGATTGGAATTTATGGTATTCCCTTGTAAGAAATTTACTTTCAGTCTTGTGTGTTCCTTAGCTATAGAATTAAAATGACTACTTTGAGTTCCTAGTGTACATACTATGCTGACCCATTTCAAGTTCGCATCCCAGGGTTGACAAGTTAAATGCACCTTCATGATGATTTAAATAGCTATTCAGGTTAGATGTCTAATCTATGAATCATGGCTGTAAGGGCTTAGTTATTAAATCATTGTAGGAGGCCAACACATAGCATAAGTAATAAGTAGGAGCATCTTCCAATTGCATTTTCTTGTCATGGCATTCCATGAGACCACTCTTTACTGAGGAATCTTTTCAAACAGTTCACTACCTTTTCTGTGTTATGGATGATTGGAAGAAATATATGAAAGAATAATAGTAAGCAATAGCATAGAAAAGGCAATGAGTTTTTTGAAAAATAACCTCAAAGAAATGTGGTCTCATGGTGATGGGTATCACCATGAGACCCAATTTCTTTGAGGCACTTTTTCAAACAACTCACCACCTTTTCTATGCTACCAAATTTTCCATACATGTCTACCAAAGCATTCTATCAAACAATTCATTTCCTAATTGTTATAGCTAAGAGCTGAAAACTTGGGTGCTTTCCAACAAACTATGGATGCTTGGAAAAAATCTATGAAAGCATAATAGTAAGCAATAGCAAAGACAAGGTAGTGTGTATTTTGAAAAAATTCCTCAAAGAAATGTGGTCTCATGGTGATGGAATGCCATTCCATCACCATGAGACCACATTTCTTTGAGGCATTTCTTCAAAAAACTCACCACCTTTTCTATGCTACCACATTTTCCATACATGTGTACCAAAGTATTTTATCAAACTACTTGCTTCCTTGCAGCTATGGCTAAAAGTCTAAAATAGGTGCTTTCCAACAAACTATGGATGCTTGGAAAAAATCTATCAAAGCATAATAGTAAGTAATATAATATTCAAGGCAGTGAGTAGTATGAAAAAGTTTCTTGAAGAAATGTGGTCTCATGGTGATGGAATGCCATTCCTTCACCATGAAACCTCATTTCTCTGAGAATTTTTTTCAAACATCTCACTACTTGAAGAATAAAAACCAACCCATTAGCCAAAATTCCACTCCAAATTCTTTTCAAGGTCCTCATCCTTAATTTACCAATCCATGGAACCTTCCACCTTTTATTCCACTTGTTCATGTCCCCAACCCTCCCTCTTCATGTCATGATCACCCTCCATCTCATAACCAAGACCACACTATACCATCCACCTCATCCCAACATAATACCATAGAGAAGGCAATGAAATATTTGAAAAAATTCCTCACAGAAATGCAGGCTTATGGTGATGGAATGCCATGACACATTTTTTTTTAATGGCATTCCATCACCATGAGACCCCATTTCTTTGAGTCATTTTTTCAAATAGTTCACTACCTTCTCTATGCCACCATATTTATCGTACATTTCTACAAAAGCATTTTATCAAATGGTTCGCTACCTTGCTGCTATGGGTAAAATCCTAAAAAAATGTTCTTTTGAACAAGATATGGATAGGGAAAATAGTAAGCATGAAAGTTAGAAATATATTGTTTAATAAGTACTCAAATATTTTTTCATTATCTCATACATTATAAGCCATGACATGGATTTCTATTGTAGTTTTCATGATTAAATAACTTTTTATTTTATTTTCATATTTTGCAAGTAGATACGCTCCCGAATGTTCAGAGGGAAATGGAGATCGGTGTTTCATATGCTATAGACTCCTTGATGGCTCTGACAGGGGAGGTATTAGGAAAACTAAATTAACATTCGTTATTATAGATGTTAGTTAGTGAAAAATCAAATCATTATTGATTCATAGTTTAATTGCTACTTGGATGGTTTATACATGGCTTTAGAATGCCTTAACATGGGAATTTGAATATTTCCCTCATGGATAGTGATCATCAAATGGCGGTAAGTGATTATTTTGTTAAATATATCATTTTTTATAATGTAATTTCTATATATTTATGTCTTTACTTCTTATTGTAATAGACAAGACTTGACCTAGAACTAAACCCTAGGAGGAGCACCATGAGCACTCCTTGACTACAACATAAATGAGTGATAGATGTATCGCCATTTGATCGATAAGCAAAGGGAAAGAGTTTATTTCGAGAGAATGGAGAGAAATTACTTCTGATTCCAGAGCCCTTTGTTGTATGCCTATATGACATTTTTGTAAATATTTTGTATTGGATATATTTTACATTGTATGCCTATAGGGAATTCTGGTAAGCCTATATGGCTATTTTGTACCTATATTTTATACTTATATCAACATATATTGATGTATTCCTACATGGCTATTTGGTTAATACAAATCTTTTTTATCGATGGCGTCCATATTTGCATTATAAATCCATGATTCAATAGATATGAGTTACATGTATTGAAGTGTATACTTTACAACTTACATGTATACTTTGTGACTTAGGTGTTTTCATACTTATACCTTGTATTCATGAATATACTTTGTATTAATTTGTGTATACTATGTATTCGTGTGTATACTTCAAGGCTTACATGTTTTTGAGTACTTGTGCTTCCCTTATTCATATGTACATGCTTGAATTATTCACATGTATACTTATTAATTGGTTAGCCCTAGCATTGATCATTGTTGTCATTCATGGTTTGTTTTGAATATTAATTGATTGATGCTAAAAAACTTTATTAGCTGATGCTAAACAACTTCAATATTTCTAGGAATAGTAGTAGAGTTACAAATTCCAAAATTGAAAAAATTGAAACAAAAAGGATTAACTATAATTAAATGCACTTACTATTAACTTGATAATTGATTAAGAATGAGTATTAAATATATCAAGAGATTAGCCTTCTAGAATTTGGCAACTGCTAACTAGAAAATAGGCAAAGCATTCCCAATACTTTGAAAGTAATAATCCACCCATAATTGCAATGGGAGAGAAGGCTTATTTAAGATCCTTGAGAAATTTATTTCCTAATGCTCCCTTGTTCTTACATATCTCAATTTAGTTTAATCCAAAGAGTTCCATGAAATGATTTATCTAAAATAAAAAACACGTTTTCAATTGGTATTCCATGAAATGATTCATAACAAGATTCCAATATATTTAATATTTTGATTAGAACAACTCAATTAAGCGAAGGATACATAATATTCACAACACATGAAAAACATAATATTCATAGTATATGATGAGTAGTTAACTTCTTGACACATTATCATACAAACATTTATCTTGAATAGTCTTTAAACATTTTCACAGCATAATCCTCATAGTGCATAATGAATTGTTATGTTCTTGATCCATCACTATATAAACATGTCGAAAGATGTATATTTCAACTTTTTGCAATATTATTTCTTGTATGGGAAATGGACTTGGGAGAAAGCAAGTTATAATTTATAATACCAATCGATAAGAAATAGAATCAACGGTGGAAACTTTATTTATCACACCAAATAATAAATTTACGTGAGAGCATCACTTGTTTCTCTTAGACTCCAATTTTCAAGCATAACAAATAATTTCAAATGAAAATGACAAAATGCTTCACAACCAAAGTTGTTAATTGAGGAAAAATAAAATGTTTCCAAGTTCCACCATTGTATGCATTTACAATTGGTTGTTTATTGTTGTAAGGGAAAGGAGGATAATTAAAAAATGTCTTGCTCATGCTAGACTTGAGGATGATCATATTCTTTTTGTGTGGAAAACTCTGACTTCTCAACCGTCGTGTGTATGTTTCTCTTTTCGATTGTTTTGCATGCCATCATAAGGGATCAAGCCGGTTAAACATAGCTCAGAGCGATTCCATGTGTTTGGGTGCAAAATAGGACCATGCCTAGTCTAAATGTACCTATCAAGACATGTTGGAGTAGTTTTTTTGGTCACACGAGCTACAAAATGAAAGTTGCACCACTTTGCAGATTTACACTACTTGCATTTGAATTTTTTTCCATAAACTAAAAAATGGACACCACTGAAAAATGACTTTGAGATAACAAAAACCAAGAGAGGTTATTGTAGAGGGGCCCAACACAATCTTGTAGGCTTAGATGGAGAGTTTGTAAGTGTCACAGTTTCTGAGTAATAGCCCATCAAAAATTGCTACCCTTTTGCACTTTGGACCCTTAAGGGATTGAGTCGGTTGAACATAGCTCAGAGAGATTCTACGTGTTTGGGTGTGAAAGAGGACCATGAATAGCATAAAACTACTGTAACAAAGGATTTTAGCACCCAAATCCTTCTTAGCTCCTCCTAGGGTTTTTCACCTAAAAGGAGAGGGAATTAGAGCCAAAATGCACAACGTTAACATTCAAAGATTAATGTATGAATGGATGGAAATAAAATTTGGTGTGTGTAGATGTGTTTTAAAGCTTACAAATGTAAGTAAATGAGTGCAAACTAATCTAATACAAAATGTTGGAAAACACAGTGTAGAATGCAAACATGAACTAGAAACTCAAGAAGATAGAAACATAAATAGATGAAACTAAATAGAGTGCATCTGGAATGTTGAAGAAAATTGGAAATTGATTCTAGAATTATTTTAATGATGTTTTTCAAGCCTGACAAGACTAATTCGCCATCTAGGGAAAATCAATCCCTGTTCTGGTGAAAACTTCCAAAGACAAGTTTCTAACTACCGAGAGATGAATTCTGTGAAAAACAACTTTTCAGGCCTACAGATGGGACTAATTCTCCATGCTTGGAAAATCAGTCCTCCTACAATAATCTACAAAGTTAGGACTTGATTTTGTAGATCTGGATCTACACTTCTGTCTTCTATAGGTGTCCACTTCAAAAATTGTCGGATTTGGGTCTAAAAGTGCCTTTTTGTTGATATTATGACTTGAATGATGAAGAGATGATTTGAATGACTTTTTAACTTGATCTTCAATGATTTCCAAGCATTCAAAATACCTAAATCTACATACAAACAAGACAAGAGAGAGAGACTTGTTTAATGTTAGGGCATGGGGGTTTGCCTAAGTCAAACCCCGTTTAGGTAATTAAACCAAAATGATGAAATAAGTGAATAAAACATGTAACAATGGAGTATATTACCTTTCCATGATGAATTATCTTGAAATTTGTAGCAATACATGAAGATTTAGCCCTTGAATGCTTTATAAAGCTAACTTGATGACTTCTAATGAACAAACCCTAGCTTGCTTGACTTTGATCAGAGGATAGATGATGAATTAATCATGAGAGATGTAATAATGAGATAACATGTTTAAAATGAGAATAAAAATACATATTTATAGACAATTGTGCCTTAGTACTCATTCATACCTCATCATAGGCTGATATGAAGAAAAATTAATTGAAATTTCACTTTATTTCCTACTCAAAGGTCAAAATGGGGCCAGATTGGACTCATTCAACACACATGGTGAATGGGTCTCACCTGGAGGGGACTGATTCATGAGCTGAATTAAGTGACTTCAACCCTTCATCATATAATGAAGTATGTGTATAATAGTAACATTTATCAAGTTGAAGCAGATCTCGAGCCTGAAAGTTTCTTGAACCTTAAAAAAGGAGCTACAAGTCCTCTGAAAATATTGATTCCAACATCCAACATAGATCCTCTTGAAATTGAACATAAAAATGAGGAATTTCCATCTAAATTTATTTTTGATGATTGGAGATCCTTAGAATTCACACCCTTGTTTATGGACGAATACATATTTTCAAAAAAGAAAGCCAAAAAATAAGAACAACCAAACAACATGTCAACACAACATTCAGACAACCATTCAAAAGCATCTACCTCAAACACTTTAGAAAAAAAAGAAAACTCCAAAACAACCCTTGACGAACACAACAATGAACAACCTCCTGACTCTAAAGTAATGAAACAGCTTTATGGAAAATGGTATGACCTCATGGAACAACTTGGATATAGTGGAAGAGGATGTGGTGCTTGAGAGCAAGGTATCTGCAACCATATAGAGCCTAACACACAACAAACAACTCATGGTCTTGGTTATTGCCACTTGATCGAGATCAACAAGCCTTCACTCAACATCAATACTATCACACAAGCCTCTTCCAAGACTCTTCTTTATTCACATAAATAATGTTAGTTGTTGCTCCTTGCCTTGTAATAGTTGTAGGATCATAGCATACTCACTATTGCATGTTTTGGATCCATTGCAAGAAGAAACATGCCATCATCCACTTTAAGCTCACCTTTTTTAGACACTAAGTGGAGGGCAAAGAGTTAGATAGCCTTATCCCTTGTATGTCACTTGTCATTGTCTCTTTCGACTACTCGTTAATTTTTCATGACCTAAGATAAAGCTTGAGATGTGAATGGCATGTCTTAAGATTGACTCGTATGTGACATACAACCTTTCTTTGATTTTCATTTTCCTTGACATGATGCAGCCTACATTCAAAACATATGACTCGACATATGGATTTCCAAGTTGGCTCTCATGTCTTGTTTTCCTTTTACATTTTCTTTCCTTCTCTACTTTAAATTAATTTCTCATAGAACAATGTGTAGCAATTCCTTTAAATTGGGGGGCATACATTACCATTAATTCATTTGCATTCTTCGTTCCTAGTGTAGCCTTGTTGTTATGTATGATGCATTCATTACTTTGTGGATGACATTGGGTATGATGTCCTTCATAAGTGTGATCTATCTTAGCATATTGCATTCCTCTTGGTGGTTTGGTGAGACACAATGCATCCCCTAAGTTGTGAATATATTATTCTTTGATTGGTCCTCTCTTAGATACATTAGACATAATGTTCCCTAAGTGACTGACCTTACATAAACTTAACAAGACTCTTTTGAGCTTATTTTAATTTTTGCATTTTTCCACCTTGCGTAACACAACTTGTATGATTGTGGTACCTTTGTCTTTTTCTTCATAAGCATTTTTTTCTTTGTGGTGCTTTGTTAAAGTTATCAACGGGCATAACTTTAATATGGTTGAGTGGAAAAACCACCTAGTGGCATGAATTTTCCCCTAGCCACTTTTGTGTTTTTGTGAATGAATACCAACTAGCATATGTATCTTACCTTTTTGGGCCTTCTCACCCCATGAACACCTAGTTTTGTGGCCCGAGAGTGAGTACATCTTTTTCTATTCTTCTTGTCATTGCATATTTTTTATCTTGATGGTTTGACTTAGGATCTTGGATCCTAGGGGCTTGCATAATCTCCTTGATCTTTTTCATTCTTTGTCATCTACATCTGTGCATAAGGATCTCTCTTGAATGTATACTTTAGTGTGAGTTTGAAGCAGGTTAATCCTCTCACTAAAGTGGGGGCTAAATGTCTCGTACAAAAATGGACCCTTTGCTTGAAATGGGGTTAATTCATGTGAAAATGGACTTAATGAGGTCTTAATCTAGTGTTGTGAGGCATTTTATGTGTCCACACTAGGTCTTGGACCCTTGCAAATCAAATAACATGTGTATATTGATGTCTTGTAAATGTGTTGTAAAGTCTTGTAAGATGCTTTCACACTTTTTCTAGACTTAATAAACCTATTTCTCCCTAAGACAACATTATAAAACATATTTAAATACATTATCACATCAATTTAGAAGGTTCTTAACTTTAAATTAAAGATAAATTAGTGTTGTAATGTGTCTTGCACATTCACATTGATTCTTGTTCCTTTCTAGGCTATGTGGACCTCATTTTAGTGTTGTAAAGTGTATTAAATCACACTTTCACATTGATTTTTGTGTCCCAAGCCCTATTTAACATTTACATCATCATTAATAGTTCCATATTAACCCACATTGTGCATCCTGAGGCTTTAATTGATCAAATACTCGACAAGATGACATTTTAGACCTTATTTCCTATTTCCTTGGATTCTTAGGTGTTAGAATGGCCCCTTAGGACCCATTTACCGTGCATGGTGAATCAGTCCCCTCCAAGTGGGACCCATTCACTATGTGTGGCGAATGAGTCCTATATGGCCCCATTTTGACCTTTGAGCAGGAAATAAAGTGAAATTTGAATTAATTTTGGTTCATGTCGGCCTATGATGAATACTAAGGCACAATTGTCTATAAATAGGTATTTTTATTCTCATTTTACACATCTTATCTCCTAATTACATCTCTCATCATTAATTCATCATCTATCCTCTCATCCAAGTCAAGCAAGCTAGGGTTTCTTCATTAGAATTCATCAAATTAGCTTTCTAAAGCATTCAAGGGTTGAATATCCATGTATTGTTACAAAATTTCAAGATCATTCATCACAGAAAGGTAATCTACTACATTTTTGCATGTTTTATTCACTTATTTCATCATTTTGGTTTAATTACCTAAATGGGGTTTGACTTAGGCAAACCCCCATGCCCTAACATTCAAAAAATCTCTCTTAACTTGTTTGTATGTAGATTTAGGTCTCTTGAATGCTTGGAAATCATTGAAGAGAAATTTGAAAAGTCATTCAAGTCATATCTTCATCATTCAAGTCAAAATATAAACAAAAAGGCACTTTTAGACCCGAATCTGACAATTTCTGAAGCAGACACCTGTAGAAGACAAAAGTGCAGATCCAGATCTACATAATCAAGTCCTAACTTTGCAGATTCTTGCAGGAGGACTAATTTTCCAAGAATGGTGAATTAGTCCCACATGTAGGCCTAAAAAGTTGTTTTTCATAGAATTCATCTCTTGATAGTCAAAAACTTATCTTCAGAAGTTTTCACCAAAACAGGGACTGATTCGCCCTGCATGGCAAATGGATCTGACAAGGGCCAATCCGACACCTAAGAAGCTAAGGAAATAGGAAATAAGGTCTAAAATGTCATCTTATCTAGTATTTAATCAATTAAAGCCTTGGGATGCACAATGTGGGTTAATATGGGACTATTAATGATGATGTAAATGCTAAATAGGGCTTGGGACATAGAAATCAATGTGAAAGTGTGATTTAATACACTTCACAACACTAAAATGAGGTCCACATAGCCTAGAAAGGCACAAGAATCAATGTGAATGTGCAAGAAACATTACAACACTAATTTATCTTTAATTTTAAGTTAAGAACCTTCTAGATTGATGTGATAATGTATTTAAATATGTTTTATAATGTTGAATTAGGGAGAAATAGGTTTATTAACTCTAGAAAATCATGAAAAAATCTTATAAGACTTTACAACACCTTTACAAGATGTCAATAAACACATGTTATTTGATTTGCAAGGGTCCAAGACCTAGTGTGGACACATAAAATGCCTCACAACACTAGATTAAGACCTCATTAAGTCCATTTTATCATGAATTAATCCCATGTCAAGCAAAGGGTTCATTTTTATATGGCACACATACCTATCTAGATGCATTGGAACAGTCTGTTTGTTCACTTGAGTTACAAACCAAAAGTTGCACCACTTTGCAACTTTCAACTACTTGCATTTGACAACTTTTTCCCCAAGTGAAAATTCACCACCACAAGAAAACACCTCTGAGATAGAAAAAAATGAGAGAGGTTATTGTAGAGGGACCCAAAATGATCCCATAGGATTAGACGAGGAGTTTCTAAGCATCACGGTGTCTAAGTAATAGCCTGTCAAAGATTGCAACCATTTTGCACTTTGGACTCTTAAAGGGATTATGCTAGTTTAGTGTAGCTCAGAGTGATTCAGAATGTTTGGGTGAAAAAGAGGACCATTCCTAGTGTAAAAATACCCACCCAATTTATTTGGAATAGTTCGTTTGGCCACGCGAGTTGCAAAACAAAAGATTCACCACTTTGCAACTTTCAACTACTTGTATTTGACAACTTTTTCCCCAAGTTAAAATTCCCTACCACGTGAAAATGCCTCTGAGATAGAAAAAACTGAGAGAGGAGATGGTAGAGGGGCCCAACTTGATCCCATGGGCTTAGATGAGAATTTTCTAAGCATCATGGTATCTAAGTAACAACATGATGAAGTTTGCATCCATTTTGCAGTTTGGATTGAGATTTTGTCGGTTGAATGTATCTCAGAGTGATTCAACATGTTTGGGTGTGAAAGATGACCATTCCATATGTAAACATACCCATCTAGATGCGTTAGGATAGTTTGTTTGGTCACATGATTTTTAGAACGAAAGTTGCACCACTTTGCAACTTTCAACTACTCACATTTGACAACTTTTTCCCCAACCAAAAATTTGCCACCACGGGAAAACCCATCCGAGATAGTGAAAACCTATAGATTTTATTGTAGATGGGCCCAAAGCAATCCCATAGGCTCATACAATAATTTTCTAAGCATCATGGTATCCAAGTAACAACATGCTAAAGTTTGCAGCCATTTTGTACTTTGGACTGTTAAGGGATTCTATCGGTTGAATGTAGCTCAAAGCGATTTATCATGTTTGGGTGTGAAAGAGAACCATTCCTAGCATAAATGTACCCACTCAGACATATTGGAATAGTTCATTTGGTCACACGAGTTGCAGAATGAAAGTTGCACCACTTTGCAACTTTCAGCTACTTGCATTGACAAATTTTTCCCCAAGTGAAAATTTGCCACCATGAGAAAATGCCTCTGAGATAGCAAAAATAGAGAAAGGTTATTATAGAGGGGTCCATCTGGATTCTATAGGCTCAAATGATAATTTTATAAGTGTCATGGTGTCTGAGTAACAACCTGTCGAAGATTGCAGCCAGTTTGCACTTTGGACTCTTGAGGGATTTTATCGATTGAATGTAGCTTAGAGTGATTCCGCGTGTTTGGGTGTGAAAGAGGACAATGCCTAGTGTAAACCCACCCATCCAGACATGTTGGAATAGTATGTTTAGTAACACGAGTTGCAGAAAAAAAGTTGCACCACTTTGCAACTTTGCACTACTTGCATTTGACACTTTTTCCATCAAGTGAAAACTGGACACCATGGGAAAACCACTTTGAGATAACAAAAACTGAGAGAGGTTATTGTAGAGGGTGCCAACATGATATTTTAGGCTTAGAAAAATATTTTTTAAGCACCATGGTTTCTAAGTAATAGTCCATCAAATATTACTACCCTTTTGCACTTTTGACCCTTAAGGGATCGAGTCGGTTGAACGTAGCACAGAGCATTTCTGTGTGTTTGCATGTAAAAGAGGACCATTCCTAGCATAAATGTACCCATATAGATGCATTCGAATAGTTTTTTTGGTCACATCAGTTGCAAAAAAAAAGTTACACTACTTTGCAACCATACAGTGCTTCCATTTGACACTTTTCCATCAAGTGAAAACAAAACACCATAGGAAAATGACTTTGAGATAACAAAAACCGAGAGAGGTTATTGTAGAGGGACCCAACATGATCCTATAGGCTCAGATGAAGAGTTCTTAAGCATCACAATTTTTGATTAATAGCCCGTCAAATATTGTTTCCCTTTTGCACTTTGGACTCTTAATAGATCAATCTGGTTGAACGTAGCTCAAAGCGATTCCACATGTTTGGGTGTGAAAGAGGACCATGCCTAGTGTAGAGTACCCATTCAGACACATTGGAATAGTCTGTTTGGTCACACGAATTTCAAAATGATTTTTTTTTATAATAAGTTAGTCAATTGGTTCTAGTTATAATAGGGAGAGAATAAAAGAAGAAAAAAAATGATTAGTAACCATCAATGGTTATTACACTCACTATATTAATAATATGATGTTTACAATAAAATGAGATCGATTTGTCTGTCCTAATTCTTTTGTTTTTTCTACAATTGTCTAATATGCTTCATACACCATTCTGAAACCGAAGTGCTTGTACTTGTAGGAACAATGCCTTAAGTACTCCATTCTCACAAATATTCTACAATGTCACTCATACATTCAAGATTCTCTTATAATGTCTACATCATAGGTTCTCATGATGAGGTTAACTTCAAATGAATAACTTGAGATTCCCTTGCTAAGATTCACACACTCTTTTATAATGGCTTCAAATCAAAATTGAGATTTGTCAAGATCATCAAAATAAGGATGTTGCATTTCTTTTTGGCTGAGATTCTCTTCGATGACTCATAAATCAGCATTTTCTGGAAGGAGAGACCAATCAATTTTTAATAGTTTACTTACAAATACACAAAGTAAAAGAAGAAAAGGAGAGAGCATCCAAAATGGAAATGAAATGAAAATAGATTGAAGGAACTTACAAACAACAAATCCACACCATTTGGTTCCAACTTGGGAACAACAAGGCATAAATATTGATGCTTCCATTAAGGATAGGCATGAAGTCTCTCAACTTAATCTCTCTTGGTCAGGCATCTTCACTGGGAGTTCCAAGATACCTATTGCACACAACACCTCTCATGAATAGAATAACTTAAAATTCGAGATGCTCTTATAATGTCTACATCATAGGTGCTCATGATAAGGTTAAATTCAAATGAATAACTTGAAATTCCCTCACCAAGCTTCACACACTTTTATAATGGCTTAAAATCATAATTGAGAATTGTCAAGATCATCAAAATAAGGATGTTGCATTACTTTCTTGGCTGAGATTCTCTTGGATGGCTCATAAATCAACATTTTTTGCAAGGGGAAACCAATCAATTTTTAGTAGGTTACTTACAAATAGGCAAAGTAAAAGAAGATGATAGCATTGACATCATACAAATTAATGTGCATACTTACAAATTAATCCAATGGCCATCTAGGTCTACTCTACTCTTTATTGTGTCAAGTATTGCCTGATGGTCAGACTCATAGACCTTCCACAAGGTCTTGTTCAAAGGTCTACCCCCATATTTGGTCAAATGAACATTGGATGCCACAACAAGGTTTGAGTAATGCATAATCTTATGATGCATGTCAAAGTTTTGAAACAATCAATATTTAACATTCTTATGTGGGTACCTTCTAAGCCACATTCCCATAACAAAAAATGAGACTGTAGTGTATTCAAAGTTTTCTCCATCTATAGCTAGGGCCTCTAATTTACTGTTTTCCTCAACATAATGACACAAGTAATAGTTTATTCCCTCTTCGTTGTCTTCATCTACAATAACTACATAACATGCCCTGCATTGATATGTGTAGAAAATCTCTTGAAATTAGTCAACATTACGAATAAAATACAAAGTAAGATAACAATAGGAATTTCAAAAACTAAGAAAGTAGATATATTACCTAGTTGAACTAGATCTAATATGTGGTCAAATTCAACCAATGAATCCATCTATGTTAGTTCCAATGTCGTCAGAGGGCGATACGTGTGAAGTGGGCTAAGATAAATTGTCAACCATTTCTCAACCCACTCCTCTAAGTCACAATCATTTTTGGCTTGCATTGTACATGAGGAAAAAATCATGCCATCTTCCATGTATTACCCCATTTCTATGAGGCATACGCTGCCCCTACCTTGTCAACCCTACCGCATTGGCAAGCTAGTGAGTGATCTCACTATCTTGCCAATCTCACTAGCTTGTCAATGCTAGCACATTTTGCATACATTTATACAAAAACATTATTTTAAAACAATTCAAATGCCTTGTCCATGCTTCCATTTTGAGCCATGATTGCAAGATAGGCTGCACCTTTCCCCATGTTGCTAACTTAGACTTGAATAAAGAGTCTTGAAATAGTGGAGAGAAGGGTTAGAATCCCTTGTAGGTAGACTAATCAAGGAAATATTTAAAATATATCACACCAGAAGTGGTGAGGTAGGTTTAGTGATGAGGTAAATTTAGAAATAGATATGAAAACAAAAATAGATTCAAAGATCTATCAATGTTGCGGGAGTATATTCCATTTTTTAAGAGACGTGTATGGAAAAATTGGTAGCATAGACAAGGAAATCAAGTGCTTGGTATAACTATTTGACAAAATACCTCAATGAGATATGTCCTTGTGGAATATAATGATTGCAGGATATGCAAAAAATAAATTTATTGAAAAGGATTTATAAAATTTCAAGCATATGCAAATTTTAGGTGTAAAACCAAATTCAACTACATTTTCCAACATCCCCCATGCCTATACCAAAATGAAAGCTTTGGAGAGTGGTATCCACATCCATAATAAAGGGTTGAAAAATGATGTTTTATTTTACTTCCTTATAACTTATGTCATATATATGTGTATACAAAAAGTGGAAGAATACACTAGGTAAGTCAAGTGTTAAATAACAAAATACCTCAAAGAGATGTTTAAAACTGTAATTGGCAAGTGTAAAGAATTGTGTAATTTAAAATGTGCATTGACAAGCTAAGGTTATAATGATAAAAAAAACAATGATCAACATGCAATATGAAAAATAACAAAAATGAAAGCAAGCCATAATAGAATGAAAGAAAATGTGTAAAGACTTCACATACCTAAAAAACTAGAGTTTCAAATGGAGGATTTCTACCCAATTATGTAGCCTTTGCTTCTTCTTTCTTTAAACTCCTCAACAATTTGAATTTTTCAAAAGCTTGTTCCCCCCCAAACTTAAATTTCATATCGCTATTGAATGGAATTCAAACTTGAATTGATATTATATTCCTTTCAAATTGAAAACTCTACTATTTCGTGCAAAGGTGGTGGAATGTGAAAAACATGCATACACACTTCACAACATCATCAAAAAGCTATTTTTTGTTGGACCATGCATAGAACTAGGGGAATATGTAGAATGTGGGCCTTGAGATCCAGGTATATTGAGTTTTTTACCATTTTTAAAGCAAGCCAAAATGTGCTTTTGTTATAACACGAGTGCATTATGTCTTGCTAAAAATGATCATATCTCTACTACTTCAAAATGCGCTTGCGTTATGAGAAATTTTATTTTTTTATAGGTTTATTTTTTCTCTTTCTCTCTACCCTCTACCCTCAACCCTCAACCCTAAAACCTATACCCTCAAAGCCTAAACCCTCTATCCTCAACCCTAAACCCTTAAACCTTCTACCCTCTATCCTCAACCCTCAAACCCTAAACCCTCAACCCTAATACCCTCAACCCTATACATTGGATCCTCAACCCTAATCCTTCAACCATATGTACCCTCAACCCTAATCCTAAAACCATATGTAGGTCTTAAATCCTGAACCCTAAACCATCAACCCTATAGGTCCTCAACTCTATACTCTCAATTCTCAACCCTCTACCCTATACATTGGATCCTCAAACCTTATATATATTTTTCCCTCTCTCCTCTTCTCTCCTCTCTATCTCACTTATCCCTCCCTTTGTCTCTATCCTACCCCCTATCCCTCCTTCAAGATTCTCTGTCTCACCCACTCACTCCTTATATCTCTCTCCCCTCTACCCTTAACCCTCTACCCTCTACCCTTAACCCTTATACCCTCTATCCTTTACTATATATCTCTATCCCACTCCCTCCCTCTCTATCTCTCTCCCAAGTCTCTCCCTCCTACCCCCTCTCCCTCTCTCAAGTTTCTCTTTTACTCACTCAATCCTATCTCTCTCCCCTCTACCCTTAACCCTCTACCCTCTACCCCTAACCCTTATACCCTATATGCTCTACCCTATATCTCTCTCCCACTCCCTCCCTCTCTCTCTCTCTCTCAAGTCTCTCCCTCCTATGCCCTCTCCCTCTCTCAAGTCTCTCTCTCTCACTCACTCACTCCTATCTCTCTCAAGTTATGTTGCCAATTTCACCGAATTGGCAAGCTAGTGGGACCACTAGCTTGCCAATTCAGTGAAATTAGCAATGTAGTGGCTTATTTGAAAAAAATGGGTCCAAGAAATGGGGTCTCTCAGTGATATGTAGTGCCCTATTTGAAAAAATGTGTCCAAGTAATGGGGTCTCCCAGTCAAGACTCTGTTTCTTGGACCCATTTTTTCAAATAGACCACTACATTGCCAATTTCACCAAATTGGCAAGCTAGTGGGTGAAATTGGCAACCTAACTTGGCCTGCTTGAAAAAATGGGTCCAAGAAATGGGGTCTCCTAGTGATGTAAATCAACAGAGACCCCATTTTGAGTTAGATCATTGGGAGACCAGAGTTTTTTTGACCCATTTTTTCTCAAATGAATATTATACTGCCACTCTACCAAATTGGCGTTTAGTGAGTGAAATTGGAAACCTATCTCTGGCTTTTGTTTGAGAGAACAGAAATGGGTCTCGTGTAGTGATGTAAATCAATAGGAGACCCCATTTCTGACTCCATTTTTTCAAAATGGTAATATCAATACTTCAATTTACCTAAATTGAAAGTTAGTGGGTGAAATTGGCATCCTAACTTGCCCCTGCTTGAAAAAAATGGGTTTATAGGAATATTCCATAGGCCATTGATATCAATCAAAGAGTGTTAGTGTAAGATCGCTGGCATCCTAATTGAGTTTATATAGTAATGGTGAAGAAATGGGGTCTCCCAGAGATTCCCATTTCTGACCTATTTTTTCAAATAGGGCTACCACATTTCCACCACCGAATCATAAGACAAGTGAAATTGGCAACCTATCTTGGCCACTACATTTCCAATCACCGAGAGACCCCATTTCTTGGACCCATTTTTCAAACAAGCCACTACATTGTCAATTTCACTGAATTGGCAAGCTAGTGGGTGAAATTGGCAACCTAACTTGGCCTATTTGAGAAAATGGGTATGAGAAATGGGGTCTCCTGATGATGAAAATCATTGGGAGACCCCATTTCTCGGACTCACTTTTTCAAACAGGCCACTACATTGCCAATTTTACCAAATTGGCAAGCTAGTGGGTGAAATTATTGGATATCCTCATCCTTGTCCTTTTGAAATGGGTCTGAAGAAATGGTTCCCTATGATGTAACCACCCGGAGACCCCATTACATCACCATGAGACCCCATTTCTTGACACATTTTTCAACAGGCTGTTTAGCCAAGCAATTTACCCTGCAACCCCTAAACCCTAAAACCCTAAACCCTTCAACCTCAACCTCAACCTCAAACCATCTACCCTCTTCTACTCATACATTAAGCCTCAACCTCAATTCTCAACCATCAACCTTATCCCTCAACCGCTGTAAAACCTTTATACCTCTACCCTATACATTTGACCCTCAACCATAATCCTTCAACCATGTACCCTCAACCCTCAACCCTAAACCCTCAACCCTAAACTCTTAAACCCTCTACCCTCTATCCTCAACCCAATACCCTAAACTATCAAACCTATAGTTCCTCAACCCTATACCATCAATTCTCTCTCTCACTCACTCACTCACTCACTCCTATCTCTCTCCCATCTACCATTAACCCTCTACCCTCTACCCTTGGTAACATTTAAACTCTACTCTCTACCCCAAACCCTTAAACCCTACTCCTACCCTAAACCTAAATCATCTACCCTCAACCCTAAACCCCAAACCCTGCTCTAAACCCTACCCTGCTCCCAACACACATCCTTAACTTTTCTACCAAAATATCAACCTCTACCTCAACCCTAAACCCAAAATATATACCTCAAACCCTAAACTTCAATTTAAACCTTCTACCTCTACCATCAACCCTCATCCTCAACCCTACACCCTAGACCCAATACCCTAAACCCATATTTACCCATAGCCTTCAACCCTATACCCCAATTCAACCCTCTACCCCACCCCATATCTCCACTCCCTTCTCTCTCTCTCTCTCCTCAATACCTCCCTCCTACCCTCACACAATCAACCCTCAACCCCTCAATCCCCTAATCCCTCAACCTCAATCCTCAAACCTTAAACCCCAATCCTCAACCCTATACCACCTCTACCCTACATATTGAATCTCAAACATAATCCTCAACCCAAACCTCAACCCTAACCCTAAAACCAATTCCTAAAACCCTAAACCTCTACCCTCAACCCTAAACATTGGACCCTCTACCCTCAATACTCAACCCTATACCCTCAATTCTCAACCCTCTACCCTATACATTAGATCCTTAACCCTCATATATCTCTGTCCCTCCCTCCTCTTCTATCCTTTTGTCTATCTCAATTCTCCCTCCATATCTCTATCTATCCATCCCTCCCTCTCTACCATATTCCCTCAACCTTAAACCCTCTACCCAATACCCTCTACCCTCAACCCAATACCCTAAACAATCAAACCTATATGTCATAAACCCTATACCCTAAATTCTCAACCCTCTACCCTATACATTGGATCCTATACCCTCATAAATCTCTATCCCTCCCTCCTCTTTTCTCATCCTCTCTATCTCACTTCTCCTTCAATCTCTCTATCCATCCATCCCTCCCTCTCTATCAGAATCCCTAGACCCTAAACACTTTACCCTTAAACTCTTAAACACTCAACCCTAAACCATCAACCCTTAAGCCTCAACCCTTAAACCCTCTACCCTCTACCCTCAACCCAATACCCTCTACCCTCAATGCTAATCCCTCAACCCTTAAACCCTTAAACCCACTTATTAAACTCTAACCTGCATCCTCAACCACTATACCTTTACCCTATACATTGCACCCTCAACCCTAATCCCCCATTCCATACCCTCAATCCTCTACTCCCTCAACCTGAACCCTCACTGCCCAACCCTGAACCCTCAACCCTCACCCCAACCCCAACCCTTAATCCTCAATCACAACCTCAAACCTCCTAAATACTCTACCCGATACTCCTCTACCCTCGGTATTGACCTCAACCCTAATCCTTCAAATCCAAGGTACCCTCAACCCAATACCCTAAAACTATCAACCCTATAGGTCCTCTCAAACTTAAACCTCAATTCTCAACCTCTACTCCCATACATACATTGGACCAACCTTAATCCCAAACCATATGTACCTCAACCTAATCCCTCAACCCTATACCTCAACCCCAATACCATAAACCATCAACCTATAGGCCCTCAACCCTAAACCCTCACACTCAACCCTACTCCTATACATTGGATCCTCAACACTCATATATCTTTGTCCCTCCCTCCTCTTCTCTCCTTCTCTCTATATCAATTCTCCCTCCATCTCTCTATCCATCCATCCCTCCCTCTCTACCCTAATCCCTCAACCCTAAACCTTCAACCCTTAAACACTTAAAAACTCAACCCTAAACCCTAATAACTAACCAACCCTTAAAACCTAAACCAAACCATCTACCACCATTAAGCCTAATCCATCAACCCTTAATCCCTTAAACCCACTTAGTAAAATATCTACCCTAATCTCTCAGCCCTCTTGACCCTTAATCCCTCAACACTCAACCCTCAACCCTTAAACCATAAACCTCAAACACAATACAATCTTAACCTTATACATTGTACCCTCAACCCCTCATCCCTTCAAATCCATATGTGTACCCCTCAACCAGTATCCTTCAAACTACTCAACCTAATACTCCTAAACCATCAACCCTATAGGGCCTCAACCATGTACCTTCAATTATCAACCTCTACCATATACATTGGATCATCAACCTCATATATATTTGTCTCCCTCCTCTTCTCTCCTTCTCTATCTCACTTATCCTCCTTCTCTCCTCCATCCATCCCTCCTCTCACCCAACCCATCAACCATATACCCTAACCAGAAACCCTTAAACACTCAACCCTGTCTTAAACTAAAGCCTCAACCCCTTAAACCCTAAACCTTAAACCTCTACCCTCTACCTCAATCCTCTACCATCTACCCTTAACCCTAATCCTCATTCTTAAACCCTTAAAACCACTTTAGGCAAATTCTCTACCCTAATCCATCAACCCTCTGACCCCTTAATCCTTCAACCCTTAAACCCTAATCCCTCAACCTCATGTACTCCTCTTACCCCATACATTGGAACCTAAACCCTTATCCCCTGCTCACACCCCAATCCTCGACCTCAACCTTAAAAACCTCAACCTCTACTCCTTAAACTCTCTACACCTCTACCACATTAAACCCTCAACCTCAATTCCCAATCCTCAACCTCTAATCCTCAATCAACCCTCAAACCCTAAACGCTCAACCTCCATACCCTGTACCCTATACATTGGACTCTCAACTCCAATACTTCATCCATATGTACCCTCAAACCTAATCTCTCGACAATATAACCTCAACCCAATACCCTAATACCTCAACCCTATAGGTTATCAACCCTATACCCTCAATTCTCAACCATCTACCCTATACATTGGATCCTCAACCCTCATATATCTCAATCCCTCCCTCATCCTCTCTCCTCTCTATCTCACTTCTCCCTCCATATCTCTATCCATCCATCCCTCCCTCTCTACCCTAATCCCTCAACCCTAAAACCTCAACCCTTAAACCCTTAAACACTCAACCCTAAACCCTAAACCCTAAACCCTCAACCTCAACCTCAATCAACCTCAACCCCAAACCCCTTAAAATCTCACCTCTACTCCCTCAACTGAATACACTCTACCCTAAAACGTAGAACGCTAACCCTTAAATCCTTAAATCCAAGTGAAAACACTCTACCTTAACTTCCAAACCTCAACCTTAAAACCCTCAACCCTGAACCTCTACCCTCACCAACCTCAACCCTTAAACCCCAATTCTTCAACCCTATACCCCTACCCTATACATTGACCTCAACCATAATCCCTCAACTCTATACCCTCAATCCTCAACCTTAAACCCTCAACCCTCAACCTTAAACCTTAAACCCAAACCCTTTAAACCTCTACCCTACCCTACCTTATAAATTAAACCTCAACCCATAAAGCCTAAAACCCCAACCCCCATACCTCTGCCCTTTACATTGGACCCCATCCTTCAACTATGGTTACCCCTCAAACCCAGCATCCTAAAACCTCACCCTCAACCCTAAAATCTCAACCCTAAACCCTTAAACTCTACCCTTGTATACCCTCAACCCAATACCTCTACCATCGACCCTAATCCCTCAAACCTCAACCCTTAAACCCTAATACTCTAGAAACCATCAACCCTATAGGTCCTCTACCCTAATCCCTCAACCCTATACCCTCAAACCCTATCGCTTTCTCTCTATTTATACATCTCACCTCTCCCTCCCTCTCTTACCCTCTAATTTCTATCTAACCTATCCTCTTTCAGAATTTCACCAATCAATCCCCAAATGTTCCTCCTCTTTGCCCCATCTATCTCTCTGCCTCCCTCCCAATTTCCTCTCCCACCTCTCTCTCCCTCTCTCTCGTGTCTCTCCTCCCACCTCTCTCAAGTCTCTCCCTCTAGTAACCTACCTAGTAACTCTCTCTCTCATCCCTCCCACCATAGCTAGATAAGTCCTCCACCCACCTCCCTCTATCTCTCCCTCTCCTCGGGTCACCCCTCCCACACCCTCTCCTCACTCACACCTCTCTCTCTCCCACCCTCCTCACTACACATCTCCAAGTCCTCCTCTCACCCCACTAACACTCCAAGTCTCCTTCGCACCCTAAGGTACATAACTATCTCTTCCTCTCTCTCCCCAACTTCTCTCTATCCCTCTCTCCCACCCCTCCCACCCTTTCTCTCTCTCCTCTCTCTCAATCCTTCTATCCTCCCAATCTACCCAGCTAAGTAACCTCACTCCAACCCCTTCCTCTCCCACCCCTCTCTTAAACCTCACTCCACCCCTTCTCCTCTAGACCTCCTCACTACCTCTATTCTCTCCTTTCTCTCACCTTAAATTATCCTCCTCTAAAGACAATATAAATATATATACTTTATATATATTATACATTAATATGAAGACATAATCCATATGCATACAAATATACATGTGTCATGTAGATAATCAATACATACACAGAGTATATATATAATATACATGCATTGATATTACATATACATGACATACAAGCATACATGCATATAAACATACAAATATAAACGATATTCAATAGAGTATTTAGATAGTAGGACATAACAAGAGGTATATAATTATTTTTGTTATGTCTTGCTAGACATGTCCCCACAAACAAAACCATAAACAAAATTCAAGATATAATGCACATTTTAATATATCTTTCTTTGAGAATCCCAGTTTTGGGCTTATTTCCATGGAATACCAACTCAAAGGCTTGGAGGGCATTCCCAATGACCATAGATGTGTTTTTGCAAATTCTACAATATTTCACATAATCAGGTTCGTGCTCATTATCAAGATTGCACATGGTTCAATTTCAAACAAATTGAACGCCAGGGTAATGTTATGTTCTCTCTTAGCTATCCAAAAATGTAATTTTTTTTTACTTTATGACAATTTTAATCCTTTCATTTGTAATTTCTTTTCTTTGTGTGTCTCTTTTTTGGCAAAAAACAGTGTTTTGTGTTTTTTTCGTTATAAATTAATCATTCATCAAAATTTGAAATAAATTTCAGTACTTTTAGAAACTAGACTCCATTCTACAAATTAAAAGAATAAAATAAAAAAATTTCAATTAGTTTCCAAATTTTTTTGGGGTAGCACGACCAAAATTTTGTTTTTCAGGAAGTGTCCACTTAGAAAATTAGTAAAAAATAAAATATTCATTAAAAAATTATTAGAAAAATCATGCATCAACTACATACTGTTAGCTAATTTATCACTAAAGTGATTTTAAAAATACTAAAAAAAGGTTCACCATGCTAGGGATGTACAAGAGTTTCTATGTTATGTTTTTCTGATAAAAAGAACAAAATTTTTGGTACATCCCTCTTTTGAACCCCTTAATCTCAACCATTTTCAAAATAAATTAGTAGTTTAAAAAGTAGACTCATAGAAATTCGATCCTTGTTTTTGTTCCATCTCAAAATTTTGAGTACATAACTATCCTCAACTTCACATCCAAGGTCAGTATTTCCTAATTTCAAAAAAAAAGTGGCCACTTAAGCCCCCTTTTTGAGACCCATCTTTTTGCACTTAACCCCAATTGTTAGCTTGCATAATTGTTGTGATTTACTATTATATGTTTTTCTCCCAAAAGTTTTGTTCAGGCTATTATCCCCATCCTCAATCATAAGGAAACCAAGATATTTCATCAATAAGTTGATTCACCTAAGGGTTGTAAGTAAATTCTTTGTGGGGATCTCATTTCCTAATGAAATAAAGAAAGATAGGTCCATTATACCATCCCCTCATTTGATCTATGTCCCTATTTTATTACGTTCCAATAAAAAAATAGCTTTAAAAATAAATTAAACCAAATTCATGACATAATGTGTAGTCATTAGTCAAATTTCATATATTGATATAATTGATATTAAATTCCTAGCATTCCATTAGATGTCTTGTACATTATAAATATTATATTCCTTCTATATATTCAAATAATAGTAGGAGAGGGATAAAATATTAATCTATGTGTTAAAATCAAACAAGATAGTAGAATAAATTTAAATAAAAATTAAATCACATTCATGACACACTATGTAGTCATTAGTCAACTTTCCTATATTGATATAATTGATATTATATTCCCATCATTCCATTAAATGTATTTTATGTTATATATATTATATTCCCTCTATATATTCACTTACATTCCTCCATATATTCCTCTAGTTCTATCTTACCCTATTGCATTTTGTTTTACTCTCTCTATATATTTTCTTAGTGTGATGTGTCCCTTAAAAAAATTATCTCTTCCTAGGGGTGACTTGTTATCTAGGAGCTCCACAACCTATCTACAATGGTTTGTGGTAGGTTTTCCTATTGTGTCTATGTACTCTTTTATTTTCCTTGCTAACATCATCTCCCCTTTCAAAACTAATTATTGTTCTCATGATATATTAATCAGCTAGCTAAAAGGATAGCTTTATAGATCTCCTAAAGATGGATGAGAGTGCTATCCCACTAAAATTTAGCCTATTGAAGTACATGCTTATGTGCACTAATTTGTGTTAATAGTTTGTCTACTTTTGAAATTTGGTAGGGATTTGAATTTTTTGTGCTAAATTTTGTGCATCCCTTATGAGCCTTGTTATGTGTGCTAATTGTAGGCTTACTAGTTCTCTAAATTATTTAAACTAATTCTTTATTTGATCCCTTTGATAATGTACTTGTTGTAGTTGTGCATGGATTGTTTCTATTCATGCTCTTATTTTTTGATCTATACCTTTTGTATCATTATTGGAAGTTCCCACCTGAAAAGTTTGTTGTTCAAGTTGATTTATCTACACCTTTATGTTCTTTGTGAGGCTCGGACATTAGAGAAAAAAATTGGTACATTGTGTTGATTTTTCTTTTTGTGTTGTTTAGGATGCTTATATGGGATTCCAACACAGTGTGAGTAGTGACATGTTTCTTTCTTTCCTCATCCATCCTAGTCTTTTGAAGCTCAACAATAATGGTTTAATAAAGGTTATATGTTTATTGTTATATGTTTTTAACAATCCCATCTATTAATATTTTTACTTCTTCCACCAAAGGTTGATATGGACCCCCTTGTACTTGTGGGAAATTTTTCACAATGTTTCTAATTACCCCCAAAACTATCTTATATGTATGTTTTTTTAGACTATTTTCTCTGGTGATTTGATGAAAGATGTAGCCAAGTTGAAAATTTTATAGGGGAGAGATTATTGATATCTACTTGATAGATCACCGGTGGAAGTTGAAGAAGTTGTGGAGTGACTGTAGGTTGGATTTTCTTCTATCGTGCTAAGAATTCCTTTGTGGACTACATTGGGGAGGTTGTGATAGAATTAGATGGTTTCTCTTCATATAGTGAGTAGAATGTAGATGTTTTTTGACCTATGAAAGGAGTTGTGTCTCTAGAGGGAGATGATGGGACCTCTTGATATTTTACTTCTTCTTCTTGTACCTCTATATATGCCTTTTTAGTATCCACCTTGATCTCTTCTTTTGATGAGTTTTTTAATCCTTGGTCTTTTTAGAACTAGTTTTTCTACTCTTTCTTTTGATCAGACTTGTCTCAAGCTTTTATTTGGGAAAGTTTATCTTTTTGTGCAGTGGGGGAAGAAGGGCTAATCTCTACAATTTCTCCTTCTTTTAGTTTTTCTTCTTCTTAGGAAGCTTACTCTCATTTCTTGTGTAAGGCATTAGCCAATGCTTGTGGGAACTTATCTTTTAGAATTTCTAGTTTCTTTGTAAAAGAAAGCATGTACTAGATGGTAGTTTTTTAAACTATGTCTTTTTTTGGTGCACCCATTTCTTTATAGAATAATACTATTTTGTCTAAAACTTCTTCTATAGAGAGGTTTTTGTATATAATTTCTTCATTTAGAAGGGTGTATGATTGCTACTTGATGGTTTTTTCTACTTATTTTTCCTCTTCTCATGATGGAGAAGTGTCATTTTGTGGTTTCTGCTTCTTTTTTCCTTCCTTGTTTTGTACTCATTTGTATCTAAGTTCTTTTGAGGTCTCTTCTATCAATGGCTCCTTTCTTGGAGGTGTAGTTGGCAATTTTATTTGTGCTTTCCCCTTGCTTCCTTTGGACTAAGTAGATGTCACCCCTATTTATAACCTCACTGATCTTCACATAATAGAGTTCTTTATTCCTCTACTTAAATTCTTTTCCAAGTCCTCATTTTTTTTTGTTTTATTTTTTTTGTTTTTATCTACATGTTCATCTTTATTTTTTGCTAAGTTATCCATATATTTTTTATATATGTAGTGAACTTACCTATAGTGTGATATTTCAATAGCTAAAGCAATATTTTTCATGTAGGAGTTTATCTCTACTTCACTCATTTCATATGAGAATTGGGGTATCCAGGATGTATGTGGTTCTATAGCCTCCATTAGTGTATAATCTTTTTCTACTAAGAATACAATGTCATATATGTATCTCCTCACTATATTATATGATAGGAACTCTCTTTGTTGTAACTTCTATTGTAGGGATTTGAAAAAACCCAATATATTTCCATGAAAGAGGTGGCATTTTTGAAGTTCTTGACATGGTCATTGATTTGGGAAGCTACCAATCTAGTTGTTTCTCAAAATTTCCTTACAAATTCCAATAGTGTGTTCAAAAAGTAGAATTTAAGATAGATAATTAGGTTCCCATACCTAAATCGATAATGTGACTATTTGGTACATTGCACATTTTCCATTAGTCATTTTTGTAATACTTCACAAATATCAAATTTTTTCCTTCCACCATCATTTGATAAGTTGTGTGGATGGAGGTTTCCATGGCCAAATTCACACAATTTGTATAATATACCTTGTATGTAATACCCATTTTTGTGTATTACATTGTGGGTTAATCATTTTGGTTGTATCCAAGTTCTGGTCATCAAATATCACTCTAGTTAGCTTGGTGAGTTCACTATTTTTGATAGCCTCCTTTGATATTATATCCCCTACTATTCTTAGGAAAGTTATAACTTGTAATGTTTCTTTCATTATTTGGTATGATTTATCTATGTAGATGTATTGATCATGAATTATCCTCAATATAATCCTTAGCTATCCTTATTCTTTGTAGAAGTCCGATAAGTCCTTCCAAACATCTAGATTTTGTGCTTGAATCTATTAGAATTGTGGGAGGTATGATTTTGTGCTTGGTTAGAGGAGTGTATTCCTCAAATTCTCAAAATTTATGCGATTGATCTCTATCAATGGCATATGTATGTAGTGTCAGATATCATTTGTTTAGATTACATTTGAGGGAACTTTAGAAAAATCCTTGTCAGGATTGATATCTATTGCTTTGTAGGATAATCTTGTATGTTTCATACATGGATTTTGAGAGATGTTTACTAGGATGGGAATGGTCATTGTTAGTTGTAGTGAGTATATGGTGATCTATATTTTTTCTTATGTAAGCTAGGGTCATCAAATGAGAGCTCACGAGTGAATGGGTGTAGAAGTGGGGATTAGCAAGTATAGTGATAGGTTTTTATAGAGTGGTAATAATGGGAAATGTATTTATGGCGATATGAGGATTCATTTTTCATGTGTTTTTATGATCATTAGTTATCTATTGTAATGTCAAAAATTGTAACCCTTGATAATTTCACACTAGGTTTAGCTCCCACTACATGCTTGGACTTAATTATGCATTTAATTTATCATTTTATAAGTACTTTTTGAAAATAAAATAATGGGAATGAAAAAAATAATTTGATATTAACCCACAATGTTTAAGGCCCTAACAAGGATGGGTCTAGAATAGGGTGCCCAACTCCCTTGTCCAACCCTTTTTGGCTCTAATTTGAATTGTTGATGTCGATATTTTATTATTTGAAAATTTTGATGCAGATAAAGAAGGAAAACTACCAAAAATCACAATTCAAAGTGTTTCAAACAACTTTTAATTCTTCAAAACCCTTTCTTGGCACATTTTCTCAATTCCTTCCAATTCTTCTTGTAGCCATGCAAAGAGTGTTTTGTAAGCACAACTTTCAAAATACCCCTTAGACCCAGAAACCAAAAGATTTTTTAGACACCCTTTAATTCTTTTCAAAACATATCTCAAAATATCAAAAGGTTCCTTTGGAATATATTCCTCAAATCACTGCGGCTATGCTACCCCTTAGCCTAAATAGGCCACTTTTACAAAGCAACACCCAACTAAACTCTCTCCCAATCTTCAATCTTCATTGAAAGACCTTAACTAGGATAAAAAAAATTAGAATCAACAACTTTTGGTAATTGGAACACTCAGTAATGCATCAAAACACAAAACCCTTGCTTTAGGCCTTTCTATGCTTGAAACAAGGAGGATTTATTGAAACTTCAACCTCCAAGCCTTATTCCAGCTTACCAATTACTCAAAAACATCACCATATATCGACACATGCTTAATAAATCATCTCCCAACCTTACTCGCTGCAATTTCATCAAACTACAACTTTTAGCCATCCATTTTAAGCCAAAAACTCATAAACAATCAACTAGGGCAACATTCAAAATTCCTCCAAACCCTACTCCCTGCTTCAAAATCCTACAATAACATATAAAACTACCCAAATGGTATGCATTCCACCAATTTACAGCCTACTCTACTGGTGGAATGGGTCAACAATCCATTTTATCACCTTCAAACCCTTAAATAGGGTTTACAAACCTATCCTCAATAAAAGCCTTCAAACTACCTCTATACCCAATGAGAATCTACCCAATCATAGCAAAATTGAAGAATAATCCTTCCACTATAAATTATAGTTCAAGTCATATCAAATGGACAATTTACGGGGCCATACAGATCTTGGGAGCAACAGATTTCACTGAAAAACACAAAAAACCAAAGTTTTTATTTGTTCTCTCCAACAAAAATCAACATCAGCACCCTGCCTTGAATTGTGAGAGGCCTTTTTAAAGTTGACATACCAAAAAATATCCATCAAACTGACCCCAACCAACTTTTGAGCTTCATGACCGTTGGTCTTCCACATTTTTGCATTTTTTCAATTTTTTGCATATGACAACTTTTCAATGTTTTGCAACTTTTGTAAAGTGAACCTCTAGTGACTCAAATTACATAAAAAATGGTCTATTATGACCTTATTGGACTCAAAAGGCTCAAAAAACCCTAAACTCCATCAAATGACCTTGTTTGACAAAATTTGCAAAAATGAACTTGGTGCCCCTACACAACATTTGAATTTATTTGTTGGCTATCAACATTTGAATTTTGGGAAATTAGAAGAATTGCATATAAATATAAACAATTTTCACCATTTTAATCCTAAAATTTTTATTGAGAAACTTAAGGATTCTAAAGTCAGTAACTTTAGACATGATATTGTACCTTGCACTTAATAGATTGATAGTCGATGGTCTTATGCTTGCTAAAAAAAGGTTTGCAGTGGTATCTATGAATCAAGGGATCTAGTCTAGAAATTCTTGAGGTAAGGAGGGTCTCTCCTATCCTTTTCAATTATATGTGTCTTGAAAAATTGAGGGTCTCTAAGCTTGGTCAAACATGACAATGGCTCTCTTGAGGTACAAAATTTTCTCCCCCCTTTATACACCCTACCAAAAATGTCGTTCAGCTGGATCTTGACGTGATGAAATCCATAAGAAGACCCCCTAATAATAAAGATTGATACTAGTGATTTTGATCACCATGCTGACATGAAACTTGCAAGAGGAGAGCATACACAACTAGTACAACCTTAGGTGAAAAATAAATAAAATTAAGTAAACTAAAAGATTATTTTGATCTTCAGGATCACATGTAGCACAAGGAGAGAGCATACACACCTAAAGTCTACACAAGCACAACATACATGTTCATTTTTAAAGCCCAAACAAAGTGTGTAACTAAGATAAAACAAAATGAAACTTTCTTTGAACCAAACTATGTTAGTAGTCCCAAATTCAAATACTTATCCTAGTGATTTCCAATCTACAACACTTGATTAGTTTTAAAAAATTGCATAAACATTAGGTGAAAATAAAATCAAATTGAAAAAATCAAAAGTGCAATGATATATTTCAAAAGTATCAAATTAGGTATTAAATGGACTGTTGGTGTGAATTAAAGTCTTTTCCCTAGAAATCTCCTTACTAGGTAATTATGGGACTTATTCACATGTTAAGTTTACTTAGGATATAAAGTTATTTATCGAAGTCTTAGTTGGCCTTTCTAGAACTTATCTTATCTAACTTCAATGCATCATTTCCTAGGTAGTTATTTTGTTAGTCATCTCATGTTATAGGACTAAAACATATGTCACAATCATGTTCAATCCTATTCCTCACCTTGCCTATATAAGGAAGCTCACTGTACTCATATGTAATATACTTCATACCTCATCATCATTTTGATAGGTCTTAATATCAAGAAAGCTCATATTCATGCATACTCTCTTGTAGAAGGTTTTCATTGTCTTTGCAGGTGGTCTTGGGTACATTGAGATAATGTCTAGCTCTTACATGTACAACTATACCTATCAAAAGCATCAAAATACCTCTCATATGCATTTCTATATAGTGATTAGAAGTTTCATTTTGTATTGGATGCACTATTCTACATCACAAATACATTGATTTGTTTGTAAAAGTGCCTCTTTACTATTATGTACCCACAATCACAATATGAAAATAGAAAATTGAACTTGAAACCTTGAAAAAATAATTATTAGTCTTAGAAAATAAAACATGGGTTAATTGAAAACAATAGATTTATTAGTGGTCAAGAAACAAGTAATAAAAGTATGAAATCTACAAAATATGTTAAAATCCTACATGCAAAATCATGTGAGCTAGTCTACATCTCAGATGTATCAATCAGTATACTAGAAGTGTAACTCTACATCTCAAATACATTGAAATATGTCTTAGAAGTTCCAATCTACATCCAAAAGTGTCGCTCTATAAATTATAAGCAACACTCTAAGTCAAAAGCATCAATTTGTACTTGTAACCTTAAAAATCACAAAAAATCAAAGAAAATGTTAAATTTCAAGGATGTGTGTCCCACCAGATGTTCTAAAATGTGAATCCTATCAAATTGTCAAATTTGAAAATAGGAATACCAATAAAACCCAATTCAATAATAAATGAATACATGTTAATGAAAATTTCTACACAAAAATGAAAGTAAATCGAATTGAATTATTTTACCTCCACAAATATTCCTAAACTTGCTTCATTATACGTGTGATGGGTGATCCCATAATAGTGGTTTACAATTTTTGGCCAAACTGGACACTGAAATTATTATTTTTAACTAAATCTTCACATTTGGGCACCTATAGCGGCTAAACTGTGAGGAATTTGAAGATGGTGCAAACTAGAGTCTCATCAAATTTTTTCTGTAGATTCTAAAAATATTTTTTTGAAAATTTTTGGAATCAAATTGCACTTCTTTTTCCATCTCCCACGAAAATAGATTTTTTTCAGAAAACAACATTTTTAAAAAGTGACACACACCGTATAACACATAACTTTTTTTCCATGAAGGATAAAATTCTAATTCTTTCAAATTTAGATTTATGACTCTGATATCTAGTGCTTCCACTTGGTTAGATAGTTTTTTTATTGAATATTTTTTCCTTAATCAAGTTTCAAAGTCAAATGAATTAGAATTCAGACACAACGCAACTGTATAACGCATAATTTTTTTGTATATGTCAAAATTTAATTTTTTTGTTGGATCAAGGACTTCAATATCTGGTGCACTCATATTTTTCAATTTTTTTTTGATAATCTTCTATTTTTCCACATGTGAAGAACAAAGAAATTCATTTTCGATGAAAATCCTATGTTTAATAAAACTTAAAAAACAAATACATAACAAAACCAAAACATATTAAAATTATATTCATTGGATAGCTTGTTCTGAGGAATACCACAATCATTTGAAATAAATTTTAAATGAATTCATTTGATCCCCCAAAATCTAAATCAAAAGTGATTTTTTATCAGCATTTTGATAGGTGTAAAGGAGATGCATTTATAGGTATGGTTTAAAACTGGCGAGGTTCTATCCAAGGGGGTTTGATCTAAGGTGATTTGATCAAACCCTGTTCAATTGGAATCCTTAAAATGGAACTTTTTAAGGCTTAAATCATTATATTTTCTAAAAATATGTGATTTCAGCTAAAATTCGTTCCTCTCAGGAATTGTAAACCACTATTATGACAGCACCCTGATCTGATAATGTTGTAAATAATGATATGTGGATTTGTCTTAACTTAGCATAACCTTGATTGCAAAATTGATGCAAAGATGGTTTGATTTCTCAAAATTCTTGGAGAGAGTGAATGTCTAAATGATGGTGAAGCTTTCACTTGATAGTTCATCAATAGTATAGGATGCTTGGTAAGATCGATGGATGAAATTGATTGGGAGATCACCATGAACGTGCAAGAGACATGCATCAAGAGGAAGGGCTAAGATGTGGAGTTAAGTGGCTACATGGATTCAAGTCAAGTGAGAGTGAGAGAGAGTCAACTGAGGTTTTCTTTTAGCTAGTTCACTAAATTAGGAGATAGAAGAATATAAATAAAATTAAATAAATAAATTTATTTAATTCCAAGTGTACGAGATGAAGATATATTTAGGAAATAAATAAAATATTGATTTTAATTATTTTTAGAAGAATTTAAATATATAAAATGTAAATTAAATAAATAATTTAATTTTAGAGGAAATATTAGCTAATTAAATAATTAAAATTATTGGGTTATGGTAGGTGAGAATAATGCATGAATTAATTAAATAATTAAAAAATGTTTATTTAATGTGTAGAGAAGAAATTAATAATTTAATTAAATAATTAAAAATTATTTAATTTGGGGGTGGGGGTCTTGGCTCGATTAGCTATTTAAGCATCTTGTAGGAAAGAGGTCACGAGGTCTAGTCTCCCCCATGTCCTCATGGTACCAAAGGGCATGTCGTGCTAGTGTCATCGGTCATGTGAAAAAAGTTTACTAGGCACCCAATTTTTAGGGGGGCTACCTGATTCCTATAGTCTAAAAAAATAAAAAATATTTAATTTGTGTGGATAAGAGGAAATAATAATTGAATTGAATAATTAAAAATAATTTAATAATTATGATGATGGAAAATGATGAATTTGTTAAATAATTATAAAATATTTAATTAAAAAGGATAATATGTTATCTTAAATTATTTAATTAATAGTGATGAATGGGTTGATAAGAGATGATATGATGAGAAGTGATGATGATTTAGATGAAATACATTAGTCATTTTTAAGGTGTCTACAATTTTATTTAAATTTACAAATATATACATGGTATTCTACACTCAACAAAGAAAACATATTAACAACCCCAATTTGTTCAATAATAGGATTGTACTTGATAGTAATCCCATTGATATGTATTGTCCAAGTGTGATGTGTAAGTCCTATGTTGGGGAGCTAACTTCTTTTGATCACCCAAGATCATTCATAATATTACAAAGAGAGAGAATATGTAGTATACACATCCATTTTTAGGGACATAAGGTGAGTAACTTCTCAAAGCTAACCACTTACCAGTGTATTACAACCAAACACGACCAAAAGGTCTTAAACTAGGCTATATAGGTTCTCCAAAGGAATCCTCAATATTCCTACAAATACACAAGGCTTATATTTGTGAGCCAAAGTCAATCAACAAGCATGTGGCCCATAAGTACAAGTGAATGTCCCTTCACCTTTTGTATTGATGAATAGGGTACTCAAACATGTCCAAACATGATGAATCTTTTGAGGTAAAAATTTGATTTCACCCTTTATAAGACCTGTTAGAACATGTGGTTGAGGTCATCATCTAAGGTGATGAAGTCCCTAAACAAGTCTCCTATTTTTTTATGAAACAAGTATGCATTTATAATTCTCAAGGTCATGCAAGCACATGAGAGAAGAGTATACACACCCCATTTATTGAGGATTAAAAGACACTTGTTAATTTCTAGAACCCAAAATGAAGTTTTAATGTCAATTTTAATCCCAATTATCAATGTAAGAAAAAAAAAGTAAGATAAAGTAATAAAAGATGATCTAAAAATAGTCTTCAATGCGACATCCTACAAAACCACAAATTAATAGTTTTAAAGCTCTGTTCTTTAACCCATGAGAGAGCTGTTGCACTCAAATGATTAGCCATACAAAGAATACAAAATATTCAAAACAATATATATATATATATATATATATATATATACAACATTATGAATTACAAGTATAATTTTTTGATAAGCTTAAAAATAATCATTGGAAAAGGGCTTCGTATGCAAAATTTATAAGCATTTGAAGTATTAAAATGAAGTACAAGTTTCAATTTTTTTCTCTAATTATTAATGCACAATATAGAAAAACTATCAGATTTGTTATATAGGGCACATAACTAGCTATCTAACACCTAAAAAAAATTAAAAATTCGATTACTAACACAAAGTTTGAGTGGTTGAGAACAAGGTAGTTTATAGAAAAAAAATGGACGAAGGGAATTTTTTAGCTCCCTATGGTTTATCTCCTAGTTATTCATATGGCTAGGGATTGGATAAAAAGGTGATGGGTTCCAAAATTAATCCCCTTATGACAAGGGTCTTGAAAAACTACAACTAGGGGTTAAATTTTAGCAGGGCTCCAAGTTCCTCATAGCACTAGGAGTTGAACAATTAAAAATAAGAAAATCCAAATGCCCAACACTATGTATATATCTATTGGGAGGATTTCACTTTATGCATATTTCACATAGTTGATTGTAATGCATATATCATATATATCATATATTAAATGAATATATAAATATATACTACATATATACTATGGATTTGAATATAGTTCCATGTCTACCATAGATTTCTACACCAATGCCATGGTTGTTTATTTGGAAGCCTATATTTTTTGGTTAGATTGCAACCTTTGTATATGTCACATGGTTGATCATTATAATACATATATAATTGTAGCATAGAAAAATGTATCCCTTTTACATTTTCACACTTATTTTGGAATTAATATTAAAATGAACTTAATTGTGCATTATTTTTGGTGTTGTAAAGTGTACCTCTTTACACTTTCACACTTATCTAGGTATCCTTTAATTGATTGAACTTAATTTTCCTTAATTGACCCCTTTATTTCAAATACAAGCCTATTTAATTGTGTTTTCCGAAGAGGAAACCCAACATTCATTAATGCCTTAACATAACACTTCTCATTGAGCAATGTGTGTCCTGGGTTAGGGAGCTATGACCCACTCCTCCATGGGTGAATGTGTCCTCCCTTAGACATAGGACCTAAATTTAAATTATATTTTTGGGAGTATTTTAACATATTCAAATCCATATTCAGATGTTGGGTTGTGAGATTTGAATTTTGAGAAATTAAAGTTACATATCAGCTTCAACAATTGAATTTTGGTGAGTGGTACACATCATTTTACCCTTCTCTAATCTATGATCTAATTTCTAGTTCTGCTTATTTTTAGTTTCATCTAGCTATTCCAAGTTATAGATTGCATTTTGGAGTTAGTTTATTATTTTTAGTATTTCTCACCAAAGTGTTGTTTGACCAGGTCCCCCATCCTTTTAGAAAAAGGAAATCTGTAGATTCACGCTTTGAATTGATTCATCTAAGCACTGATAGTCATTTCATTTTGTGGATCTCATTTCCTAATGAATAGAGGAAGAATAGGCCCCTAAGTTGTTCATACCCATATTTTGATCCACCTCCCCATAACACCATTTTTTTTTCATTTCATTTTGGTGAACCCAAGTTTGATCATTGCATTTTTTATGATTTTAGAGTCCACTTTCACCCTAGATCTAGATCTTGCATTAATTTTCATTTCATTGTGTTGAATTGAATCTCATTTAGGGTTATTTAGCTTGCATTAGTTTGTATTTCTTAAAATCTGAAAAAATACATAAAAAATCAGCCGCTTTGCAAATCATTTACATAGAATTGCATCATCATTCATTTTAATTTGAAAATTGAATTAAAATTGCACTTGAAATTATGTCTCCTATGTTTTCATTTAGTCATATTTTGCATTTTCATTCAAAAAAATTCACAAAAAATTCAAACTATAACTCACTATTTAAAATAAGAATATGGAAACCACTAGAATAAATTCACAAATCTATAAAAACATTTTAAAAACCCTAAGCTAGGACCCATTCACCCAAGGGAGAATGAGTCTTTGATCAGTGTAATTTCTTGAATCTCTGGGCATTAAAACCTCTATTTATGTATTCTATTTTGTTGTAGTTTGCATAATTTCTATTACTTGGAATTGATCATATTAAGCTTCATTTGATAAATTTGGTGCATTGTGTGAATTCAAATTTACATTTACAAGAAATCATTTTTAGTTTTTTACATAGCATAATCAGAAAATTATCTTGCTTAAAATCTAAAAATGTGCATTTCAATTAACTCTTTGATAATGGACACATGCATTGGTAAAAAATGGAGGTATTTAACATCTTTAGTTGATGTTCCATGTTATTTTTTTCAAAATTATCCTAATGCAATAGAACCTAATTATGCTCACTCAACTCCTAATGAATGTTCTCCTGAAGTTGACATCATTGGAGAAGATGATGGCATCATGAATAATTTCATAAATGATTTCCCTAACAATATTGAGAACAATTCATCCTTTTATCCTTCCATGCAACAACCAACACCCCGTACAATCCCACCTCTTGATATGTTTGGTCTTTTACATCTTGAAATTGAGTCACAAACCAAGCCTAAACCTCTAACAATGAGTGAACCTAGTTCCTCTAATCAAGTGCAAACCTATGCATCTTATGTTAACAAAGTGACGAACACACCCTTCAACCTAGAAGAGACTTATGGCCAAGGCTTTAAAATATTAACTAAGAAAGGATGTGACATAACTAATTAGCATGAAATTCAAAAACTTTTAGAGAAAATTCCTATTGAAGATACTAACAGAGTAGGATATCAAAATCCTTATCCCTCCACATCTTCTAAGGATACAAATTTCCTCCCTCTAAATATTGAAGTAATGTCTCACAAGGATGATAGGATTACCTTAGGTCCTCCTTCAACAAGCACATAACAAAGGCCTTACAAAATAAAGAAGCTAAAATTACCTTGTCCCATGTATCTCACTGAAAGGAACTTACACATACTTCTTAATAAAGGACTCTTAACATTACCACCCATCAAAGAAAATCCAAATTCAAAACACAAAAACACAAACATGTCTCATTTTCAATATCATAGAGTTCTTAGGCATAGTACTAATAAGTGTCATTTTTTATAGAGGATCCTTGAGAAATTTGATATGGTAGAGATAGTCCCTTAAAGCATGCACTTTGCTCCTTTCCATGTAATAGTTTTAGGATCATAGTATACTCACTATTGCATACTTAACATTCATTGCAAATCATTTTCTATATTGTAAGGAGCTCATTCTCATCACCTATCGAGGCTCATCCTTATCCTGCACTTAGTGGGGGCAAGGGGTCAGATAGCCTTGTCCTAGTTTGGCACTTGATGTTGTCCCTTTGGCTAGTTATCCTCCTTCTACATATACTAATCAAGATTGGGATGTGGAAAACCTGCTATAGGTTGACTCACATGTGCCTTACTATTTTTCTTTTCTTTTTTTTCTTTTTCATGTTCTTTGTGTGATTGCATGTGCGTAATGTGATTTGGACCCTGTATTGTTCTATTGGATGTATTTCTCTTCATGTGCATTCCTCTATTTGTATCTACATTCTTCTATATGTTGTAAAAATTTACCTTTTCATTTCTCTTGTGTTTTCCATTTTGGAATGACACAAGCAATTGGGACATTTAGGTCTCTTCCATGTTGACCCAAAATATTTTTCTTTGTTTTCACTCTCTATGTGTCATTCTTCCTATTCTGCGAGTATTTGGGGAATGATGGCATTTCTGATCTCTATAAAAACATTTTAGCAAAGACATACTGACCCCGAATCCGTAGATTCCTTATTTTTTTTGGATTTCATTTTGAGGGTAACCCCTTTCTCTCCCCTTTTTCATGATGTAGCTTCATTTGGGAACATATGACTTGGCATAGGGCTTTCCGAATAAGCTCTCATGTCTTCTTTATTATTTAGTATTGATTATTTACTACTTTAAAGTAAATTTCTCACAACAATGGTGTTAGAAGTTTCTTTAAAGTGGGGACATATATTCACATTATTATTTCTGGCATTCCTTATGTTTCATTGTGCAACTTTCTTTCTTCTTGATGTGTCTTTTTTTTGGTGGTGTCATTGGGTTTGATTTCCTCTAAGAGTGTGATATTTATTTTATCATTGAATTTTCTACTCTTGGAGACATTAGGCACAATGTTCCCTAAGAATATACCTTACATGAACTAAGAAATATCCTTTTGAACAAACCTTTATTTATATATTTTTTCATAAGTGTTTAGCATAATACAACTTGTTAACCTTGTGAAGCTCGAAGTTTTTTTTTTTTGTTTTGTTGCACCCTATCAAAGTTATTAGAGCAATAGGTTTGGTATGGTTAGAATAGTGAGATCTTGTAGACCTGGCATTACTTTCTAACTAAGCCACTTTTTTGGGGGGATCACCTAGTGGACAACCTAAGGTTTCATTAGCCCAAAGTGAGTGTGCATTTTTGTTTGCATCGTGGACATTGAGTTTCACTTGTGAAATATTTTGTACAAATAGCTAAGATGTATTCCACATTCCATTGCTTACTTAAGGCTTGATCCACCATTTTCTTTTAGACAAAAATCTGAGGCATGTTCCACATCATGTTGGATAGTCGAGGCTTGATCTGTAATTTTTTTTCTTTTACCTTTCCTTTTAGTCTTTGATGTTGTATGATTGAGTAATCTTTTTGTTGCTGCATACATATTTTTTGAATGTCTATTTTAGTGTGAGTTTGACACAAGGTCATCCTCTCACTAAAGTGGGGGCTAAATTTAGTGTAGAAAAATGTATCCATTTTTCATTTTCACACTTAATTTGGAATTAATATTAAAATGGACTTAACTGTGCCTTATTTTTGGTGTTGTAAAGTGTAACTCTTTACACTTTCACACTTATCTAGGACTCCTTTAATTAATTGAGCTTAATTTTCCCTAACTGGACCCTTTAATTCAAACCCAACCCTATTTAATTGTATTTTCGAAAGAGGAAACCAAACATTCATTAACTCCTTAACATAACACTTTTGATTGAGCAATGTATCTTCTAGGGTTAGGGATCTAGGACCCATTCAACCATGGGTGAATGGGTCCTCCTTTAGACCTAGGAACTAAATTTAAATTATGTTTTTGGTGGTATTTTAACATATTCAAATCCATATTCAGATGTCAGCTTGTGATATTTGAATTTCGGGAAATTAAGATTACATATCTATAAATATAAGGTTATTTCACTATGTTTCACCTAACATTTTTTATCTAAGAAATTTGATATTTCAAGAGAAATTCAAGGCATCCAAGAGTAGATTTATTGGATATTTATTGTAGAAATCAAGATCCAATTGTCATATCAAAGTCTTCTTGCGTCATGCATGTTTCTGGAGCAAATATGATGATGTAGGTTTCATGATCCATTCAAGCATTCACAACACTATTTCAAGTCAAGATTCAAGGTTCAAGATCCACATTCATTGAAGCCATTTCATGTAAGTTGTAGATTTACATTCTAAGGTTTATTCAAGGGTTTGGTGAGTTGTGACATTGAGTTGTTCATTGATCATTCCTTTCATGCTATTTTATTTCATTTCAAGGTTTGATTACCAAAACGGGGTTTGACCAAGGCAAACCCACATTCACCAAAAAAAAAAAATCCCTCTTGATTTGTGTTTGCAAATTTAGGTGGAAAAATATTGAAGATCTCTTGAAGAGAAAAGTGAAAGAACTTGTCAAAGTTGCAAAAGTTTTCATCTCATGGAAACTCACATACAAAAATTATTTCTAGCTTTCCAAACCTGAAGCCTGGGAAAATTGAAGGAATTAGATATGTAGTAGAGGCTCTTGAAAGTTGCAAACAAACCCTAACTCGGGACCCATTCTCCCTTGGGCGAATGAGTCTTAGATCAACTTCAACAACTAACTTTTGGTTACTGGTACACATCATCTCACCCTTCTCTGATCTGTGATTTGATTTCTATTTTTTCTTATTTTGAGTTTCATCTAGGTATTCCAAGTTATAGATTGCATTTTGGAGTTAGTTGACTATTTTTAGTTTTTCTCCCCAAACTGTTGTTTGACCAGGACCCTCGTCCTTTCAAACAAAGGAAATCTATAGATTCACACTTTGACATGATTTACCTAAGGTTTGATAGTCATTTCATTGTGTTGATCTCATTTCCTAATGAATTGAGGAAGAATATGTCCCTAAGTGGTTCATACCCCTATTTTGATCCACCTCCCCATAACACCATTTGTCTTCATTTCAATCATATATTATATAAGAATTATACTAAATATATAATCTTGATTCGAATTCCATTCCATTCCAATACCATATATTTCGACACCAATACCATGGTTGTTGATTCAAAAGCCTATGCATATAACTAAACTAGGGTATGCATGTTTTGATTGTTGAATATGTATATGCTTTAAATTAACATGTTGTGTATATATCCAATCTATGGTATGAAAATTTTTATTGAATTTTATAATATCTCTTGTGAACATATCACCACAACTATGTATATCATACAACCCTCTCTGTATATGTGGTGCAGGGGCACCTGAAGTTCCATTTTGTCTTTAATTTTGTATTTTTTTGGCTTTTAGGTGATAAATGGGTTTAAGTGGTTGATAAGGTCATTTATGACCATATCCTATGTATTCAATTCATTTTTGGTTGTGGGTTTAGTCGTTGGTGGAAAAAGTTGGAAAATTGCAAAAATTGTCAAAGTTGCCAAATTGTCATGCAACTTTTTTTGGAAAGTTGTCAAAAATGTGGTTTTAAATTACATGAAATTGTTAGAACATGGGAATAAATTGTAAATGGTTGTAAAAATCATGAACATGCTGAAATGGTTGAATGCAAGCATTATTGTACATTGATTAAATTTCAAACTAGGAGTGAAGGGAATGAAGTTTTTTTGGTGCTTTTCTATGGTTGCAACACATTCTATCTTATTGTACGGACTGTATGGTCCATGAATCATTCTAGAATCAATTGTAATTGATATACAAATTTTTTATTTTGTTTGATTAGTTTTCATTGAGTTTTAAGAAAGTTAGAGCCTTTTTTCTAAAAATGGGTTAAGTTTTTTTTGTGATTTTTTTTGAGTTTCAACAACTTATGTCCTCTTGTATGAGCTGCACAAACCATGGGATGACCTGAAATATATTTCATGTCATATACACATGAATATTCTTCTTCTTTTTTTTTGGTTTCATCAAATTTCATTAAGTTTTGTTAAAGTTATTGAATTTTTACTAGAAGTTGCCAAAACTCTAGCCAGGATAACCCGTGGGCCTTCAAAATGTGATATCTTTTGATTCCACTGCTCAAAAATTCTAAAAAATCACCCAAAATTATGGTTTTTCTTGTTCTTCAATATTTTCAAAGTGGGTGGTCCTAATATGCTACTATTTGGAAGGAATCTTCACTAGTTCGTTTCAAGTTAGGCATGAAAAATAGTGCAAAACCCTCATTTTGTGCTTGTTAGCTAAAACCCATGCATTATTTCTCAAATTTTGGAAGTGGTGAGTCTTGATTAGTGTTTTAGGAGTATGTGCAGACCAATATCAATATTTTTTAACACCTTGAAGGACTGGTTTTGAGTCTTATTTTGATTGTCCCAAGAGAATTGTGTCAAGACAGTTAAGGAAATGTTGTTGCACAAACATGCACGAGTCTAGATTGCATGTATGCATTTGAAAACCCATGGGAATCATGTTTAGGATTTTTATGAAAGGTATCCAAAGTTTTTATTGAGGTTTGAATGTTCTTTAAGGGTTTCTTTTGTTATAATGGAACCATCTTTCCTAGGTTGAACGTTGCAAAAGTTGTAGTTCCCATGATGGTGGTTTGTTTGTCATCTCATTTTGTTTGTGATTCATGGTTGTAAGACCCATGATAGGTCTTCCATGCATGTATATTTCCTCAAGTTGTTGAACCAATTTTTTTTATGCAGCCTTTTGTTAGTAGCCATGAAGTTGAATCTAGGATTACCAATGGAGTTGAGTTTTGAACCAAACCCTAATCTGCCTCTTGGGTCTCTTTTGAGTTATCCAATCCTTCCTCTGCATAAATATCATACCATGTGTCTATCTAGAGGGTTTTCATGCTATAAATATGATGTCAATTTCTATGTATATCCACCCATGCCCCTATATATTTGCAGTAAAAAATATAAGTATTTATTAAAACCCAATGCAATATGTTATAGATGATACAATAGTATAGATTTTGTATTGTTGTATACATTTTTGTAAAGGGGATTTTTAAGTGCCTCAAGAAAATGTCACATTTCACTATAACCAAACTATATAAAATTTATGTAAAGATTCATGTCTTGGCCTCTCTAAATGAAATAATGATGTACATTTTATGCTAGGAGGATCCTAGAAAAATGTGACTCCCAAGACCACCTTAAAAGAGAACACACCCTTAGATTGAGTGTTGGACCATGTGGAAACATTCTTATAATGTATTTGGGTGCTCATTTTTATAGAATAACAATTTCATTTCGTAGATGATAAGCCTAGTAGAGTATAAATGCATAAAATAATGATGGTGGAAATGATAAATTATGTAGGCTTAACTTAAATATTTTTAGGAGGATTTTAGATGGTTGAGATTTAGTCTTTGAACATAAGCTTGATCCAAGATCAAGAGAGCTAATAAGGAGAGGTGGATGGCATGAAATAGTTGCACATTATTTATTTTTTTAGGTAAAATAATAATTATTGATCATCTCAAATTAATTAGTGAGTAAAAAAACATATTGATAAGTTAATTGTTTGCATGAGGGAGTTAGGGGAAGTTGACTATTTCATGAAATAGTTAACCAAGTACATGGGTGAGTCAAGTTGATTGATTGATGAGTGAGATTAAGAGTGTGATTGAGTGGATGAGATAGCCTAGGTAGTTAACTAGGTGTTGGTTCCGTTTTACAATGTAACAAGGTTTGTATTCTAATCTACCTATGGAATTGCCAATTCCAATCAAGGGAAGCTCAAAGGACCTGGACAAACTGACAAGGACTTTAAAAAGCCTCCTACACTTCAGGCTCTGCAAGACCCAGGAGGGTAATCCCTTAATGTGTTTACAACCTCTACACCATTATTATAAAAAATATTAAAAATAACAGATAATCTCACTTAATAACTCAACATGATAGGATAATATCAAATAGAATTGGATGTTCATTGATAATATAAACTATCTAGAGAATGAGATAACTACAACACAATCCACAACATAAGATAGTCATTGACTTGCAATTTGTAGCAACCTCTAGGAAAAGACAAATAGCTACTGAAAATATATGAATAAGTACAACTTAGATCAGTGCCATATATCCATTGGAGGAGTCAAATTCATAATTATCTAAAGGTTTATGATAGACTTAACAGATAACATGTAAGATCCCTAACAATATTGCATTACAATTTCATTAGTATGCATTCTAACCCAATACTACTTATCAAATCCTTATATAGAACATATCTGCCTATAATCCCATTCAAGCATTTTAATTAATTCCTTGAAATAAAGCTAAAATAGAATCATACACACCATAACAGTGAGACGAATGAAACAACCCCTAGTTATCTTATTCAAAGTTCAGATATGTGTGTGTAATGGAGAGACATCAGCTTGAATTTATCATCTCAACTCAAATGCTAGTACTGTTATACAACATTAAATCCCCATGAACTCAAAACTTGTTACAAAATGACTCAAAAACTAAATTGTATTTTTCTCTAAAACCATTGAACTTTACAATTTTCTTTGCAACTTCACCTAGACTCGACCCAAAATTATCTAACTTACTAACCCATACTTTTGGCTTTGAAATCATTCTTATAGAAAATGAAGGAGCAAACAAACATCAGGCTAGAAAGTACACATGTCACTAGCCAATTGGAGCACTTGGTGACATTCCAAAAATCGTTACAACAACAATCACCCTGGAGAATATTCTTGTTCATCGCACCTGCTGAGAAAAGTTGATGCAACAACAAAAAAACAATAAGAATCCTGCACCATGACTACCACCTAAGCAAGACTGGAAACCATTGTAACTGCAACATTTGATTTACCACTCATTAGCAACTCATTCCTTTTAATATTCCTCAGTAAAATATTTAGTTACCCATCTCTCGTATTCTTCATCAGTCGACCAGTCAAAATTTATCACCTCATTTACCTTGGTACTATAAGGTGTGTATTTTACCACTACCTGATTTGCATCTCTTTTAAAAGATTCCAAAAATGAGTTGGAACTAATGATTTTACCCATACAGCTCACCAAAAAATCATAATCTAAGTCATCAAAAATTAATTTAATATGATTATTGATGACCTCACTTGCTTGATCCTGCCATTACTGGAGTGACCTTATTTTCCCCTACTCATCAATTATATTAGGTAACAATGTGTTACCCCAATCATTAAAATTCTTCACCAACTCCCTAATCTTCCTACTCAAATCATATGGTAGGGTCTGAAAACCATGCATTGATTTAACTAGTACTTGAGTAGGCTTTAATGATTGGGGCCTATTACTTGCATCAAACCTTGAGGCCTTATACATTACATCTAAATTACTAGCCCTAGGGATCCAATTTTCAATCAATGGTATCACTACCTCCTGATCCCTATCAATATTTTATTGCATATGATAATAAAGAATATAAAGAATGTATAGATGGAAATTTATTATCAACCCTCTCACTTAAATGTCTCAAGATAATAGTAACAATCTCCTTTTTCTTTGAAAGATATCCTTCCTCACTTACCTTCAAAGATGCCTGTAATTCATCAATTTTGTGCATGAGCTGCTTCTTTGTAGGATCCACAAAGAATTCTATTTCTTCATCAATTTCCTCTAAAGAAGGGGTGAAGGAAGGATTCTGACTGGGAGACCCTAGTGTGGAAACAATTGGAGAAGAAGGAGGTAAGCCCTGGTGTGGAAGGTAACATACTGATCCCCAGAGCACTTGATGTCTCCCCAATCTGTTTATACCTCAACCTTTCCACCTCAGTCTATAGCTCAACATTCTGTTGCTGCATCTTACTTTATTACTCAATCAAAAGGTTATACTTCTCCATTAGGCTCCTCTTTTCATCCTCCTCCCTTTTAGCAGTCTTTTGGGCCAATTTAGCCACATTGATAGTCAAATTAGTAGCCTCAGTGGTTGAGGTTTCTGAAGCTCTCTTTATTATTAGCCCTCCTCTTAAATTTGGGTTAATATTAGAAATATCTGGCTTTCTTCCTTGTGGGGCCAATGCCCAAATTTCCAAGGTTTCATACTCTTCACTGAAAGCAAAGTCTTGCAATGTTTCCTTGCCCTCTTCTTCGGAGTCTTGCAAGGGATGCTTGGAATTCAAAATATCATTAAAGGCTACTACATCTACAATGTCCCATTCAGGAAAAATCATTACACCAACCTGACTCACTAATTTTCTTCCTTCCTCAGGAGTGTTTCTCTTGAATTCTTCCATTAATTCAACTTTCACTTCCTCACCCTTCTCTTGGTCTTACCTGTCAGGTCTTAGTTCTCTTCTCTTCTTGCATTTATCCTGATATTCTTCAAATTTCATCCTCCATACCAATTGCAAGGATACAAGTCTTCAAAAATGCATTTTCATCTAGAAATTCCTTGCATGCCTCCATTCTTGCATCTTGTACACATTTGCATTTCATATCCAAATCAGATAAAACCAATTCAGCTGGCCTAGGAGGGGAAGGCATACTAACCTACATGTCCTGATCAGTAATAACAATTTCATCCATTAGATCCTCATGTGGTTGATCTATTCTTTGTGTCTTAGGTCTTGGCTCAAATGGTGGTGATGAGGGACTATCTTCTAGTGATGATTCTAAATCTATGATTTTAATTTCCCCAGACACTTTGAATTTTGGACTTGGATGTGAAGGAAATTTCATTATTTGCTTCCCCTTTTTGTCCACTTCTTCCTCATCACTGCTATCATCCTTTTTCCTCCTATAAATGGGCCTTCTTCCTGTGGGCTGATATGTTGGCCTTGTTTCAATTGGTCTGGCACCTTGTTATTTTACACCCAGACTCAGTTCTAAGTTTATCTTCTTGGTTCTCAAGGTGCCCATAATCTCGTTGAAGTTCTCCATCATAAAATCAAATTTTTTTATGGTGTGGAATGAACTCCAACAATGGATTATATTTTGGATCCATTTTGTGCACAATTTTTAATAGCTTATCATAACCTATCCATTTCTCCTTGTTCAACTCCTGCTTATTTAGGTCGAACTCATTTCTAATTAGGTCCTTAGGAAAGTTGAATTCATGCACAAACTTTCCAGCTTTTATTCTTTGTCTAAAAAGAGCAAAGAAACCCTCAGGATCATGTTGCCACTTTGGACCATAGCGCAAATGATAATCCTCAAAGAATTTCCCAAAATGTACCTAGCCTCCTTTTGAAAATGAAAAATCAGACACCACTATATAATCCAAGAAAAATGTTCATTTACCCCTCCCAGTGAGGTTGTCCTCATGGATACAGCTTATTTGCCAGATAACTTCTACAAACCCCACTCTTGGTTGTACATTGCATGTCAGTATATGGGGGGTTCCTTGAAAACCATATACTCTTAAAACAATGCTGATTGGGTATGGGATAATGTCACCCCAGTTATGGCAGACCTTCATTTTTTGCTTCCTCCCCTTTGGTCTGAGGAAATCGTGCAATTCCTTAGGGATCCTGGGTACATTTACCATCAGTCTAGCCCTCAATCTAGAAGCAAAATAATTATCAAATTTCACATAAGTGGTACTTTCCTTATTGCAAGATAAATATGTAGTCCATAACTGTACTGACAATATTTCTCCATCAACCGACTGCCTCAATTCCATCTTCTCAGAGAAAAAGTCAGCATTCTTGCACAAGAACATATACGTCAACATAGAATACCAAAAGAATTGCATGTCGGTATCATTTTTCTATAACTTTGACAACCCTTCATGTATCCTCTCAGCTAAGAAAGAAGCAAAGTCATAAGTCATAGAGAAGTTAGGGTGTTTTATTTGCACCCCCATGAACATGTATGCAATGGGCATCACCGTACTGGACTGAAACCCAAAATATGGCATAATGAATAAAAAGTGGCTAAGAAACTATTTGCAAAAAAAATTAATCTGAAAGGTTCTTGGTCACTTGGGCTAATATGAAATCTTGAACTTCCTACCCTAGCCAAATGAGGTGGAAGCAAATTAGCTCTAAAAAGAGACTTCAACTTTGCATATTCCTGCTTCATTTCCTCAAGATTAATAGGAACTAGATATTCATTTGGTTCACTCAAATCAAAAACTTGTTGGACTTCATCTTTGTTAATGCTTGACAAAACCCCTCCATCATTATCCCTGATGACTCGTGTGACAGGGTCATATCTTGTGGCCACTACTCTAAGTAGGTCTATATCAGGGAATACGTTTGGCACCACCAGCTTCCCCAAATCATACATCTAGCCATTTGAAAAGGGGTGAGGAAAATTCCTTTTTCCATACCACAATCTGAACATTTCCATTCCTGTGAGAGGAACCCTAGCATCAACTATGTTGGAGCAATTATATACTAACGCTTCCCCCAGGATTTTCCCTCGCATCAAAACCAATCCCTTCTTTCTATCATTCATTGATAAGGGCAATTGATCCAAGAAATCATCATACATGTTTCTTCTTAAAAAATCAATTTGGCCAGAATGTTGCTTTGGCGGTGCCATCTTGGACAAACTAGGGCCTCTTTATAACTTTACACTTCAAATAGCTAGGACTAACTAGGGATATGAAATTACATAACAACACACTGCAATTTCTCACAATTTAAATAAACTATAGCCCTAACGTTTATCAACAAACCCTATGATAAGTATAGCAAATATTTTCCCAAATTCAAGTGTAGAAGTAACCAGAAAACACAAGAATTGACTCACGGTTTTGTGCTTGAAAAAATCCCAAACTCTGGCTACAAAGACTCACAATTCGCTTTCGGCTCTGGGACTCCTCTACAAAATAATTGAATGCTTTTTGATACAAATAAAGTAGGATAATGTATTTTATTTCTATCAAATGATGCCAGCTAGTGTCTCATCCACCATTAAAGCTCACTCACGCACTGCATGAATGACTCCAACCATATTTGATGCAAATTTAAATTCTAGCTATCGATCCTTCAGTTAGATAAAATCATCGAACAACCTCCTTCAAAACAAGCTAACACAATCACCAACATGGCAATAAAGGGCCCACCATACCATACACTACCAAGGAAATCCATGTGGCAGTCGCACGTGATATCGCAATCAGTAAAGACCTTGCAACTTATGATCATGTGATGGTGGGCAACTGTAGATCTTGAGCATCGGTGATCTTGTTCCTTCAACATAGTCACCAACCTTATCATTAACTATCGAGCAGCTTTCCCATCAAGATTATAACATACCCATTGATTTAAAACATGTGCATCTTAAGAACACTTTAGTAATCTGTCGTCTAATGTATTAAGACCAAATTAATTCACCAAGGTGCTATCCTTATTCCCTCGGTAGATGAGACACGTGGCACCCACCCATGATATCGTGATCAATAAAAACCTTGCAATTCCCGATCACATGATGGCGGGCAGCCATTGAGATCTAACAATATTAGATCGATAGTCATTCAAACGTATCCCCTTTGGCCTCACTAGATAGGACACACGGCGCTCACCTGTGATATCACGATCAACCAAAGTAGTGTGGTGGGGTCATCGCGGGATGGTGGGGAGTGACTGAGATCAAACGATAGTTGATAAAAAGTTTCACAAATTTTATCCCTCTGTGAAATAAAAAAATTATTAAAAGGACAAGGGGACATCACTAGGTGGACAATAAACAAAGACATAAGTTTATTCTGACACCATGAAAGACCAATAACATAAGGCAGGGCAGGAATGGAACACAAGGAGGAAAATTTAAAGTTTCATTAGTGGCTCTAGTTGGGGATGTTCATTCCACTAGAATGAAGCGAGAATTCAAAATCTCAGGTAGAGCAGACCAAGATGCAGAGATGACCAAAAAGGGATTGTTTGGAAAAAACAACCTGAACTATGTGCAAAACATATACAAAATATACAAACCTAAACTACTCTTCATGGAAAAACACACTTCAAGTGAAGTATAACTTCAAGAACTGTCCATGAACTGGTAGTTCAAGAATATCCCCTATCATATTTTGGAGGAAGTATGAATCTTCACCCCACTTACCATTTATCAAAAATTGACCCAACCAGATTACGTCAAATTTCCCATGTTTCCCTTTATCCTCCAATCTGGCATTCCACATTAAAACCAAATCTCCATCTTTGAAATTCCTTGTAGTTTCCCTTTTGTCATGTAGATTCTTTACTTGTAACTGCAATTTTGCATTTCTCTTTTGAGCTTCCCTCCTAGTTTCATCTGATTCTATAAGAGCTTCCACTCTCAATTGCATCTCATCATCAATTTCATTATCATACATCTAGACAAAATTATACATTTCCTTTAAGTTATTTTGGGGCAACCTGGAATTTATCACATAAACGAAGTCAAACGGGGCACAACCTATTGCCTTCTTCATAGTTACCCTATCTGCCCAGACTGCTAATCTTAGCTTAGAATCCCAAGCCTTTTTATTTTGATCCAAGATTCTTTTAATGATCTTCATCAAGCTTTTATTGCTTGATTCTTGTCCATTTCCCTGTGGGTGGTATGGTGATGAATAATAAATTTGGATGCCATGCTTCTCACAAAATTCTATGTATTCCTCAAATCTGAAACACATTGCATTGTTTGACACAATCCTTTCTGGACATCCAAACCTAGTCAATATGTTGCTCATCAAGAAGTCAATTACCACTTTACCAGTGGATTTCTTTGTTGGAATTGCTTCCACCCATTTGGTGAAATAGTCAGTTGCCACCAGTATCCATGAGTGACCTCCACTAGATTTACATGCTATCTCTCCTACAAAATCAATACCCTACTATTGGAATGGAGCTTGTACTATAACTAGTTTTAAAGGCAAGTTACCAGAAAACTTTAACTTACTAGAGAAACATTGACAAGCATCACATGTCTTCACTAGTTGGTGTGCATCCTTAAAAACTGCAGGCCACCAAAATCCAGCCCTCATTATCTTATGTGTAGTTGTTTTATCCATATAATGCCATCCACAAACTCCACCATGCATCTCACTCAAAAGTTCTTGTGTTTGATCTTGGTCAACACACTTCAACATGACACCTTCTCCATTTCTCCACCAGAGCTTTCCAGCTATGATAGCATATTTGATAGCATGTAAATTCAATGTCCTTTTCTCATTTTCACTCAAATTTTCAAGACATTTCATTCTTTGGAAATAATATATCACATCTTTATACCATTCAGAATGCTCCATATCACATATGTGTTATCTATTTTCCTCTTCCAACAAATTTATCTAATTTTCTTCCATATTACTTTGGGCCATAAGCTTGGCCAATCCTTGTCCTCTTACTAGTTTAGTAATTTGAACATCAATATTGAATTCTTGGATCCTATTTATCCACCTACACCTTCTTCCTGAAACTTCTTGTTGTGTGAAAATGTCCTTAACAACAACACTAGGCACATTGGAGATTATAGTAGCTCCCATCAAATAAGGCCTAAAATCCTTTACTGCTTTTACCAGTGCATATGCCTATTTTTCATTTATATCATACTTAAGTTCTGTAGCTTGTAAATATTTGTTGAAAAAGGCTATAGGCTATTCGAAACCTTCTGCATTCTTTCGCAACAACACAACTGCAATTGTGTGGAAAGAAGCAAATGAAAAAATATGTAAAGGTTTGGAAAAATTAGGGGTTCTTAACACAAGAGCCTCCTTTATTGCTTGCTTAATGGACTGGAAAGCTTGCATAGACTCCTCATCCCATTCAACCTTGGCTCCTTTCTTGAGCATTTTAGAAATAGGGTGAACTATCTCAGCAAAATTTGTCAAAAATCTCCTTAAGAAGTTTATTTGTCCAAGGAAATATTGTATTCCTTTGAAATTTCGGGGTTGTGGAACTTTATCTATTGCAATTACCCTCTCTGGATCAATTTTTACTCCATCCTTAGAAACAATATGTCCCAATAATTTTCCCTCTAATACTCCAAATACACATTTATTTGGATTCAAAGAAATACCATGCTCCAGAGCCCTAATGAATATCTTCTCCAGATGCTCACAATGATCCTCTTCCTTTTTAGAATATGCTTTCAAGTAATCTTGGTAGATCACCAAATTTTTTTTAATGAAATCTAAGAATGCCACATCCATGGTTCTCTGAAAAGTAGCCCTTGCATTTGTTAGACCAAATGTAATCCTTACATAAACATATGTTCCCCATGGTGTAGTGAAAGTTGTCTTAAACTACTCAAATTATTTGACCATGAGCTGGTTGTAACCAGAGAAACCATCCACCATAGACATCAATTCACAGCCTGTCACCCTTTGCAACATGGCTTCCATATTGGGTAATGGATAATTGTCTTTTAATGAGGACATATTCAAATTTATGAAATCTACACATAACCTGATGTCTCCACTTTTCTTCCTTACTGGTACCAAGTTTGATACCCAGGATGAATGTCTGATTGGCTTGATGATTCTAGCATCACTTAATTTCATTAATTCTTCTTGCAGTTTGGGGGCTAAAGTGGGATTAATAGGCCTTTGCTTTTGTCTGAATGGCTTGGCGTCATTACGCAAAGGAATCTCATTTTGGAAAATATCCTCCCTATATGCCTTAAGATCATCATATGACCAGGAAAACACATGCCTAAACTTCCTTAATAAGTCAATTAGCATCCTTATCACCTTTGGTGACATTTTCTTTCCAATATACACCTTCTTTGGGGATGCTTTTGTTCCAAGATTTATCTCTTCCAAGTCATCATGATGGGAAACAATATGATTAGCCTTTGTCTTATCTTGATTATCAAACACCCTTTCTATTACAACTAGACCCTTAGGAATTGTATTTGTCTTTAACTGAATGACCTCACTTCCAAATATAGTATCCTTACCATCAACATTTTCAACAAAAGCTCCAAAGTCAATTTCTTAATTTTCATATTCACCCACACAATTCAAAAATCTTAATATATCATCATCATTATCAAAAAATTGCCAATTTTTATGTTATCAGGAATAGATGGCCTGGTTTGCACCTCATAAGTCATATCATCTAGTTTTACTGCAATATTGGCTAATAAATCAGCCACTTTATTTTGTCCTCTCTCCATCCATCCTATGCCAAATGCATCAAAGCTCTCCAATTCATCCCAAATAGCATTCCTATACTGTTTCAACCTCTTATTCTTTGATACATACTTGGATCTAACTTGGGAAACCACAAGCTCAGAATCCCCAATTGCCTTGAGCTTCTTGATCCCATATTTTCCAGCCAATCTCAACCCCAATAACAAGGCTTCATACTCTACCACATTATTTGTGCATTCAAATAAAAGAGTAAAAGAGAACTTGAATTCCTTTCCACTTGGTGATCGCAAAAAAACACCTGCACTAGATCCTTCCTTTGAACTTGCACCATCAAAATACATAGTCGACAAGTCATCAAATTCTGACAATTGTTTTATTTTTGTATCAATCAATGCAATAGGCTTATCACAATTGCTAGGCAATTTCTCAACCCTGAATTCATTTATACCACTGTCAATAAAACATGTAGTGTTCTCAATTGGGCCATGCTCAATCATATGAGGTACTTTGGATTCTCTTTCAATTTTGACATCCTTACCATCAATGGAGAAAGTAGCAAATGAAAAATCACACTGCATGGTACCCCCCATTGATGCACTCCATTTTCTTGACAAAAGCATTCCAAAATGAGGTGGGATGTCTACAACTAATATAGTCATTACTAAATCCTTGTCAGGGTACTGAGTCAATTTATAAGGCAATGCTCTAATAGTTCAAACAACTGGCACTTCTCTTGAATCCATAGCATAACATTTACCTTGAGGAGTATCTACTGTCAAGCGCATTGCCTCCATTATTTTGACTGGCATAACATTATTTGATGCACCTGAATCTATCATACAATTCCTTAACGTTTTCCCATTTATATCCACACATAAGAAAAAGGGGCTATATTTTCAAGGCACATATTAATAAAATTTCCTAAATATACAAGGGGAATTTGTGACACAATTCCCTCCACTTCTTTATCACCTCCTTGTTTAGTCTTATTACTAGCAACATCTGTGATCAAGGCTATTGTATTTTCTTTGTGTTCATTGATTATCATAATTTCTAACAGAGGTACGGTTACTTTAACCTGAGAAAAAACATGAAACATATCTATAGGTGTATATTTAGGGAAATTAGACATCATACCTTCATCATTTTCCCTTTTCTCAAGTTGATTACTTCCTCCTATCTTTTTTTGCTTCTTATCCTCTGCAGCAGGTTCAACTAACTTTATAATCACCTTGGTCTTCACCAATGACAAAGTCACATCTTCTTGAGGCTTTGGGTTTCATTCCTTTTGGTCCAAACCTTATCATTCTTAACCTCTTTGACTTTTATAGAATCCTTTTTTTTGTCAACCTTAATACCCTTGTTTTTGTCCTTTTGTTCTTTAATAAACAGGCCAGTAGGTTTACCCTGTTCACCACCCATAGTTCTATTTCTTAGTTGAAGTGAACTTCTCATTTGAGCAGCCATTTCCTCAGTCAGTTTTTCAATCTCTTCTTCTAATGGTCTCCTTAAGGACACTGAACCTTTAACTTGTTCCATATTGCAAGAATTATGATCAAAATCACCTTCCTCATCAGAAAAAACCTATTGATGATACATCTCACTTCTCTGCCTCTAATTATCCACATCATCTTCCTATATTTCATCATCAGAGGAACATTTTGCCTCATTAATGAATGATCTGGCTATACAAACATCTACATCATCCTGCTCATATTCCGATGTTTGATCATGAACATCCTATTCTACTTCCTCAACAACAAGCAACTGAGCGATACCACAATAATTTTGATCATGTGGATATTCACACACTTCATACCATGGTCTATCTGCTACTAGATTCACTAAATGTTTCTGTAAGGGGTCTGGAGTATGCTGATCATATTTAGGCTTCTGGCTAGGCAAAATTGGTTTTCCATCTTTCCAAATTGTATAAGGATAATTTTGCAATCTAAGCAGCCTATCATTTTTATTATAGGGTTTCCTTTCATTTCCTATACCCTTCTCTTGCTTGGAAATAGTTTTCTTTATGTATTTCAAAGTACTATAAACCTTTTCCCATTTTTCATCATCTTTAGGCTTTGCAAAATGAACCTTCTCAGTCTTATTCTTAGGATTTTTTAAGAGTGTAGGTTCTTCTCTCCTACCATACTTCCCAGAAGCTCTTCTATTACTCTCAATATTTATAGCCACCCTAAATGCATCCCTCATTGTCTGAGGGTCCTTATCTCTGAGGAGATATGCCATTTTAGCATCAAAACCATTGAAATATGTGGTTAAACAAACATTTTCATCAAGCCTCAAAACTTGAAACAACTTATACATTGCTTTCTGAAATCTTAAATTAAACTCTGTCATAGGCTCATTAAATGCCTTCTTGATGTTATTAAATTTATTTAACATGAAACTGGCATTAGTTTTATCACCATACTGCTCCTTGAAACACTTTTCAAACTCATCCCATGAACCAATACTAGCATTAGGTAGACCTATATACCAATCCCTCACATCTTCTACTAGAGATTGTACAAAAAATTTCATTACAACATCTTCATGTTCTACCTCATAATCATTTAGCATATCAATAAAATATTTCAAGTGCTCCTCTATTGTCACAACATTATTTCCAGTAAACTTATTCATCTTTTCTCTCAAGTTAGCAGGGATGGAATTTGGATAACTTGGAATACCATCAAAGAAAAATGGCCTATAACTTTCCAACTGTATAAGTCATCGTTGAAATATTCCTTCATTCTTCTAAGAATCAACATCAAACCCTAAATTTTGTACCCTAGAACCATCCTGATTTGGATTTACAAACCTAGCTACATGATTCTTCAGGCCAAAATTATTTATGGTGGGGTCTGGACTAATTTTAGGACCGTCCTTTAAAAATCTTGGTGATTTGATGAGGTTGCAGCTTGTGTAGCCTTATCCATGTTTTAAATCTTTAGGAAACTTATTTTCCTCTTCATTTTTGCATTTGCAGCCTCAATATTTGTTCTATCCAACTCTTATGCCAAAGCCTCACTCTCCTTCCTAGCCTTTTCTAGGGCAGACTCTGTTTGAAATGACACATGTGGGAAATATTGTTGAATGAAATGGGGAATCACCTTCTCATTTATTTTAATCCCCTCAACCTTTTACTTTCCCTTATCCAAGACAGGCTTAAGGTTTGTATTACTCGGTTGAGACTTAACATGATTTGAGGGCTTTGGGTCTATAGGTTTGGGTTGGACATCAATGTGGCCTACTGGGTTTTCTTTAGACACATGCTTTGTTTCCTTATTAGCAATCTTTTGTGCAACCGGACCCTCAACACTTGGTTTAGGTTCTTCTTGGTTCAAGAACTTCATTTTTTCCAACTGTCTCATCAACCTATCCCTTTCAATCACAACATTCCTCAACTCTGCTTCCCTTTCTTTTTCTCTTTTCATCCTATGCTCAACTTGCTCTTGGATTTCCTGCTTCAAGGAATTAATGTCTCCAAAAACATCGTCAGGGTCAGGAAAAGTCATATCAGAACTTGATGTATCATCTATATCTATTAAATTGACCCCTTCTAGTACATGTTTAGACAATAAAGGGTTTACATCATTTTTAGCAGGAGGAGGAGGCACATCACTAGTGCATTCTTTGTGATTGCTTCAACTTCTACTCCTACCTATTCTCTTTTCAACATATTTGACACTAACAAGCCCTTTATTCTAACATGTCACATCTTCTTGAACCGGTGTATGAAATAATGAATTAAAAAATACACAACTATCTGACTCTGAATTTCTAGACACCTCTTCAATATTTTCAGGGATAGGGTGTAAAATCTTATTTGTGCCTTGGTATACAGGGTTTTGTGACATAGGAGCAACATTACTAGATTCTAGTCTTTTCTTTATCCAGTCCTTCTTCTTCATTTTGGGAAGTTCACCTTCCAATTTTTGTTTTGAATGATTCTTCATGAATGACCTAGTGTTCTTCATTCTTCGTACTTGTCCAAAAGTTCTTTCCACTTATAATAAACCTTTCAAAATAAAATGCACACTAGTGTAGAGACTTCAGAGTTGCCACCCAATTTTCTTGGGAATACCAAATACCTAAAGACATGTGGTCGAATATAAAAACCTTTGGAACCTCATACTAACACCATACAAAAGTTCTTTACAACATAACTCCTAAAACTTATGAAAATAGAAGAAGTGGACAAACCTGACATAAAATTATAGGCTCAACCTTCAAATCATAGAAACACTATGAAAAATCTATGCAAAATGGACAACCGACACACTGACAAGAAATATTAAACTTAGCTCCCCAATAGAGTCGCCATTTTTTTGGTTCTGTTTTACAATATAACCAAGTTTGTCTTCTAATCTACCTATGGAATTGCCAATTCCAATCAAGGGTAGCTCGAAGGACCTAGACCAGCTGATGAGGACTTTAAAAAGCCTCCTATACTTTGGGCTCTACAAGACCCGAGAGGGTGATCCCTTAATGTGTTTACAACCTCTGCACCATTATTATAAACAACATTAACAATAATAGATAATCTCACTTAATAGCTCAACACGATAGGATAATATCAAATAGAATTGGTTGTTCATCGATAATATCAACTATCTAGAGCACGAGATAACTACAACACAATCCACATCATAAGATAGTCATTGATTTGAAATTTGTAAGAAGCTCTAGGAAGAGACAAATAGTTACTGAAAATATACGAATAAGTAAAACTTAGATCAGTGCCATATATCCATTGGAGGAGTCAAATTCATAAGTATCTAAAGGCTTATGAAAGATTTAACACATAACATATACGATCCCTGACAATATTGCATTAAAATTTCATCTGTATGCATTCTAACCCAATACTACTTATCAAATCTTTATACAAAACATATCCGCCTATAATCCCATTCAAACATTTTAATTAATTCCCTGAATTAAAGCTAAAATGGAATCATACACACTACAATAGTGAGATGAATGAAATCAACCCTTAGTTATCTTATTCAAAGTTTAGATATGCATGTACAATGGAGAGACATGAGCTTGAATTTATTATTTCAACTCAAATGCTAGTACTATTATACAACATTAAATCCCCATGAACTCAAATTTTTTTATAGAATGACTCAAAACCTAAATTTCATTTTTCTCTAAAACCATCAAACTTTACAATTTGCTTTGAAACTTCACCTTGACTTGACCCAAAATTATCTAACTTGCTAACCCATACTTCTAGCCTTGAAATCATTCTTATAGAAAATGAAGGAGCAAACAAGCATCAGGCCAGAAAGTACACATGTCACCAACCAATTGGAACACTTGGTGACATTAAAAAAATCGTTACAACATCAATCACCCTGGAGAATATTCTTGTTCATCGTACCCACTGAGAAAAGTTGATGCAGCAACAAAAAACCATAAGAATCCTGCACCACAACTGCCACCTAAGCAACACTGGAAACCATTGTAACTACAACATTTGATTTACCACTCGTTAGCAGCTCATTCCTTTTACTCTTCCTCAATCAAATATTTAGTTACCCATATCTTGTATTCTTCATCAGTCGTCCTGTCAAAATTAATCACCTCATTTACCTTGGTACTATAAGGTGTGTATTTTACCGCTACCTAATTTGCATCTCTTTCAAAAGATTCCAAAAATGAGCTAGAACTAATGATTTTATCCATACAGCTCACCAGCAAATCATAATCTGAGTAATCACAAATTAGTTTAATTTGATTATTGATGACCTCACTTGCTTGATCCTGCCATTGCTAGAGTGACCTGATTTTCTCCTGGTCATCAATTATATCAGGAAACAATGTGTTACCCCAATCATTAAAATTCTTCACCAATTCCCTGATCTTCCTACTCAAATCATCTGGTAGGGTCTGAAAACCATGCAGTGATTTAACTAGTACTTGAGTAGGCTTTAATGATTGGGGCCTATTACTTACATCAAACCTTGAGGCCTTATACATTACATCTAAATCACTGGCACTAGGGATCCAATTTTCAATCAATGGTATCACTACCTCCTGATCCCTATCAATATTCTTTATTGCATCTAATAATAAAGAATATAAAGAATGTATACATGGAAATTTATTATCAACCCTCTCACTTAAATGTCTCATGACACTGGTAACAATCTCCTTTTTCTTTGAAAGAGATCCTTCCTCACTTACCTTCAAAGATGCTTGTAATTCATCAATTTTGTGCATGAGCTGCTTCTTTGCAGGATCCACAGAGCATTCTATTTTTTCATCAATTTCCTCTGAAGAAGGGGTGAAGGAAGGATTCTGACTGGGAGACCCTAGTGTGGAAACAATTAGAGAAGCAGGAGGTACTGGCCCTGATGTGGAAGGTAACATACTGATCCCCGGAGCATTTGATGTCTCCCCAATCTGTTTATACCTCAACCTTTTGACCTTAGTCTGCAGCTCAACATTCTTTGGTTGCATCTTGTTGTATTGCTCAATAGAAATTTAATACTTCTCCATTAGGCTCCTCTTTTCGGCCTTCTCCCTTTCAACAGTCTTTTGGGATAATTTAGCCACATTCACAGTCAAATTAGTAGCCTCAATGGTTGAGGTCTCTGAAGTTCTCTTTATTATTAGCTCTCCTCTTAAATTTGGGTTTATATCAGAAACATCTGGCGTTCTTCCTTGTGGGGCCAATGCCCAAATTGCCAAGGTTTCATACTCTTCACTAAAAGCATAGTCTTGCAATGCTGCCTTGACCTCTTCTTCAAAGTCTTGCAAGGGATGCTTGGACTTCAAAATAGCATTAAATGATACTACATCTGTAATGTCCCATTGAGGAAAAATCATTACACCAGCCTGACTCACTAATTTTATTCCTTCCTCAGGAGTGATGCTCTTGAATTCTTAAATTAATTCAACTTTCACTTCCTCGTCATTCTCCTAGTCTGACCTATCAGGTCTTAGTTCTCTTCTCTTCTTGCATTTATCTTGATATTCTTCAAATTTCATCCTCCATACCAATTGCAAGAATACACGAGTCTGTAGAAATGTATTTTCATCTAGAAATTCCTTGCATGCCCCCATTCTTGCATCTTGTACACATTTTCCTTTCATATCCAAATTGGATAAAACCAATTCAACTGGCCTAGGAGGGGAAGGCATACCAACCTGTATGTCATGATCAGTAACAATAATTTCATCCATCAGATCCTCCTGTGGTTGATCAATTCTTTTCCTCTTAGGGCTTGCCTCAGATGGTGGTGATTAGGGACTATCTTCTGGTGATGATTCTAAATCAATGATTTTAATTTCCCCAGACACTTTGAATTTTGGACCTAGCTATGAAGGAAATTTCATTATTTGCTTCCCCTTTCTGTCCACTTCTTCCTCATCATTACTGTCATCCTTTTTTCTCCTGTAAATGGGCCTTCTTCCTGTAGGCTAATATGTTGGCCTTGTTTCAATTGGTCTGGCACCTTATTCTTGTACACCTAGACTTAATTCCAAGTTTATCTTCTTGGTTCTCAAGGTGCCCATAATCTCTTTGAAGTTCTCCATCATAAAATCAATTTTCTTATGGTGTGGACTAAGCTCCAACAATGGATCATATTTTAGATCTATTTTGTGTACAATGTCTAATAGCTTATCATAAGCTATCCATTTCTCCTTGTTCAACTCCTGCTTATTTAGGTCGAATTCGTTTCTAATCAGGTCCTCGTGAAAGTTGAAATTCATGCACAAACTTGCCAACTTTTATTATTTGTCTGAAAAGAGCAAATAAACCCTCAGGATCATGTTGTCACTTTGGAACACACGTCAAATGACAATCCTCAAAGAATTTCCCAAAATGCACCCAGCCTCCTTTTGAAAAGGAAAAATATTCCCTTAACCCTCCCAGTGAGGTTGTCCTCATGGATACAACCTATTTGCCACATAACTTCTACAAACCCCACTCTCGGTGGCACATTGCATGGTAGTATATGGGGGGTTCCTTGAAAACCATTTACTCTTAACACAATACTGATTGGGTATGGGATAATGTCACCCCAATTATGGCAAACCTTCAGTTCTTGCTTCCTCCTCTTCGGTATGAGGAAATCATGAAATTCCTTAGGGATCCTAAGTACATTTACCATCAGTCTATCCCTCAATCTAGAAGCAAAGCAATTATCAAATTGCACATAATTGTTGCTTTCCTTATTGCAAGATAAATCTGTAGTCCATAACTATACTGGCAATCTTTCTCCATCAACCAACTGCCTCAATTCCATCTTCTCATAGAAAAAGTCAGCATTCTTGCAGAAGAACATATACATCAACAAAGAATACCAAAAGAATTGCGTGCCGATATAATTTTTTTGCAACTTTGACAGCCCTTCATGTATCCTCTCAGCTAAGAAAGAACCAAAGTCATAAGTCACAAAGAAGTTAGGGTGTTGTATTTGCACCCCCATGAACATGTATGGAATGGGCATCACCGTAGCAGGACTGATACCCAAAATTTGGCATAATGAATAAAAAGTGGTGAAGAAATGATTTGCAAAACAATTTAATCTGAAAGGTTCTTTGTCACTGGGGCTAATATGAAATCATGAACCTCCTGCCCTAGCTAGATGCGATGGAAGCAACATAGCTCTAAAAAGAGACTTCAACCTTGCATATTCCTACTTCATTTCCTTAAGATTAATAGGAACCATATATTCATTCGGTTCACTAAAATCAAAAACCTGTTGGACCTCATCTTTGTTAATTCTTAACAAAACACCTCCATCATTATCCCTAATTACTCATGTGACAGGGTCATATCTTGTGGCCACTGCTCTAAGCAAGTCTATATCAGGGAATACGTTTGGCACCACCAACTTCCCCAAATTATACATCCAGCCATTTGAAAAGGGGTGAGGTAAATTCCTCTGTCCATACCACAATCTGAACATTTCCAATCCTATGAGAGGAACCCTAGCATTGACTATGTTGGAGCAATTATATACTAACCCTTCCCCTAGGATTTTCCCTCACATCAGAACCAATCCCTTATTTCTATCATTCGTTGATAAGGGAAATTGATCCAAGAAATCATCGTATAGGTTTCTTCTTAAAAAGTCAATTTGGCCAAACTAGGACTAACTAGGGATATGAAATTATAGAACAACACACTGTAATTTCTCAAAATTTAATTAAACTATAGCCCTAACATTTATCAACAAACCTTATGATAAGTATAGAAAATATTTTCCCAAATTCAAGTGTAGAAATAACCAAGAAACACAAGAATTGACTCACAATTTTGTGCTTGCAGAAATCCTAAACTCTGGCTGCAAAGACTCACAATTTTCTTTCGGCTCTAAGACTGCTCCGCAAAATACTTGAATGCTTTGTGATACAAATAAAGCAGGAGAATTGATTTTATTTCTATCAAATCATGCTAGCTAGTGTCTCATCTGCTATTAAAGCTCACTCGTGTGCTGCACGAATGACTCCAACCATATTTGATGCAAATTTAAATTCTAGCCATCAATCCTTCAGTTAGATCAAATCATTGAATGACCACCTTCAAAACAAGCTGACACAATCTCCAACATGGCAATAAAGGGCCCACCATACCATACATTGCCAAGGAAATCCATGTGGTGGTCACTCACGATATTGCAATCAGAAAGACCCTGCAAGTTATGATCAGGCAATGGTGGGTAACCGTAGATCTGGAAGCATCGGTGATCTTGTTCCTTCGACATAGTCACCAGCCTTATCATTAACTGTCGAATAGATTTACCATCACTATTGTAACATACCTGTTGATTTAAAACATGTGCATCTTAAGAACACTTTAGTAATCCGTCATCTATTGTATTAAGACCGAATTAATTCACCAAGGTGCTTTCCTTATTCCCTCGGCATATGAGACATGTGGCACCCTCTTGTGATATCTTAGTCAATAAAAACTTTGCAATTCTCAATCATGTGATGGCGGGTAGCCATTGAGATATGACAATATTAGATTGATGGTCATTTAAACTTATCCCCTTTGGCCTCACCAGATATGACACGCGGTGCCTTCCCTTGATATCGCGATCAACCAAAGTAGTGTGGTAGGGTAATCGCAGAATGACGGGGAGCGGCTGAGATCAAACTATAGTTGATCAACGATTGCTCAAATTTTATGCCTCTGCAAAATAAAACATTTATTAAAAGGACAAGGGGATATCACTAGGCGGATGGTAAATGACATAAGTTGTTTTTTAAACAATGAAACATAGAGCCAACCAAGACTTAGGAAAATAAAACCCCGCTGAGGAATTAAAGTATTTAGAACAAAGGGACCCGGCCTAAACAAAATGAGAGGACATAATTCATTTTAAAACACTTCAAAAAGATAACAGCAGAAAAGATCCCAACCAAGGCGTAAAATAAACACAAGGGTTTTACATGAAAATAAAGCAAAAACCCCAACTCAAGAAAAATTCTTACACCATGAAAGACCAGTAACATAAGGCAGGGTAGGAATGGAACACAAGGAGCAAAATTTGAAGTTCCATCACTAGGTGAATTGGATTTTAATTATTTAATTACTAATTAAATGAAATATATGTGCATATTAGGTGGAAAATAATATTTATCAATTATTAATGGATAATATGTGGAAAATAAATGGATAGTTATTGGATAATAAATGGATGATTATAACTCAATTTAATTAAATAATATGAATCATTTAATTAAATGATCATATACTAAGAGTGATAGGTGGTAAATAAATGATGAAACACTAATGTATTTTGATGATAAGTGATGAAATAATAATGGTGATGAAAAATGCTCTTAGTGTCTAGAAGGTGCATTAGTTTTTGGATAATTGAACAGGACACACAATTTCTTTCTTTTTTTAATGTTTTATGTTGTCATAAGATAAATTTATAGCATAAAATTGATGATAAAAATCTCTATAGGTTTTTCATGTATCAATTTATCATACCATTGGATTAACTTGAGTGATCAAGGATTCTAATGTGAGCGAATGATTAGTTGTGAGGGTTTATGGATTGAGAGTATTTTTGGGTCAAAAAAAATCTTGAACTTGAGTTCTATATTTTCTATGTGCCCTAAATTTTTTAATTATGTTTGAGGAGGGCTAAAAAGTATTGCAGGATTTGAAGAATTTAGGGGGGTTTTTCTAATTATTCTTTAAATACATTTTGTTTTTTAATGTTCTTGGGTTAAGGGTTTTCAATTGTTAGATTAGTAAATAAAAAATATGAAAAACTAGGAAAAAATTGAAACACAAAGATCATTTTTTACCTCTTCTACCACATGGAATCATTGATAAGTAACATAGTTAGCTAGGAGGAGAAAGTATAGAGGAATTCATCCTTTCAATATCACAATTTAATGAGAGAAAAATGAAAAGCATGGTCACAACCATTTTTTATTTTTATTTTGATAGAATATATGTGATCTTGCAATATTTCTCAAGGATCATTGATCCATAACACAATCATGCATTTCACTAACATGATGCTGATATATACTTAAATAGCATAAAAATATTTTTAGCCACCTTTTGGCCTCCATCTCCATACACAAACTCAAACTATTGAAAACGCGTATAAGATTATAAGATTGTATTGATGTGTCATATTTCTTTGTACAAACTACTCTAACATTTAAAGGACATTAAATTTACCCAATTCATAGTGTTGATAGTAAAATCTAACCCTTTCCCTGGTGTTAGTTAAAATTTAATAATGATTTACTCTCTATCTAAATAATTGTAATATAGATATATATTGCTCACTCTCTAAAAATTCTTATTAATAATTAAACCTTGATTCTCAAATGATAAAATAAAATCACTTATTGAAAAAAATATTTACAATCACTATACTAGAGGATACACTTTGAAAAATGAATTCATATTTTATTTTTAAATAAAATTTAATTTCCATTTTAACTTTTATTGACCCAATAAATAAGACACATAAGGTACTATAATTGCAACAAGAAGTTGGCCTTACACACTAAAAAATATTTTAGTATATAATACATCAAAGGATAACTATCACCAAAGCACTTGTTAGTAGATGGATTAAGATCTGCCTATTCAATCTATAATTTAAATTTTAAATATTAATATTAATAAGAACCAGATGAATATAGTGATTTATCACGAAAATATACTCACAATATAGATGAGACCATATGATTAATTAATATAGTGGTATTATATGTGGTTCCACATGTAATGCCTAACCTCAAAAACATAAGTAATACACATGTCTAATTCACTTAGATTAATAATAAATTTATATATATTGAAATATTGCATTTAAGAGAGAATATAAATTGTAACTACATATAAAATACCTATGGGTCAATACTATAAAATTTCTATGTAAGTAGGTCATTATTGAAGACCATGTCCTCTAATCTAGTGGACAAAAATAGTGAATCATGCTTGACACCATCCCAATCATCTAGGTCATCATTGCATAGACTTACACATGAACAATATTCATAAGTGGGAGGGAACATCAAGAAATTACCTCTTCACATATAGCTTCATTTGTATTAGTGCAAGGAATTTGGGTGACATGTTGAACTAAGGATTCTATTATCAAATAACTTGAAGAGCTATAACCTCTATAGTCTCCTTTGCAACTTACGGGAATATCACATGATTCATAGTTTTTTATGCAAGTAACTTTTAAGGTTGGTCAACTACCCAATGTGCCCTTATTTATACTATGTGGAGCCTTACCTCTACCTTGAAGTAAATTACTTGCATAAAAAACTATGTCGTGAGGGTTTATGGGTTGAGACTCTTTTCGGGTATGAACAATTTCTTGAATTTGAGCTGCATTTTGTTCTATATGACCTACAAAAATATGCCTAAGGAAAGTTAATAAGAAATGTTCCTATTGGAGAGTTTAGGGGAGTTTTCTTCTACATGTTCTTTGATTGTATTGTGTTTTTAGTGTTCATGGATTAAGGGTTTTTAGTTGTTGAATCATAAAATAAAAATAAAGATAAATAAAAAATAAAAAATATGAAAAAATATATAGAAATATGAACACAAAGACTAGAAAAATATTTTTTTAAACCTCTTCTAGCACATGAAATCATCGATAGGGAACATAGCAAGCTAAGAGAAGGATTTAAAGAGGAGGTTGTGTTTTTCAATATAACATTTTGATGAGAGGAAAATGAAAGACATGGCCACACGACCCTTACTTTTATTTTTGATAGAAGATATGTGATCACAATATGGCTTAGGGTTAAATTAGCCAGAATATAATCATGCACTTCACTAGCATTAACATGTTATATACTTCAAAATATTTAAAATACATTTTATCCACTTTTAAAAGATGTATAAGATTATATTGATGTGTCATTGTTCTTTGTACAAAAAACTCACATTTAAAGTGCATCACATTTCCCTCATTAATAGTGTCAATAGTGAAATCTAACCATTGGTGTTCGTTAAAGTTAAATAAATGATTTAGTCCTATCTAAATAATTGCAAGCATTGTGCACGCTCTAAATATTCTTATTGATAATTATAATTTTGATTCTCAAATGACAAAAATCAAATTAATTATTGAAAAAGACATTTACAACCATTATATCATAGGATACATTTTGAAAAATAAATCCATATTTTATTTTCTAATAAAGTTTACTTTCCATTATAACTTTTATTGACCCAATGAATAGACCACATTTTAAAGAAGGATTTCTTTGTTTTAATATATGTTATTATTGTTACTTATATTAAAGAAATGAAGAGTTGAACTTGATAGCTTTTAGGTTCCTACAACAACAACTTGCCGTTAAACCAAATGACTATGATATTAGTGTTTTTTGTTGAAGAGCTTTTTTGAAATTTGTCCTTTGAGACCTAAATTAGATAACACTTGCTCACATTTGACTTAAATATACGATTGTGTAGTTATTTATAAGCCAAAAGTATGCCCAACATATTAGTCTCACGTTTTGACGTAAATATTTTAATTAACAAATAATTTTCTTTTATCTAAATAAAATATAACATTTTAAATAGATTCTTAAAATGATTTATTAATAATATTTTGATATGATTTTCCAATTTAAAAAAACTATAATATTAAATTAGAAAGAGGACCATTCGCTATGAAAGAGGTAAATGAAGTAATACTTTGTTTCAGTGTGAGAGAGTAGTAGGTTTGCAGAGTCGAAGGTTTGAAAAATGGAACGTGCGTGGGCATGCCGCTGTGGAGTCATTTCAAGAGGTCATTTCGAAGGCTTTGTGGGGGAGAAATGAATGGGAATGACGCAGATTTTATGGCAGAAACAGTGAATTCCATGTACCTGGTGGACTCCGACTATCTCCAGTCCCCACGGTCTCTCTCGCTCGCGTGACGCTTGGAAAACGTCAACCAAACTTCTTACTTGACCCATTGGTCACAAAACTGCTCAGGTAAAAAACTGCTCAGGGAAGTGATGCCCTCCCTCCTTATAATTACTGTCGACCGTTTACACATATGCCAACGTCAAGGACTCTTTTTCCGATTCCAATCTGCTATTAAAAAGGGTTTGGAAAATGCATAAAATAATTAACTGGGTATGGATGGGGTTTTTTTAAAACCACTTTTGCTGCGGCTCTTACTCCCATAAACGCCCTGGTATGATGTTGGAATTGGTTTTTCATGGCCTACCTGCCTGCTTTATTTAATTTTCTTTCTTTCTCTAACAGATTTTCTTTTGAGGTTGACGCGCAGATCTTGGAGCGTAAGGGATTTGGACGATTTACAAGAAAAAGAGAAAGAGAGGGGCTTAGCGGGTCGACAGAATTGCAAAGCTCAGGAGGGATAGCGCCTGCTTTTGCTGGTGCTTGCGCTATCCATCCTGAGCTTTATAATTTCTTCATGCCTTGGATCTTCTTCAAATCCATTCGTTTCTGCGTGAGGTAAATACCTTCCCTCTTCCCCTTTCTCACTTGTCTTGTTTATGAAATTCTCTTGAGATGACGTTAATGCACGCTTAGCCTTAAATTATGAATGATTTTAGCACCCAATATGCCCTGGGTAGGGAGAAGCACTGTTGATATAGAAACTTCCTTTTTCCTATTATCAATCGATTTAATGGGCCACCACTTTAATTTATCCCCTACATCGTCTTCGTAGCTTACTGAATCGGCCGAGTATCCTTCAATTTTTCACTGTGTTTCTGGGTAAATTAATATAGACAGAAGCTTAATAAGTATGACAAGGAGCGGAACAAGTAATAGAGGAAAATGAAAAATACCTTCAAATGTAACAGCATAAGTAGTAAACATGACTTTCTCTTCATCGCCATTAATACTGAATTCTGCCATCATCAACTGTATAACTGGTCTGCAGTGAAATGGTAACACAAATTACGTTGCTCTCTCTTCAAAATAAAAATAACTTAAATATGCTTGTAAGAAATGTGGACAAATATATAAGAGCTTTTTTCTTAATATATTTGAATATTTCTAATATATAAGAGCATTTCTCACCTATTTTTTGTTCAAATTATTTTCTAATCCCTAAATCATCCATATATATAAATTTGATGACTTATTTAAAGCTTTCAAAAGATAATTCCAATCTGATTGACTGAGAGGAGAGTAGCTACCAGATTTGGATACAATGACGAGACTAAGAATTAGACAACTTAGATGGAAATCTGCAACCTGATGGGGTGGACAAATAGTTTTCAATTGCATAGAGATTTTTTTTTTGGTTGGTAACACATGATTTTTTAATTTAGTCCGAGTTAGGTGAGGCTACAAATTGGAGACCTCATCCCTAACATAAGTGTTGTGTGGTCTCACAACATGCCTCAAGACTAAAAAGACTTGGGGACCCAAGTGAAAAATATAATTCTTATGGTAGGAGCTAGCTAATTGGAAGATCATTGGAAGTGAAGAAAGGAAGAGAAATATTTGATAATAAGAAAGTACTTCATATTGTAAGTGTTTCGTCCACCGGATACCGGATACCAGAAACACATAAAAGGTGAAAGGTAATGTGAAGTTCAAGCGAAAGACTCTTGTCCAGTATGAAGCAGTATGATATGAAGGTTTTCGATAAAAGGGAGTCTGGTATAGTGGAGTTCTAGTATAACCGAGGTCTGGGAAAGTAAGTGGGTAAAGCTGAATACTAGGTATCGGGTTGCAATGTGAAATAAAATGTGAAATTTGAAATTTGTCTAATGATCCTGGTGACCCAATATATGTACAAGGATTTATGATATGCTTTTAAAAAGGCATGTTAATTATGGGATTTTTGTACTAACATTTGAATAATGGTTTTATTTAAATGAGATATTATAATTTTTTTTTTTTAAAACATGATTTAATATATGGAATTTGTGATTGTAGGAGATATCGATTGTTATGCAAAGTTCGGGTATGGATGGTTAGGAAAATTGTATTTGTGAAAAAATCTGATGGTATTACTAGGTTCGATGATGCACTTAAGGGACTCATGCTAGAACATAGTTCATTGCAAAGATGTGCCAGCTACTAGAATATCGGGATGCTGGAGTTCAAGCATGCAGTATTAAAGTGTATCTGTACTGGGGGTCATTCATTCCTGGAATGTTCAAATCGAGGAACCTAAAATATAGGAGTTCAACTTCCACTGATCACTCTGTTATAATGGGAAGCTTCTATATATTTTTGTTTGGATAGATTTGTTCAATTTCAAAAGGAATACTGACAAAGATGAAAAAGTAGAACCCAAAGAGCTTCAACGAGTAATTGGAGTTGACTTTCATTGACTTCAATTGCAATTCTCCTATTGGTCACAATATTTTGCATGCCTTGATGAGATTGGTCCCTTAGATTTCCTCTCATGTATTTGTCTTATCCTATCTGAGCCTTGTGTTCTATAAAAGGCCAAATGATACTTTATTTTTATTTAAGTTCAAAATTTGTGGATGTCAGAGGAGCATAATTTTTTTTAAGTTTTGTTCTTTTTTCCTATTTTCTGAACCATTTCAGTGTAGAAATTTGTATGCACGTAGACATTAATTTATATCAAATGTTTATGGATAGCTACCTATCTCAATATCTTTTGTAGTTGCTTTTGTAAGTTCGGCTGAACAAGTTGTATTTTGCGTCATTTAAGGGTGCATACAGAACCTACTCGGTGTCCATAAACGAAACCCTCTCTTTAAAAGTTTGCATCATTTTATATATAGTTGTGAAGTAATCTGGTGAAGTATAAAGCGGTTTGCTTTGTTTTGATTAATTCTTTGGGGCATCCGTGGAGAATAATCATGAGAAATTTTTATTTTTCAGTATTTTTTATACTTTGTTTTAGAATAGATGTTTAATATTTTGAAAATGTTCCAAAAAATTTAAATGAATGAAAGGAATTTTGTTGAAAATATTTCGTTTTCCATAAATTTTCCAAATGTTTAATGCTAAATCTACTTAAGTGATAGCAAAGAATTCGTGATATTTCATGAAATGTTATGGCAAATCTTTTGGTTTCATGATGTTTGAATTTATTGTTTTAGTTCAGATGTTATCTAAAATGTTCAAAGACTAACCATAGTCCCTTTGAGATTAACAACAATATCACATCATTACCTGAGAGCGACCCTAGTGCAACCATGACCTGGTTATTAGAGACTTGGGATTGAACGAAAGCCAATCTTTATCCTATGAATGCAAAATTTCCCTTTAGGTTGTCTTTGTTCCATATCTTTCAAGAAGGATAGGCTCTTCGCAGACTTGTCTGTGGAGATTTTATTTGATCTGTTTTCTATGAGTGAAATCGTCATCAATAGGAACTAGCACTAGAAGGAGGGTGTTTCTTTGATATTTTAGGTTTCATCCTTTGGAATTGGAGAATCATGCATTGAAATGTTAATTCTAAGTTTAGTCAAGAAGCTTGTAAATGAGAAATTGAATGCAATCTAGTTTTCATATGGAAGTTGGAAAACTTTGTAAAATCTTTAATCAAAAACTGCATCCTTTGAGTTTGTTTGCTTTTGGGAGAGTCACCGAGTGTAGAATTCATGATACAACTGATCATGGTGAACTTGAGTGTGATTTTTTTTAACAAAGGTAAGTTAGGCCATAAGTGGAGCAATTCCATTAATAGACGAAGTTTTAACTGATAAAAGAAAGGGATCATTAATGAGAAAAACATTTTTCCCTAGTGGAGATGGAAATATTAAAAAATTAACCGATATACCAAAACAGTTAGAAAAATGTGATTATTATAAAGAAAATTCTAACGCTTTGTAGGGAAATAGGCGAGAATGTCGAGATGTAGAGATATTTCATCACAAACGAGGGAACGAAATTGATGAATCATCATTCCCTGTATATGTAGAAAACATAGATAAGTAGATGGAGAAGGAAAATCGAGTGGGAAACGCGTGTATTGTACTTCAAGCTAGGAATTCACCAACTATAAAAAGACATTTTCCAGATTTTATACAAGAGACAAAATATCAAAGTTTTTACTTTCTCTCTTTCTGATAGTGATATAAATAGTGATATGTCTTGGTCTAACAAAATGCAAAGTGAAGACAGGGCCGAAGATATGAAGATTTTTAGAAGAGAAGGAAATAGAGAAATAAATGCAGGTGTTCATGAAAATGGACCAGGGCTGGGAGAAGGTACAATATTGTCACATTAGATGAAATGTGTGCAATTGGTCTCTAATGAGATCGTTTTCATACATTTGAGCCAAATTTTCAGTAAGTACACTTTTGAATTAATGATGTTTAAACACAGAAAATTCAAGATATTCCATTGTTACAATAGAATATTAAAATTTTTGATAAGACAATTTAAAGACAAATCTATTGTAATTCACACTAAAACTGTAGAGGAAATAGCCATAGAAATTGAAATAAATTTCTTTATTAGAGTTAATCTTTTGTTGTGTTAAAGTTAGGGTAGTTAGTTTAGTTTAGTATTTTAGTTTTTTTTTAGGGTTTTCTTTGTGCTTGTTTGTTCTCTTGCTTTGTTTTGTTCTTTTTCTTTTGTTTGGCCTCTACATTAGCAAATCTTGCTTAAATTTATCTTATGCATGAGAGTGAAATTCAAACATTTTGCAAAATTGAGCTAAAAGGAGAAATAATAAAGCCATTCATGGTAACACATTATTTTAAAAGGTACCAATAAATGTGTGTTTGTGAGTGTGTGTGTCACATATATACATCAGATATCAAAATCCTCATTCAAAAAAATTTAAAAATAAGATTCAAAAGGTGAGTGAGGAAAGTTGTGGATGATAGTAGTCATTCAGTCGATCTGGGACGCCTCTTCTATCAAGGCCAAATACCCTATGTAGGCGAGTTCCTGGTGAGTTTCAAAGTCTTGGATATGGAGATCAGTAAGAAAGGGCCAAAGTGGAACCACTTCCCCATGTTCCAAGAACTGAGGAATATCATCCATGGAGGGAATCCCAATGGTTGGATGTGCAACAACTAAGATGGTATCCAGATTCTCCAAGAATTTGGGCTTCACTATTAAGTTGGCAGTAGTGTGAATGTCTTCAATAGGTAGCCCAATGTCTAGAAGTGACACTACAAAGTGAGAAGCTATTCCAAAGTAAAAATGAAAGTAGCGGCTAGATGCAACATATCTTTCCCCAAGGACTAAGCATAATTTTGACACAATGAAACTAGAAGTCCTAATGATGAAGACCTTTTCAAGCATTTGTGATGTGATACTTCCTAAGAAAATGTTTTGTATACAAGAAAAACCTAAGAAAATTGGAGTTTCCATGGCTAAGAAGCAAATGCAAAGACACATAACAAAGCGGATTTACAAAAAATTAAAAAAAAGAGAAAGAAAACAGAAGTGTGGAGAATTCAAGAAAAAATGCATGAATTTATAGAGAGCCATAAGAAAAGTTGCGGTACATAGTTTCCTTGAGTAATTGTTTTTTGGGAAATCATATGCGAGGTGGCAACTGAACAATAATCTTCAAGATTAAAGGTTAAATCAAATAAATTATTTACACATATATGGTGAAGTTGCTTCAAATTTGAGCAGTATGGAGATTGCGAATCAAGCAAGTTGAAGATTTCAAAATTAATAGTGGTCTTTTCAAATTGTTTAAAAGAGTCATATTAATTCTAGAGGTGTTATGTGTGCAGGATACATAGGAAAATGATGCCAACAAGGCATTACACGTCATGACCCGAGTTAGTTGAAGAGATAATATGTGCTGAATAAGGCATGTGAATTTAATGCAAAATAATGTGATCGTGTTTCAAGATAATCATGACATTCTGATCCACTAAAGAAGTGCAACGCCATCAAGTTGAGATAGTTCTAGGAGAAATTTTAGTAGTTTCCATAAAATTTAATCGAAAGGGTGGTAACTAATGTTTCTAAATTTAGATTTAAATTTGGTGATTAAATTGTCTATTGCTAAATTTTAATTTATGCATATTTTTTAACATATAGCAAGCTACAGTTAGCTAGGATTTGGGATAAATTAGTGAAATTCAGTTGGAAACACACACCTACATGGAATCATTAAATAAGTTTTTGGGAAGTAGTGAATTGATGGAGGGATTTACATTGAATGAAAAATCAAAAAGTAACCTTTACTACCACTATAATTCCCAACCTAATAGTGGTGCTTCAATGCTTGCAAGTTGATAAAAGAGCTATTATTGCAATATTAAAAGTGAAAAATAACTCATTAGGCTATCCAAATAACTATACCGGGGCTATGGATGCCTGACCAACAGTAGAGCTATGTTTGGGTGAATTACGAAGATAACCTTATCGGGGCTATGGATGCTTGACTAGAAGCAAGGCTCTATTCCTAGTTGGCTTTGGAGGATTACTATATTATGTAGTTCAATGTTATTGAATTGATTCATTTTACTAAATTCCAAAAAATGGAATTAATCAGAGCACACATGGATGTTTTCGGTGGAGTTTTACTTTTTTATGCCAGAATCTAGGTAAAGGTAGAAAGCTATTGTTTTAAAATATGTTTAAGTTCTAATTTACAACTGGTGATTTAATTTCAAGTCTGATTTAAATTTGGTTTTATTGGTTGCAAGTTGTGTGGTCTCACAACATGCCCCAAGACTGAAAAGACTTGGGGACCCAAGTGAAAAATATAACTTTTATGCCAGGAGCTAGCTAATTGGAAGATCACCGAAAGTGAAGAAAGGAAGAGAGCTTTGATAATAAGAAAGTACTTCATATTGTAAATGTTTCGTGCACTGGATATCGGGTACCAAAAACATAGAAAAGGTGAGAGGTAATGTGAAGTACAAGCGAAAGACTTCGGTCCAGTATGAACTAGCCTGATATGAAGCTTTCTAGTAAAACAGAGTCTGGTATAGTGGAGTTCTAGTATAACCGAGGTCCGGGAAAGTAAGTGGGTAAAGTTGAATACCGAGTACCGACTACCTGGTTGCAATGTGAAATTAAATGTGAAATTTTAAATTTGTCTAATGATCCTGGTGATCTGGTATATGTACAAGGATTTATGATATGCTTTTAAAAAGGCATGTTAATTATGGGTTTTTTGTACTAACATTTGAATAATGGTTTTATTTACATGAGACGTTATAATTATTTTTTAAAAAGGGATTTAATATATGGAATTTGTGATTGTAGGAGATATCGATTGTCATGCAAAGTTTGAGTATGGACAGTCAAACAAATTTTAATTGCGAACAAATCTGATGGTATTACCAGGTTCGATGATGCACTTAAGGGGCTCATGCTGGAACGAAGTTCATTGCAAAGATGTGCCAATTACTCCAGAATATCAGGATTCTGGAGTTCAAGCATGTAGTAATAAAGTTTATCTATTATGGGGGTCATTCATTCCTGGAATTTTCAAATCAAGGAACCTGAAATATAGGAGTTTGACTTCCACCTAATCACTCTGTTATAATGGGAAGCTCCTATATATTTTTGTATGGATAGATTTGTTCGACTTGAGAAGGAATCCTAACAAAGATGAAAAAGTAGAACTTGAAGAGCTTCAACGAGTAAATTGAGTTGACTTCCATTGAATTCAATTGCAATTCTCCTATTGGTCACAATATTCCACATGCCTTGATGAGATTGGTCCCTTAGATTTCCTCTCATGTATTTGTCTTATCCTAGACCTGAGCCTTGTGTTCTATAAAAGGCCAAAGGATGCTTCATTTTTATTTAAGTTTAGTATTTGTGCATGTTGGAGGAGCATAATTTTTTTTAAGTTTTGTTCTTTTTTTTTCCTATTTTCTAAACCATTCTGGCATAAGAATTTGTATGCACGTAGACATTAATTGATATCAAAGCTTTATGGATAGCTACCTATCTCAATATATTTTATAGTTGTATTTGTAAGTTCAACCGAACAAGACTGTATGTTGCTTTGTTTAAGGGTGCATACAAAACCTACTTGGTGTCCATAAACAAAACCATCTCTTTAAAAGCTTGAACTATTTTATATGTAGTTGTGAAGCAATTTGGTGAAGTGTAAAATGGTTTTCTTTGTTTTGATTAATTCTCTGGGGCATCCATGGAGAATAATCGAGAGAAATTTTTATTTTTTAGATTTTTTATACTTTTTTTTAGAATAGATGTTTAATATTTTGAAAATGTTCCAAAAAAATTAAATGAATGAAAGGAATTTTGTTGAAATTTTTTCGTTTTCCATAAATTTTCTAAATGCTTAATGCTAAATCTACTTAAGTGATAGCAAATAATTCGTGATATTTCATGAAATGTTATGGAAAATATTTTGGTTTCATGATGTTGGAATTTATCATTTTAATTCAAATGTTATCTAAAATGTTCAAATACCAACCATAGTCCCTTTGAGATTAACAACAATATCACATTATTACCCGAGAGCGACCCTAGTGCAACCATGACCTAGTTATCAAAGACTTGGGATTAAACGAAAGCCAATCTTTTTCCTATGAATGTAGAATTTCCCTTTAGGTTGTCTTTGTTCCATATCTTTCAAGAAGGATAGGCTCTTCATGGTCTTGTCTGTGGATATTTTATTCGACCTATTTTCTATGAGTGAAATCATCATCAACGATAAGCTCACAACATTAACTTGAATAGTCCAAATCCATGAGCATAATAAATCCAAGAAGGGACAAATCCCACATGAACACTAGGCTAATGACTGTTTCGAGCATTAAGTCACTAGCATGAATGCCAACAACATGAATGTGAAGGTTCAAACTTGCAAATAGAATGGATTAGTGAAGGACACAATACCAATGATCATGATAGCCTAATGGGGCTTTGAACCTTAATTCCTGCAACAACAATACCATAATTTAACGATCGTACTAGGCCATGAATGACAATTACATATGGATTCTTGATAGAAAGGAAGATGTGGATCCTTAGCTACACTTCATGCAACACATCATAGAAAGAACTATCCTACATGGATCTATATGGAACTTTAGTACAAATAAACTGACATTAGCATTATATGAGAGTTATCTACATGGATGAATGTGGATCCTTATTTGCACATTATGTGGTAGTGTATTATAAGAAGAGCTATCCTAAATGATTCTATACTTGATGTGCTAGCAAAGTTGATCAATAATTTTTTAAGGGTTTGATTATATGAATGACAAGAGTGTATATAAGTATGTGAAAATTATCTTGCTAAGTGCAATATTCAATTGTGATGAATAACTGATTATGGATGAATAGTAATTTACCACTTATACACTTCAAAGTACCTAAAAAGTTGTATGGGATATGATTTTATTTGAATAAACTAATCAAGTAATCCATGGGAAGGATGGGGCTAATATAACAAATTTGATCATGATAAAATATGTCACTATAAGGAGCATTGTAACAAAAAAGGGATCAAATAATACATTAATATTAGGGGTTTCATTAAGTGCAATATGTAATAGAGTGACAATTGAGATCTGGTAGATGCAAAACCTAAATCATTTGAAAGCTAAGACTTACTGTGAAACAATATTGGCTTGCCTCAACAAACTATATGTTATGTGATGTGACTTGTCTATGCACAAAAAATATGATTTGTAGTATGCACTAATTTTTTAAATGCAATCTATATTTCAAAATTTATCACCTTATGTTTAAAATAAAATAAAAATGTATAAAATTCAAAATAAGTATTATTCTCAAATGTTTATGTTTTTGTGAAAATATTAAAGCTCATTCCATATATAAATTTTACTAAACATATATTTAGCTCATGTTTTAACAAAAAATAAAGATTTTCCTATGTACAGTTTTAGATTAAAAAATAATGATAAACTAGCACTCGCATGCACAGACATGCAACAATCAACCAATAGGGGTCTATCGTAAATGGCTATTTAGTGGGGAAGAAGTAGGAATTTTTTTTGTTGAATGGAATGTGGAATATAAAAAATCAATAATATTTACAAAGTGTGTTAATTATTCAATAGGAAGTAATATGAGGTTAGTTCATATCTCATTGGCTATGGGTATGAGATTACAAACCTTTTCCACAAAGATGAGAAATTGATCTGTGCATCTCCACATAGAAAATTACTAGTTAAAAATTGATTAATGAAAATGTAAAATAAAACTGTAGTCCATGTTGAATGAATCTAATTAGTTACAATGTATCAATTAATTTTAATTTTAAGCAAGTAATCATCAATAACTTTTTTTAATTAATATGTAATATTTAATAGTTTTAGTTACAATAGTTATTAAAATTTGATTTTACTTAATAATGTTAGAAATATAGTAAATTAATTCTCAACAAAAATAATTTTTTCATAAATTTATTCTTTAAAAATGATAATTGAAAAATTAAATCAAATATAAAATTTTAAATAATTATTTTTTCTAACAATAATAATTTCTCGCCAAAATTTTAAGATATGAGACAGTTTTATATCTCTATTTTAGTTTTATATTTATTAGCCCTAGATGCACATGTATATTTTAGCTTTTTTTCTAGGTTATTCAATCAATTAATTCATTATTATTTAATTATGTTAAGATACAAATGCATACAAATACATGGCAGATTTTTTAAAGAGTTATTATCTATGCCTTTAATTACTAATAATGCATTAAAAAGTATTCTTTAAAAAATGTAGTCGATAACTTTGGGTATCACATATTTTTGAAGAAAGAAAGATGTTTAATATTGAATACTTTTTATAATTACTATATATTCCATAATTTTGCAAATTTAACTTTTAGTATGCATGTGTTTTTTGGGTTAGTAGTAGTAAAATAAAATGGAGACAAGTATAAAGGATTCAAAAGTAGTCAATTACAAGGAAATTGAGAATAAAAATATCATTTTTTAATGAATTACTTCATAGTGAAATTGAAGACTCAATGACACCATCTTTGATAAAAAATAAATAGACCTCATGAAAAGAAGAGTGCAATGACACAATACACATTTTTTTTCATTGTTAGAATAAATGAATAAAAGATATGCCTTGCTTTGAGGTGACATCACGAAAGTCTCAAATACTTCCCTACCACTTGCTATGACATAAGAAACATGTTATAAACTATGTTTTTCGAAGCCAAGTGTATGTAAGAATTTGTGTACACATGTATCTATGTAAGAAGAAATATATTGCATTAAAATCCAAAACACAAAACCCACGCTTGTTATCCACCCTACCATATTGGCATCATGGAGCCTCAGGGACTCTACCCAAACCCCCAAGCAAGAAAATGAAACGTCCATGAAAAATTTTGTGGAGTTCCATTATGCATTGCACAATATAAAAGATGGGAAAAATCCAGTGTTTTCATTTATGATTTGTCGTATTGTAGTGTTTTTTTTGTTGCATTAACTTTGTAAAAAACAAGCATCATGATTTTGGGATGCTTTTGCATGCTTTAGCCTAGTGCCTGCAAATAGAAGAGAGGGGTATGTCAATGGAGAGGGAAGCACGATCAGGAAGGAACCATAAAAAAATAGTAAGTATATGGGTAAAATAAATATAGACTTGAACTGAAACTGGAAATAATCAAATATAATATTTACAATTGGTTCACCGAATCTATTTATTGATAATGGAAAATTTTTGTACTTACATGTATTGTTGATAGTGTTTAACAAGCGCGAGTAGCATTGGATTGAGTTGTTGGAGCATTAAACAATTTGAAATAGAAAATTTAGAATATACTAATTTTTTTGGATGTCTATTGTATCTATGCAACATTATAAAGGAAATCATATAGATCTACAATAAAAGAGGTTAGCATTATCTGTCTTAAATAGAAAGAGATAAAATGGAACATTTTGAATACATGGTAAAATATATAGTAGAGTCTATAATAACTAAAATGGTGTATCTAACTTCATAGACATATATATCGGTATAAATTTTCTCTTGCAAGTGCTTCTATTTGCATTGCATGGCTAAGATGTATATCCAAAAATGTGTATGTGAATCATGGACACATATAACAACCAATAACCAGAATGGAAAAGAAATTTTTTTGTGGGAAAACAATCATACATTTGACTTGAAAAAAGATAGTGTAGTGTACCCATTGCATTTTTGCATGTGTGTATAGTTATCTTTTCAGCTTATTTAAAAGACTATTTACATACAGTTGCTTATGAAGATGGCAATTTTCCCTAAAGTTATAACAACATTTATATTATGCAATTTTAAATGCATTTATATTAAAAATAGAATTACAATCTAAGGAACCATATAGTAAAAATGGTCATCAAATTGATAAGACAACTATTACATAGTCTGACAACTATTACATAATGAACAGTTTACTTTGTGGAACTGGGAAAAAGAATATCATAAAATATATTGATACAACACAAGAAATCTATATAACCATTGGCTTGTCAATTCAAAATTCAAGATACATTATTTGGCAGTAAATATTATAGGCAAAATAAACAAATTGTGAAAGAACTATTAGAAAAACACTTAAGAATCATAGGTAAATGCCAACTCTTATATAGATTGTTTGTCTTGTATGAATAAATTTAATGGTATTCTCTTTTCTTTGTTCTGTTTAATGGTGCCTATAATAGGTTGTTCATTCTCATAGTCCACACCTTCTATTCTAATGTTTACACATGAAATTCCCACCCTTCTTTTTTTTGCCAACCCAACCATGAGTAGGATTTATCGGTGTCAAGACAGAACAATCGCTAATGGCCGTTAGCAAGTTTCCCGAGGCTATCTATGATGATGTGGAATTTGGTAATTATGTGGGATGGAACTGGTAAAGCTGGAAGCATTGGACATGCAAGAAAAATGGCAAGCGATTACTTGCATGAGGGTTAATACATCTTGGAATTGTTGTACGATGGCATAGGAGGAAGTAAATGCAACATTCAATGTTGTAGTGTGGGAAATTATATTGTTTTTGGTTGAAATGTCATTCAAGGGTTTTAACACAGATGTGCTCTAAAATGTGCAATAAAATATATTGATTAAGTTACATTGTTGAAAGAGCCATTGTGGTCTTGGTTCTAGATAAGACTATAGTAAAAAATGTCACCTTCAGCTTGGTTCTCATTTTGTACATGACTACATTTGTTTCCTTTTTGGTTATTGGTTGTTATATGTGCCCATGTTTTGCAAACATATTTTTTCATATACATCTTAGCCATGGAATTCAAATAAAGTCATTTACATGGGCATTTTACATAATTGATTAATTTATTGTTCATGTTTTCTTGTTATATGTTTCTATCTTTTGTGTTATACCCATTTTGTAGACTTTAAAGAGATTATCGCTCTGTATGGATGGAGAAATTGTAGTTAAAACGAGAAATTGTTGTAATTTTTTTCCCCTTGGTTTATTGTTTTAGTTATCTCTATGCATCCTTATGCACCTTTTTAGTGATTATACAGTCTTTATAGTGTGTGAAATGAAGCTTTATGGATGGCTCTCTAGTTCAAACATATGAGAAAAAAAGAATATCATGAAACATATTGATACAAGATTCGAGCTATGTTCTTTTGTAATAAATATTGAAGAAAGTAGAGAAATTATAGTATAGGACGTGTTAGAGTGATTAATTTATTGTTCATATCTTTCAATCTTTTCTTATTGTTCCTTGTTATATGTTTGTATCTTTGACATTATACCCATTTTAGAGACTTCAAAGAGATTGTGCCTCTCTATGGATGGAGAAATTACAATTAAAGCTGCTTTCTTTTGTCAAAAAATATGGTCAAGGATAGTAATTTTTTTCTCCCTTCAATTATTGTTTATAGTTATCTCTGTGCTCCTTTGGTGTTATAGCCATTAACATAGGAGTAATTGCATATGTATATGTATATATATATATATATATATATATATATATATATATATATATATATATATATATATATGCAAAAGGTTAGTATGAAAGCATAAACATTTTGGAGATAAAAATAGTTTAGTGGCTGTTAAGTGTTATTCTAATAGCTCTTCTACAATTTCTCTATTCACCTATAATATTTAGTTGCAAGTAATGTACCTCAAATTTTCAATTAGGTCTATGGCGTTATACCCATTTTGCACAAGTTATTGAAGCCCATTGGCTTTACCACTTCTATTTAATGTGGGTTGACTACCAAATAATGTAGCTCAAATTTTCAATTGAAAACTCAACTCTTACATAGACTGCTTATCTTGTATTAATATGTTTAATGTGGGTTTTTGATCATGTGCCATTTACCTGTGATTCTTAACTATTTTTCTAATAGTTCTTTTACAATTCCTCTATTTTGTCTATAATATTTAGTGCCAAATAATGTAGCTTGAATTTTGAATTGAGAAGTCGACTGTTACATAGATTGCTTGTGTTGTATCAATATCCATCTATTCTATTCTCCATGGTCTTAAGGTCTATTTAATGTGGGTTTCCGACCATCTATGTTTTTCTTATGATTATTAAGTGTCTTTCCACTTATATAAGAGGTATTAGAATGAAACTTATCTGGTGCTAAATATTATATAGAAAATACACATCAAATAGAATTTTAAAATATGTAGCATAGAAGAGGCAAACTACAAGAATGAATAATTTATTATGGGGATCTGGAAAAACAAGTATCATGAAGAATAGTTTTTCATGGGGAACTTAAAATAGATGAGGGGAAATAAATATCATGGAACAAATTGATAGAATACATATAATATGTTCCATCCAAACAAAATAACCACAATAATTAATAGTTTGTTATAAGGAGCTTGAAACCGATGAGGGAAAAAGAATATCATGAAACATATTAGTACAAGACAAGCAGTCTATGTAATAGTTGCAAGATGTATTATAATAACACTTTAGAATCACACATAAATGGGATATCAATGGAAAACATTCACCTTTTTTCAATTTTCTTGGCCTGTGTATGTTTTTCTACCTCGCTTAAACTTGTATTTGATGTGGGGTTTTTGACCATCTATCATTTACATATGATTCTTAAGTGTTTATGTAACAGATGTTTTAGAATATCTCAAATGGAAGATCATCTAAAACAGATTTTAAATGGAAGTTTAACATCTAGTGAATAGAAGCTATAAACCACATATATGAAAACTTTCTTATACAGAGCTTCTATTGTACAAAATTCATATAGCACCAAGGATGAACAAAGATAACAACGAACAATAGCCAGAGGCTAGGGAGAATACATGGGCCAAAAAAATAGAAACCGATCAAAAGGTACAGGTCAATCTTATGTTTGATGAAGAATACATTAACTAAACTATGACAACAAAGACCTTGTTACATGAATCTTCAAAGAGATGAGAGAAAAAGGATATCATGAAACATATTAATACAAAACAAGCAATCTATGTAACAGTTGGCATTTTCCTATTGAATATTTGTTTGAAACTTCCACTGGGGTTTCCATCAGAGCAGTCGTGGTTAGAATTTTTCAGCGCATCTAGATAATTTTTTTCATTAGCTGAAAGGGTAACTATAGGAACATGGAAAAATGTAATATGTACAATATACTATATTTATTGTAGTCAAGTGCATGTAAGAATCCATGCATGAATGTATATATATATATAGAGCAACAAATATACGAAGGCTATCAAGCCATGGAGGAAGAAAAGGGTTGAATGTATAACTCAGGAAAATATAAATCTATAAAACGAACCTTGTTTACGCTTACAATTATGGTCGTCTTTTAGGTACCAATTGTCAGACACATGGGTTTCATATCTCCTTGTTCATCTATATTAACATTGAGCCCAACATGATATTATTCCAAAGCAACATTTTATTTGAATATATCAAAATATGTCTCTAGTTAGATGTGTATGGAACGGGAAAAGGGCATTGCAAAATGACTTACAAGAACAATAGATGCCAAAAAGCTATAGATTGTAGAGCAAAATAGTTGGGAAGCTTTGCAATCTGGTATCTAATGGAGGTGGATGACAGATTTTTCAGTAGTTTTCTATGAAACTAACACCATGGTGCGCCATTTCACAATGGAAGAAAAACAATAGACATCCTCATATTAGAACAATGAATATTACATGTACTCCCTTTCGTGGCATTGCGCAACAATTCTAGGATGTATCAACCCTCATGGGATAAAAAACCTACCATTCTATTTCCGTTGAACAAGGAAACTAGTTCCACGACTGACAAACCATGTGGTCAACAAACTCCATCATCGTTGTAAACAGGCTCGAGCAACCCATCGCAAATAGCATGGATTTTTATCATATATGAGAAAAAAAAGAAATGTAGATAAGACTATATATTTCTGAGTGCAATATACATGAAGAGTGAAATAATGAAATAATGAAAAGAGAATTTTGTATATCAACATTTGTAGCTATTTGAATAAAATAAAGCTAATAGAAAAGATAACAAGAAGACATAAGAATCTATGGAAGCAAAGCATAAAGGAAAAATGTAAAAACTTAGGGTATATAGGCAAAGAAAATAGAAACAAAACATGGTGACAAAATTTTAAACTTATTAGTCAAATGGAACACAATTTCTTTTGAGAATGTTTCTAGAGTATGTGTATATATAGTTTAATATACTGGAATGTTCAAAACACGTTATTGAATTATAGAAATTTTGGGCTCTACTTATTGTTGGTTGCAATCTTTATGCATCCTTGACACTTGAAATTGTTTGTATCTACATATGTATCAATTTGTGACATCTGCAACTGTATCTTTAGAGTACTGCATGTTAAAATCGGTTGAAAGACAATTGTAGGTATGCTGATAAAGAATTGACATCATGGAATTTAAAAAGACTTGGACAAACATAGGTAGGTGAATATACAAAAGAGTGTGTTCTTCTAAATTCCATATAAAAAAAGTATGACACAAAATTTTTTTGAAATGAGAAATCAACAGATTAATATTTATGGGTGCATATTTGCATATCAAATTTAACAAAAACTATATTGTTGAAGGTACAAAAGATACTAAATAGGAACAAAATTATCTTTAATGTGTAAAGCTAAAGAGGATGCAAAGCATTTAATAAATGGGGGGAAATTTAATGTGGCAGTCAAACAAAGAGTATATAGGCACAAAAAATGGGAAACAAAGCATAGGTGCATAATTTAAAATAATTAGTGAATTACACCACAATGTTGTTGAAAATGTTTCTAGAATACTTGAATATTCTACAGTAGAAAAAAGGACCTCTTGCTTGACATGGGAATAATTCATGATAAATTGGACTTAATGAGGCCTTGATTTGGTGTTGAAAGGTGTTTTACACATCCACACTAGGTCTTGGACCCTTTCAATTTGAATAAAATGCATTTATTCATGTCTTGTAAAGGTGTTGTAAAGTGTTATAAAGGACTTTCATGCTTTTCGAGACTTAATGAACCCATTTTACCTTAATTCAACATTATAAAATGTATTTAATTACATCTTCACATCAATCTAGAAGCCTTGTGAAATAAACTTAATGTTATTCTAGTGTTGTAGTGTGTTTTACACATTCACATTGGTTCTTGTGCCTTTTTAGGCTGTGTTGAACTTATTTTAGTGTTGTAAAGTGTATTTAATCACACTTTCACATTGAATTCTGTGTCCCAAGCCCTAATTGACCTTTACATCATCACTAATAGGCCCCCATTACCTAAAATTGTGCATCCCAAGGCAATATTTGATCAAATCATTGACAAAGTCATCATAAAAACCTTATTTCCTTATTTCCTGGCATCTTATTTGGAAAAATGGCCCCTGTGGGACCGATTCACCATCCATGGTGAATCAGTCCCATCCAGGTGGGACCCATTCACCATGCCTGGTGAGTGAATCCCATTTGGGCTAATTTTGACCTTTGAGTGGGGAAAACTAAAATTTAAGTTTATTATTTTCACATGTCTACCTTTGGGATCTAATTTACAGTCTAATAAGGAAAATTGCCTATAAAATCAAGTCTCTAAACCCTAAATCATAACCATTCTTCATTATTCATCCATAATTCTTCCATTTGAAGCCAAGTAAATTAGGGTTTCTTCATTTCAAGTCATAAAGATAGCAATTTCAGACATTCAAGGGAAAATTATTGATGATTTGTTGTAGAAATTCAAGATCAAACATCATGGAAAGGTATTAACTTCATTTTCTCATGCTTTAATACCTTCTTTCATCATTTTGGTTTAATTACCTAAAAGGGGTTTGACGAAGGCAAACCCTCATGCCCTAACATCCAACATTTCTCTTTCTCTTCTTACGTGTTTGCAGATTTAGACATCTTGGAAGCTAGGAAATCATTAGGAATCAAGTTAAAAATTCATTTAGGTCTTTCCTTCATTTTCTAAGGAAAAATATCCATCAAAAGTCACTTTCAGACCCAAAAATTAGAGTTTCAGAAGTAGACACCTGTGGAAAGCCAAAGTGAAAAATGAGAGCTCTTGTTTCCTCTTTTGAATATTTAGAAATTCAAAAGTGGACTCATTATCCATGGGTGGTGAATGGGTCCCACTTTCAGGCTTTTTTTTAGTTTTTTTCATTTTTAGACACCCATTTGTCTAAAATGGGCTCCAGTTCACTTTTCTAGAACTAGGACTGATTCGCCTAGAATGGCGAATGAGTCCCACTAGGCCTAAAAATCAGCATTTTCAGCATTTTAGATGTCAATTCTAACCTTCATCAATATCTCAAGTGCAAACTTACAGTTTCATCCATTTTTGTTCAGTTTTGTTCACATTTCTAGGTGTTTTTGCATTACACAATGTGTTTTCAAACAAGTCACATTTCTTAGGTTTTACATACATAATCAATCAATTTTATCAATATTCAGCATTTAGATCATTTTATTTAGTCATAATTTCATCACTAATTCCTTAGTTTGAATGAACCACTAGGATTTTTGGTGTGGGATCTATCTCTTTCCTTTAGGTGAAAGACCCTAATTGAGCAAAAGAGACTTAGCATTCCTAATCCTTAAAATATATAGTTCATTTTGGTGAACCTGATTTTAGAATACTTTCTTTTCTGATTTGGATTCCATTATCATCCTAGCAATAGCTTGCATGCATTAGATTTTGCATTGTTTTGCATTCTAGGGTTTCAAAAACTTGCATTAGTGAAAAGGTCATCTAGCTTGCATTTTTGCATATAATTTCCTAAAAAATCTTTAAAATTTTGCATCTCCATCTTAGGTGTGCATATTAAAACATTAAACACATAAAAAACAATTCAAAATTTCTAATTTTTTTGCAAAAAACTAGTAGTAGGATTCATTTGCCATGTTGGGCGAATCAGTTCATGTTCAGATTTTTAATTGACTATTACAGTATCAGAAACGTCATTTTTGTGCCTCCTCAGCCTCCTAGTACCATATACTATAAGTCTGGATAGTTTTTGGAACATTTTTTTTTATGCATATAGGTCAAAAACATCAATTTGGGGTAGTCATTTTTGAAATCATTTCAATAACACGCATCCTTAGATCTGGAAATGTTTACATTTATGAAATTTTGCATAACATTTCTAAAAGTAATTTTCAATTTTGCATATACAATGTTTCTATTCCTCAAACTTTGCATAATTTTGTTAAAAGTGCTTTTCATTATTGCATATTCATTATGTATATTCTTCAAATCTTGCCTATATTGGATACAAATGTTTTGCATCTTTGCACATACATTATTTATATTGTCGAAACATTGCATGAAATGGTTGAATGTTCTTTTCCTTTTTGTTCACACAATGTTAGTGTCTTGCATATTTAGACATGCTAAGAAACATTTCCCTTCCCCTCCCTATGAGAGTTTTTTTGTGAAAGAGACTACAACTTTGGACATTCCTAATGATCATATTTGTTCCTCTCTTAATATCTCTCCTATTGATGATGAAGATATTTTGGTAGAAGAACAAATCCATGAGAGTTTTGAGAATACAATTTTTTTCTCTCCTCTTACCTCTCTTAGTGGACAAGACATTGATAAACAAGACAATACAACCATAGGTAATCATGACAACAACATTTGTTCTTTTTCTAGTATCTCTCCTAGTTGTGAAGTAGATACTTTGATGTTAGACAACACAATCTATGAAGGTCATGAATATCTTAGTTGTCCCCCTTCACCTAGCAAAACTCCTCTTGAGAAACAATATTCACCCATTGATCATTCCCCTACTTGCGATGAAGTCCTTTTAGATGAACCAACCTATGAATATCAAAAACATTTGGCTTGTTGTTATCCTAAAAAATATCCTCCTAGGAAAGCTATCATGATGCAAGACAATCATAAAGTGACATTGAAATCTCCTTCACCAACGTATCATGCCAATAAAGAAAAAATTCTTGAGGTTATGATGACACAAGTGGGATCTCCTTTAATTAGTGAGCTTCCTAAGTCACCTTCCATTAGTGAATCACACAAAAAATTTAGAGATGTCTTGAAATCTATGATGCAATCTAATCATAACAGTGTTTTGCAGCTGCTAAGTTTTCACTTAGTGACTCAAACATATAGGGGGCCACACAACACTCCAACACCATTATTACACCAGGCAAAGGATTATTTTGTTTTTGAGTTCTTTAATTTTGTGGTGCTATCATAAGGTCATGTTGACCATTATTTTAGGTGCTTAGGGTTGTTTTTGGTCTTTGGAAAAGAGGGTGTCAAGTTTCCAATGAGTTTAGAGGCTCACTTTGCTAAATAGTGAAAAATTGTTAAATGTCTGAAAACACAGCGGGTTTTACAAAAAGGCATTTTTAGGTCATTTAAGCCTCGACCCAAGAGCCTAAATTGTTGGGAAGGCATATTTAAGGCATTCCACGACCTTTTTGGTGGGTTAGAAGTTCTTTGTACGGACTGTTTTTCCAGAAATTAAAGAAAACAACTTTCTTGTCTTATTTTCTGTGTTTTTCTGTTCTTGTTTGCAAGACAGCAGTTAAATGAATTAAAAGAGGCATTTTGTAAGTTTTTTTAGCATGTAGAGAAGCCTCTGGAAGTTCTGTTAAGGCACATTTGATAGCTGTTTCATCATTTTCACACATTCTTGTAAATTCTGTGTTTTTCCCTTATTTGCTGTTTTGACTGGAACTGTGTAAAAATGGAGTTCTAGGCTGCATTCCCTCTGTACCTGGAAGTATGGAATTGTTGGGAACGTGGTCAGGCTCCATATCTGTACATATTTTAGTGGTAGGTGTTAGGTTTTCTTTGGTTGCAGGAGTTATGAGAAAAGTCTTGCCCTAGGCGAGCCAGTGAAGAGCCCGGCTAGGAAAGGCTGCAGAACAGCGTTGATAACTTGCAGGGGAGAAAAGATTTTCGAAAAATTATTTTTGGAGAATTTAGGGGAAGGTCTTGGCCACGTGTGGTACCAAGGAGGAGAGCCCAGCAATCCGTTTAGGAGGAGAACTTTTCACCAGTCCTAAAACTGGTTCTGGACAATTAGAAACCCTAGTTTTCTGGGTAGTGTTTGCATGAGGGCAAAGAACGGCTTGGATAGAGCCAAGACCCTAGAAATATTGAAGCTGTAGACAAGGGAAACAAATTTCCTAAGCCAAGAACCATGTTTCTTTGGTGGGTTTAAGAGGGAAAAGCAATTTACCCCTGTTCAGAGACCAAATAGTGGCTCAAGAGCAAAACCTTTGGAATAGGCTTCATGCAAGTGTTGGTAAGATGGAGTCTAAGTGAAGTTCCAGAAACCCTAGGAGGTTGTTTTGGAGTTTTGGAAAACATTCCCTCACCCCTGCAAGATTCGTTCATGTATTGAGGGAGGATTAGTCTTTTGGATGGATAAAAGGCTAAGAAGGAAAGGAGTCATAGCACCAAGATTTGGCTTGGTAGTTGCAAACTTGACAAGATAGTGAGGTTGGCAGGAGAACCAGGGGAACTTAGAAAAGATAGAGTTCCTATAGGTTAGGGTGGAACATAAATTTCACCAAGGAGGTCTATGTCAAGGCCTAGCACAGGAAACTGTGACTGTTTCCTGCAGCATTGAAAACAGTGTAACTGATTCCTGCAGCTTCCAGGAATCTGTGATTGCTTCCTAGCCTCCCTATCACTTTTCCTCAAAAATTACCTAGTGTTGAGGACCTTAAAAAGGCTATTTCTAATATATCTATATGGAAACTCATTCAACTCTCACCTACAGTCAAATTTCTATTTCATGAAATGTTGCAAATACAAAAGGAGGAGATCCAATCTTACATAAAATTGAATCATGTAACATCTTCCTCTCATCCTATGCAAGCCACCCAATAAGAAATCACATTCCCTAAACATGAATTACCCTCACTTGAGATTCAAAGAAAGAATGATCCCTTGATGATAAAGGTGATCATTAATGAAACTTTAGTTAGGCACACTCTCATCAACAATGGAGAAAAAATTAATGTTTGTAGCATGGACCTCCTACAAAAACTTGGCATGGACACAAAGCTCATTCAAATTAATGATGTTCATATTTGTAGCTTTGACAATGTTAATAGGCAACCACTCAGGATGATCACATTACCTATTGAGGTCAGACCTATAGTGTTGCCTACCTCTATTCATATCATGCAAGGACCCCTTCCATACACTCTTCTCCTATGGAGACCTTGGATTCATGCTATGAAAGGAGTCCCATCTACTCTTCACTGTGTAATGAAATTTGAATACAAGATATACATGATTGATGCACATGAGCGAAGATATGCATCGGCTGATCATAATACTTCCAAATCCCCTAATCCTTTCATTCCTAGATCAAAAATTGAACCTATACAAGTTGGTCCTAACTCTTCACCTACAAAAAAACTCTTTTGTGATAATTGGGGGTCATTATATTATATACCCCATTTCTATAAAATTTCCAAAAATTCACCCTCATGGTCCAAAGATTCATATACAAATGATTTTTTCAGACACAAGTTCTAGTAGTGATTGGAGTTTCACACCTACCTTTAAGGAGGGGTGCACAATGTCCTAATCTCAACCACACCAACCTTGTGTTCCATTTTCTCAACTTAGTTCTACCAAATCACCCTATGTTGGTAATGGGGAATATATAACTCCCATCCCTTATGAAGGAATGCCACATAACATTGCAAAGGATTTGTGTTCTTGTAAAGAAACCAATCCTTCTCACAAACACACAACCCATTCATCTAACTTGGAAGATTGTTATGGTATCGGTTACAATCTTCCTCCTACACATGGATGCAATGAACACATGGGCAACACTGACATATAATACTCTTTCAAGAAATATCTAGGGCTATCTCCCTTATCTCCACTTTCATTAAAGACTTTGCACAACAATAATATTCAACCTCTCAAGGAGTGTGGTGCTCTTCCTTGTGTGGAAACACCTAATTCCTCTACCTGATACTTACTTTCATTCTATTTGGCTCACCTTTTTCCTACACTAAGTGGGGGAAAGGGGTTCAATAGCCATTTCCTAGCATGCCACTTGTCTCTTTTCACTCATCATTAACCTTTCATGAACATATAAGAGAAAGCTTGGGATGTGGACGACATGTCTTAAGGCTGACTCACATGTGACATACTCCCTTTCTTAATGATATAGCTTATCGAAAACATATGACTTGGCATAGGAATTTTCGAATAAGCTCTCCTACATTCTTCTACGTTAAAGAAATTGCTCACAATAATGGTGTTAGAAACCACTTTAAAGTTGGGGCCATACATAGGAAACATCTTTGTGTAAATTTCATGGTGTGATTTACTTTTTCCTATGATGTGTCCTCTCCTTGGTGGTGTCATTGGGTTTTATGCCTTCCAAGAGTTTATGATCAACTGAAGTGGCCTAATGCGAATGAGGTATCCCATGGATAAAGATCTGACACCCTGACTTGTCCTCTCTTGGAGACATTAGGCACAATGCTCCCTAAGAAAAAGACCTTACATGAACAAAGAAAAATACCCTTTTCATTGTGGTGCTTTATCAATATTATTAGGAGCATAACTTTGGTATGGTTAGTATAATGGGAGGCTGAAACATTGGCATGACTTTCTCATTATATGGTGGGAAGCCGACACACTAGCATGAAATTCTCACTAAACCACTTATTTGGGACATCTCACCCTGCGGATGACCTAATGTTTTGTGGCCCTAGAGTGAGTGCATTGTTTCGACCCCATTTTTCCTTCCTTTAGTTCTTGCCATTGTAAAATTGTGTATCTTGATGGTTTGACTTGGGATCTTGGGGGCTTGAATGCATTCTTGATCTTTGTCATTCTTTTTCATCTGCATCTATACACTCAAATCTCTCTTGAATGTCTACTTAAGTGTGAGTTTGAAGCAAGTTCATCCTCTCACCAAAGTGGGGGCTAAATGTACCATAGAAAAAAGGACCTCTTGGTTGACATGGGAATAATTCATGATAAATTGGACTTAATGAGTTCTTGATTTGGTATTGTGAGGTGTTTTACACATCCACACTAGGTCTTTGACCCTTGCAAACTGAATAAAATACATTTATTGATGTCTTGTAAAGGTGTTGTAAAGTGTTGTAAAGGACTTTCATATTTTTCTAGACTTAATCAACCCATTTTCCCTTAATTCAATATTATAAAATTTATTTAATTGCATCTTCACATCAATCTTGAAGGCTTGTGAAATAAACTTAATGCTATTCTAGTGTTGTAATGTGTTTTACACATTCACATTAGTTCTTGTGCCTTTCTAGGCTATGTGGACATCATTTTAGTGTTGTAAAGTGTATTTATTCACACTTTCACATTGAATTATGTGTCCCAAGACCTAATTGACCTTTACATAATCACTAATAGGCCCCTATTACCCCAAATTGTGCATCTCGAGGCAATATTTGATCAAATAACAAATAAATTCATCATAAAAACTTTATTTCCTTATTTTCTGGCATCTTAGTTGGAAAAATGGCCCCTGCGGGACCCATTCACCATCCATGGTGAATCAGTCCTATCTAGGTGGGACCCATTCGCCATGCATCGCGAATGAGTCCCATTTGAGCCAATTTTGACCTTTGAGCAGGAAAAACTAAAATTTAAGTTTATTACTTTCACATGTCAGCCTTAGGGATCTAATTTATGAGCTAATAAGGTGAATTTACTATAAAATCAAGTCTCTAAACCCTAAATCATAACCATTCTTCCATTTCAAAGCAAGCAAGTTAGGGTTTCTTCTTTTCAAGTCATGAAGATAGCAATTTTAGACATTCAAGGGCAGATTCTTGATGATTTGTTGTAGAAATTCAAGATCAAACATCATGGTAAGGTATTTACTTCATTCAAGGTATTGAGCCAAAAATCAGAGTTTCAGAAGTGGACACCTGTAGAAAGCCTAAGTGTAGATTGAGAGCTCCTATTTCCTCTTTTGAATATTCATCAATTCAAAAGTGGACTCATTTTCCATGGGTGGCGAATGAGTACCACTTCTAGGCCTATTTTTAGTTTTCTACATTTTTAGACATCCATTTGTTTGAAACAGACTTTGACTTAATTTTCTAGAACTAGGACCGATTCACCCAAAATGGCGAATGAGTCCCACCAAGCCTGAAAATAAACATCAACAACATTTTAGAAGTTAATTCCAACCTTCATCAATATCTCAAGTGCACACTTACAGTTTCATCCATTTCTATTCAGTTTTGTTCACATTTCTAGGTGTTTTTGCATAACACAATATGTTTTCAAAAAAGTTACATTTCTTAGGTTTTACATACTTAATCAATCAATTTTATCAATATGCAGCATATAGATCATTGAATTTAGTCATAATTTCATCATACATTCCTTAGTTTCAACGAACCACCAAGATTTTGGGTATGGGATCTATATATTTCCTTTAGGTGAAAGACCCTGATTGAGAAAAAGAGACATTTCATTCCTAATCCTTAAAATCTATGGTTCAAATATATACTTTAATAGAATGGAATGAGAAAAAAATGCCACTGGCTTGTACAAATATTTCCCTCCACTTATTGTTGCCTAGTATATCTGTGCATCTTTAGCATTATACCCATTTTACACAAATTATTACTTGGTATATTTTTGTAAAATTTAACTTAGAAATCCTTGTAAAGAGGATGGTATATAGTTTGGAGAAAATGATAGAATAATTGTTCGGGAGCCTTTTTTATAAGCCAGAGCATGAGCTAGGGATGAAAGCATTTGGAAAGGGCTAGAGTTGTTGCAAACATTTCTCTTTGATGCGACATTGAGAAGTGTATTTGTTGTTGCTAAGTCTAGAGTATCTATCAAATGAGAATGTTGGATCAATGTAGAGTCTTTCAATTAATTTAACATGAGAGATAGCTGTAAAATTCAACCCTTGCATCTCTTTGTTGATTATGTTTATCATTGCTTTGTCTAATGTTAAGTCTTGTGCTTTATGTATTGTGATTCCCCATGCCATGGTGAGTGGAATTTGTGTTTGACTACCCCGAGTTATAGCTAGGATGAGGATGCCTCTTTGGTTTTCTGGGTCCCATGGTGGACCAAAGTAATTTTGGAAGTAAACAACAACATAGTCAAGTAGATTTGGGGGCTTACAATGTGCATTGTACACAATATCTTTAACAAGACCAAGGGATCGATTGACTAGGCTAGCTTGAATCCACAAATTTGTTGTTAGCATCACTTGTTCACCAACACAAAGTAGTAGTTCTAGGAGTATCTGGTCATCATCTCCATGATCAGATGTCTATTGTTATGCTACTCAAGCAATGCTAATGGCTATGGGAAGGTTTAACTATTAGATCTTTTTTTTGTTGTGGAATACAACTAAGTCATTTGTGGCAAACAAATGTGTAGCAACATCAAATTGTTCTCTTTTTGTGGCTAAGATAATTTTATTTGTTTGTTTCATAAGTTCTTCCCAATCACCATGGAGAGCCTCACCATTTCTTATATGGAGAAGGATTGCCCAGAAATTTTGTTGGGAAGGGCTATCTCCTTTTTGGTGAAAAATATTGTCTAATGTCACTGAGATTGTGAAAGTATGCCATAAGGCTACAATTGATTAGCGTGAAGCATAAATAGGGGTATCCATGACAGGTGGCAACTAGGTAAGATTATCAACAAGGATGCTAGAAAAACTTTTGAATGGCTCCCTCTAGTTATCAGGGAATGGTTGGCACAATCGGCTATGTATTTTCAATAGCAACTTCAGGCCTAGAAAACTCATTTCATCTATAAAAATGTATTGAATATATTTAAAATGTTCTTAGAATAATGTCAATGGCTGGCCTTACAAAGGATTCATATCCTTTATGGGAATTCAGAGGGCTGTATGGATTGTGGAGGTGCATATGTTGTACGCAACAACACCTGTGGGGTCCAATGTGAGCAATAGGCTATTGGATCAAGTAGTAGAGGTGTTTATTTGTTTTTTGATATAATTTATCAAAAAGGATTTGCTAGTGCCAAATTTCCTTTGAATGATCATGTGGAGAGGGTCTTTGGGGGAAGGTTGTATGTGATGGGACAAGATGATTTGAAGAGCCAATTGCTATTTTAGTGAAAGTTGATGGGCTGATGTATTTACAAGAAAAAAATGTATCATAGCTTGCTCACGCTATGCCCTAGCTAATGGGATGAATTGCAAAGCAATATTTTGAAGTTGTTTAGGCACATGGTTTGTATTCCATGAATGGTTCATATCAAAGTCCCACCTACCTAACAACTAGAGCTGATTTATACTGAAGTTAGTAGTAGCACCAAGCCAAGAGAAAACTTCCCATTCATATTCATCCATAGAAGGTCGATGGTTGAAATCATCAGTATCACTACCATGTTCTTCTTCAATCATGGATGGAACTAGAAGTCTATTAACATGCCAAGGATGATAACCAGTTGTTTTAAAAAAAAATCAATTTTGTATTATCTCTTGGTTGGCAAGACCTATATATATATGTATGTTTCAGAAAGGTTTGTATAACATAAGTTCATTCCAACAAAATATCTCAAATATTTTTGTATCTTCAATAGGAACAATCTTGAACAATAGTTACACAAGGACAATTGTAGGCTGGTGTCTTAGTTTCCATTTGGCCTTTTTGCATTGCTCTAAATTTGTATATAAGTGGACCGAGTCAATTGGGGATACACCACCTAGCTCTGGAGGCCTTTGCATATAGTAGTGAATATAATTTGTTTGCAGGTCTTCATCAACATCATCTTTATTTATACAAAACCATGCCTTTTTTCCAACATTCAAACGGGCATATTGTGGGCTTGAAGTGAGAAGAGGAAATTTTTGTAACATTTATGGAATGTCTCCTGTGCTGAGATGTCATGCTCCACAAGAATATTCATCATGAATTTTTGATATGTAAGCAGTGCTCTATCTTCAACTATATTTGTATTTGCAAGTCTTTTCAACATATCAAGATAATTTTTTGATTTCTTCTCAGATTTAATTGCATATTTAGAAATATAATTTAAAACAATTTTCTCAGAAACAATTGGTTGGCCATCAAAATTAGCACACTGGATTGCAAGCATGGGTGGGATATGAATATTTAGTTGATCATCATTTCTTGCTGGCTTGTAGAATTTGTTAGACTCAACATCAGATGTCAATGTAGAGGTAAGTTGTTGCTTCCAAGCTGCTTTATGTTGACATTGTAATTGCTCTCATTTTTTCTTTAAACAAGTATATTCAAAGAATTTTGTGTGCCTATGAATTGTATTTAGCAACTCTTAATAATCTATGATTGGATCACTAGAAAGAATCTAGCTCATGGAAAGCAAGCACAAATTTTCTTCAGAACAATGATACATTCTGAGCAATCTCTATGTAGGGCAATGTGGATTTCAAGCTGAAACATATCTATCAAAAAAGTGCCCTGCCATGGTAACATCATGGTGATTGGACCAATCAAGAGTGTCCATGTTGGGGGCTTATGGAAGCCATAAAAAACCATGCACATGTGTAGAGCCATGATGCCACCATTCATATCTATACCAATAATATTTTGCATGTAAACGATTTTCAATCACCTCTTCACAAAAAAATAAGAATCTATGATGCATATCTAAATATGTTATATGTGGATTATGAAAAACACTATCTATTAGTGTCTTTGTTGAAGGATCCATCACTAAATGATCCACATAAGAGAAAACATTTTTTAGATCAACCCATTTTGTGTCTGCACAACTCAAAGTGAAAAAAAGGGTAGGTATGCCAAGTTGTTCAATCATTGAAGATAACTAGGCCTGACAAGAGTTCCAAAAAGAGTGGGTGTTAGGAAACAATGCACCAAAACACATCAATTGCTTAGCTATTTGGCCATTAGGAGAAGATTGAAGCTGTTCACACAATGCAAACAATGAATTGGGGATTTTTTCTTCCAGATCCACTCTAACAAAGATAGAAATAGTTCATTGGTTGTGATGTCTCATTATCAAGTTGTAGAGGAAATACCTAAACCTAAAATATTTTCCAAATCTATGGTCAAAATATCTCATTAAGTGGAGGGCATATTCATGTAAGTGAATTTGAACATTCCTCGGTTGAAGGGGAAGTGTTGCTCCAATGGGGAATAATGTTGGAAAGGCCATCGTAAATAAACCTTCAGTGTTGTATTCATTAACAGGAGAAGAGCTAATTTTAGGCCAACACAAGATATTTTTCTTTTTCTTTTCAATTTTTAATACCTATTTGATTGCTTGGAGCTCTTATCTAGCATTTGGAAAGGAAGGGATAAATGATGAAAAGTTTTAAGATCCATTTTCATCTTGAGTAGAATTTGTTAAGTTGGTTAATGGCATTAGCTTTTCATTTGAAACTTGCTCTATTGTATGCAAGAAATTGGAGACATCAACAACAACATCAGGTAACATATTAAGAGCCTCAAAATCAATTTCAACATCATTGTAGTATTTGTCATATTGAATTTTTTATTTCAATGCATCCATGACATGATTTTTACTAACATAGTAGCCATAATTGCCACCTTCAATGGTGGTTTGTCATACGATCAGAACCTAAAGGTCTTGTAATATGCACAGCAAAAAATTTTCTATGCTTGAGATATCTTGAGGAAAGCTTATCGTGTGACAACTGTATTTAAATTAACCTCCTCTAGCATGGGACACTTGTAAAACTGGAGCCACCCTAGCAATAAGCATTTCTTCAACCTGTGTTAGCTTTTTTAGAAACAATGGTTGTGGACCTGGGTCCATGCCATTTGCAGAGTTGAAGCGGTGAATGCCTTTTTCAGAATAGTTACATCTTACACATGTCATTGCTAACCCTAACATACGATTGGACATCCCTATGTAGCTTTCTCTACATATCTGAAAAAATAGAAAGGTCTAAAAGTGTATCTATGCAGTGCCGAAATTGTTTTATCGTAGAAAGGTAGCAATCATTGAATATTTATTTGAGGTGTTGTTGTTGTATTGGTACAATAGGGGGATTGTTCTAGGACTGTATATAAAGGGTGGCATCTACCATTTCCAATGGGAACTACGAGGGAAGATTGTCAGTAAGTAGACCTATAGGTGTGCTTGTTGCAGTTAGCCTTTGTTGTGAGTATTTTGTACAACGCTTCGCACAAATTTCCTCTCTATGTTGGCTATAGTACAAATGGTTCCGATGTTTTTTTTTAGACTTTTTAAATTCAACAATTGATTGGGCTATGGAACTTGAATGTACTCGCACAACCTAGGAGTATACATACAAGCTCAACCATATTAACATATATGAATATACATGTATAACCATAGATATATTTAAAGTAGTAATTACACATAAACATATAACAAAATATATATGGGTATCCATGTGTATATAAATGTATATCTATGGCTGATCACAGAAGGAATATCATAGTTTGAACATTGGATTATATAAAATTATATACACAAGGATTTTACAGATTTTTGTGTTAACCATTTCCAATATTTCACTATTGTTATATCCCATGTTTAGAACAACACAATATTGGATGCAAGTAGCCAATTGAAAGTTATGTTTGTAGAAGCCAATTGTATATAAGGATTTGTGTAGGCATGTATCTATGTAAGAAAAAATCTATGACAATAAAACCAAAAGAACACAACCTATGCTCAGTATCCTCCCCACCATTTATTTGCATCGTGGAGGCTCACAAACTCTAGTAAAACCCCTAACCAAAAACATTATGAAACACCCATGTGGAATTTCATTGAGTTCCATTACGCATCACACAATAACAATGTTGGGGAAAATTTGTTTTCATATCTAATCTATCATATTGTAGTGTTTGCTTTGCATCCCTCTCAACTTTATATTAACATATACATACATATACATACACATACATATACATATACATATACATAAATATACATACATATACATACAATAGTGGTTTATAATTTTTGGGAGATTCTATTTTTTGCTGAAATCACATATTTTTAGAAAATATAATGATTTAAGCCTTAAAAAGGTTCCATTTAAAGCATTCCAATTGAATATGGTTTTATCAAACTACCTTAGATCAAACCCCCTTGGATAGAACCCCGCTAGTTTTAAACCATACCTATAATGGAGTCTCCTTTACACCTATCAAAATGCTGATAAAAAACCACTTTTGATTTACCTTTTGGAGGATCAAATGAATTTGTTTAAAATTTAGTTTTTCTAATTGTGTATTCCTTATTATAAGCTTTCCAAAAAGTATAATTTTAAATAAATTTAATTTAATTATTATATTTATTTTTTATTTCTTTTGAATGTTCATTTTTCACCAAAAATCAATCTCTTTCTTCTACAGATGTGGAAAAATAGAAGATTATCAAAAAAAGAAAAGAAAAATATGAATGCACCAGATATTTAAGTCCTTAATCCAACAAAAAAAATAAAATTGAATTTTGATACATACAAAAAAAGTTAAGCGTATACGGTCGCTCTATGTTTGAATTATAATTGGTTTGACTTCAAAACTTGATTGAAGAAAAAATATTCAATAAAAAACTATCTAACCAAGTGGAATCACTAGATATCAGAGTTATAAATCTAAATTTGAAAGAATTAGAATTTTACCCCTCATGGAAAAAAATTTATGTGTTATATGGTGAGCGTCACTTTTTAAAAATGTTGTTTTCTGAAAAAAAAAAGTTTTCGAGGGAGATAGAAAAAGAAGTGCAATCTGATTCCAAAATTTTTGAAAAAAATATATTTAGAATCTATAGACAAAATTTCACAAAAATCTAGTTTGTATCATCTTCAAATTCCTCACGGTTTAGCCGCTATAGTTGCCTGAAAGTGAAGATTTAGTTAAAAAAAATTATTCTAGTGTCCAGTTTGGCAAAAAATTGAAAACCACTATTGTGGGATCAATACATACATACATATACATATACATATACATATACATACATATACATATATACACATATGCATATTGTGTCATAGAAAAAGGACCCTTTGCTTGACATGGGATTAATTCATGATAATTTGTACTTAATGAGGCCTTGATTCGGGTGTTGTGATGCACTTTATGCATCCACACTAGGTCTTGGGCTCTTATAAATTGAATAAAATGCTTTTAATGATGTCTTGTAAAGGTGTTGTAAAGTCTTGTAAAGGACTTTCACGCTTTCTATACTTAATGAACCCATTTCTTCCTAATTCAACATTATAAAATGTGTTTAATAACATTATTACATCAATTTAGAAGGCTTGTAACTTAAACTTAATGTTAAATTAGTGTTGTAATGTGTCTTGCACATTAAAATTGGTTCTTGTTCCTTTCTAGGCTATGTGGACCTCATTTTAGTGTTGTAAAGTGTATTTATTCACACTTTCACATTGAATTATATGTCCCAATCCCTATTTTACATTCACATCATCACTAATAGTCCCATATTAACCCATATTGTGCATCCTAAGGCTTAAATTGATCAAATACCCGACAAGGTTGTAATTTAGACCTTATTTCCTTATCTCCTGGTATCTGAGCTATCAAATTGGCCCCTATGGGACCCATTCACCATGCATGGCGAATCAGTCCCATCCAAGTGGGACCCATTCACCATATGTGTCGAATGAGTCCCGTTTGCCTCAATTTTGACCTTTGTGCGGGAAAAAAGTGAAATTTGAGTTTAATATTGCTTCATGTCAACCTGTGATGAGGTATTAACGGGTGAATAGGGTGAATTGCCTATAAAATCACTTCTCTAAGCTCATTTTCACATCCATTAACTTAATTCACATATTCATCCACCAATCTTTCATCTCAAGTCAAGCAACTTAGGGTTTTATCATTGCAAGACATCAAGAGAGCTCCTAAAGACATTCAAAGGTTGAATCTTCCTCCATTGCTATAGAAATCCAAGTTCAACATCATGGAAAGGTAATCCATTCCATTATTTCATGTTTCCTTCTATTCTTTCATCATTTTTGTTTAATTACCTAAACGGGGTCTGGCTAAGGCAAACACCCATGCCCTAACATTCAACATCTCTTCTTCTTGTCTTGTGTGTTTGCAGATTTAGGACTCTTGAAAGCTTGGAAATAATTGAAGATCAAATTAAAAAATTTCTCAAGTCTTCTCCTCATTCAACAAGTCAAAATATTAACAAAATCTCATGTTCAGATCTATGAATCAAAGTTTTGGAAGCAGACACCTATAGGCCATCAAAGTGCAGATCAGAAGCTTTGGAATCCACCTTTGAAAATATAGAAATTAAAAAGTAGACTCATTCATCATGGGTGATGAATGAGTCCCACTCTAGGGTCAATTTTGAGTTTTCTACATTTTTGAGTACTCTTTTATTAGAAAAAGGTTTCGGCTCAGTTTGACAGAACTAGGACTGATTCGCCTAGAATGGCGAATGAGTGCCTCGAGGATTGAAAATCAGCATCAACAGTGTTTTAGGAGAAATTTCCAGTCCTCATCAAGATTCTAGGTGCACACTTTTAGTTTGATTCATTTCTATTCCATTTTTTCATTCATTTGTATGGGATTTTGTATTACACAATGTGTTTTCAAACATCACTTGTTTCTTAGGATTTGCATCCATATTTGATCAATTTCATAGCTTAATTGCACTTAGATCATTTCATTTAATCAAATTAACATCATACATAACATAATTTGAATGAACGCTATATCCATTTTTGGCCCTACCTCTCTCCTTTTAGGTGAAAAACCCTAGAAGAGCTAGAGAAGTGCATGGTTCCAAAAAACTACAGTTCACATACATATGCATATACATATACATATACATATACATATACATATACATATACATATACATATACACATACACATACATACACATATACATATATATATACATACGTATACATATACATATACATATACATGAAAGGGATGTTTTTATATGCTGGAAACTATCAATGCATATCTACTTCCACATCTATATGATTTTTTAGGTTCACCCATGTGTGTATACACCTTAAAGCCAAGAAAACTGGAAACAATAACATCAAATTTGCAATAGGTATAACAAAAAGGAAATTTATACTTACGAAATCAAGATCTAAAGGTTGGTGGTTCACGCCCTCAGAGCTGGACTCCGTAGGGGAACCAGTGGGAGATGTTGAAAAATCAATATTGGAGGGCTTTGGAGACCCATCCACAAAGCACAATTTTGTAGACATAGCTTTGGGAATTTTTTGCAGGGATGAAATGTTGCGATTTGAGTTAACTAATTGACAACTCTATTTCACAATAAAAATAAAATATTAATGTATTGCAACATCGCAATGGAAATTGGTAGACAACTTAGAAGTATTGATCTATAACCATTCTAATTTTATTACTGTCCAAAGAACATGAGATACAAGAACAAGAATAGAAATGCACTTTTAATACTGTCCAAACACCAGGGGATACATCAACAAGAATAAAATGATAAATGCAAATGTATATACCCCTATATGTATATGCTTATCTTTGAGGTTCCTTATATATGTATCCATGCAAATTTTTATTATTTTACTATATTTCTACATATAGCTATATGCAAATATTTGTATATGTTGCTAGTTGGTCTGTTCACCCTTTCTTATCCAAACAATAGGCTACACAACAATAAGAATAGAAATGATTAAGTAGATATATGCATTGAATTTCCCCTTTGTCTGCACATTTAAAAACACACACATATAACTAGATATATATATATCGATATGTACACATGTATATATCTATTTATATACACACTACTATATCTAAATAGATGTGTATACCATACTTTTTCCGCACTATGTAACTCCTCTCCTTGAAATTTATGAAGCAAGAAAACATCTAGACTAAATTTTCCCTCAATTGACTAGCTGAGGAGGCTACAAATTCAAACCTTTTGTTGCCTATAAGATATTGTCTACTCCAAAGTAGGGAATTACTATAGGAAACAAAAAGTTTGAATTCATAGCCTTCTCAGCCAGTCAAGTGAGGGAAAATCCAGTCTGAATGTTTACTCTCTTCACAAATTTCAAGGGGAGGAGTTATTAATCTGCAATTGCTCCTATGTTAATGGGTATAATGCCAAATATATGCAAAGAATGGGCATTATGTGAGAACTGCACAGTGGGTAGAACAAACAATAAGAAAATTGAAAAAGTTGTGCAAACTAGCAAAATGTTTTTAACTTCAGAGCTTATTAAAATATATATGCCATAGGGGGACTCTTGGCCACCTTCCAACACAAAAGCATAATGGTAAATGGTTGCTCACAGTGCTGGACAATGGAAATCAAGATGGTGGGACTAAGCAAATGCAATCTACACTATTTTCAGTGTTTTTCAATGTATTTAGTTTGAATAGGGACATTCACTGCCAAGGCGCAATCAATTTTACAGATTTCTTATGAACATGTTACACATACTACACCATTAAATGCTTCATTATTAACAAACATCTCAATATTATATCATTTAATGTTGTGGATGTATTGTAGCAATTTTTCCAGAAGCTAAATAATACTTAAATATGCTATTTTTAACTCATTTTAAATCAAAGCATACCTAAATACAAATAAAGATAGCATACATAGTATTTTAGATATACATGTGCATATATAAATTATTGTTGCATTCTCAAATGAGCCACAATGGTCTTGGTCTATATATATGGATATATATTTCCTTATATATGTATTTTTTTAAATATGAAACGGGGAATTCAATACATATATATACACATAAATTCAAGCTACATTGACTAGCACTAAATATTATAGATTGACATAGAAATTGTAAAAGAGCTATTAGACGACAAATCCTATTCATTGTTGGGTTGATGAAAAACCCAGTGGAAAATTCAAACAAATAGCCTATTGGATAAAAATATAAAGTTGAACATATAAAAGAGCTATTAGAATAAAACTTAAAAGCCATGAAACTATTTTTTTCTCCACGCTTATACATATATCTTTTCAACTTTCCAAATGAACTATTTAAACCTAGTTCTTAATGACAATACGTATTTTCTTTAGGCTATGACAACAATTATATGATGCAACAATCTCTGTAAAATGTGTATAACGCCATAGACTTAATTGTAAATTCGAGCTACATTTCTTGGCATTAAATATTATAGACAAATCATTTATGCAAAATACCCATGTAAAATGACTTGTAGCAAATAATTGTTATTCTAACACCTCTTATATAATTTCTCTATTTGTCTTCAATATTTATTAACAAAGAACATAGCTTGAATCTTGTATCAATATGTTTCATTATATTCTTTATTCCTCATCTATTTTAACTTCCCCACAACAAACTGTTCTTCATGATATTCTTTTTTTCAATTCCCCATAACAAATTTTTCATTATCATTGTTTGCCTCTTCTATTCTCCATATTTTAAAGTTCTATTTAATGTGGGTTTTAGAACATCTATCATTTTCCTATGATTCATACGTGTTTTCCTAATAGCTCTTTTCCAATTTCTCTTTTTTTCTTGTACCAATATGTTTCATGATATTATTTTTTTCTCAACTGTTTGAACTTCCCCATAACAAACTATTATTCGTGATATTGTTTTTTCTAGTTCCCCATACCAAATTGTTCATTATCGTAGTTTTGATGTTCTATTCTCCATATTTTAAAGTTCTATTTAATGTGGGTTTTCCAACATCTGTCATTTTCCTGTGATTGGAAAGTGTTTTTCTAATAGGTCTTTTCCAATTTCCCTTGACCAAAAAAGTTTAGCTATGGACATCTATGTATGTGAAATTACTTACAAAGAATATCCAAAGTGAAGAACCCAGTTCAAGACAAATGCATGTATAGATTTGAGTTTGCACCATATTCTTGCTTACCTAAAATTCTATCACTATCTAGACAAGGTGTAATAACAAATTCTATGTAACAATTGGCTTCTCAATACAAAATTCAAGCTACATTACTTGCCACAAAATATTATAGACAAAATAGTCAAATTGTAAAACAACTATTAGAAAAACACTTAAGAATCATAGGTAAATCACAGATGATAAAAAATCTACAATAAAAATATTCATACAAGACAAGCAGTCTGTGTAAGAGTTGGATTGTCAATTCAAAATTCAAGCTACATTCTTTGGCACCAAACCCACATTAAATAGAACTTGTAAAACCGATGAGTAGCAATAACCTGTACAAAATTCCTATAACACCACAGACTTAATCAAAAATTTGAGCTACATTGCCTGGCAATAAATATTATAGAAAAATTGTAAAAGAGCTATTACACAACAAATCCTATTCATGGCTGGGCTGATGAAAATCCTGTCAGAAACATCAAACAAATAAGTTAAACAAATAAAAGAGATATTAGAAAGAATAACACTTATCAACCGCCAAACTAATTTTATCTCCAACATGTTTCTGCTTTCATACTAACCCTCTGCATATATATAGATATGCAATCACTCCTATGCTAATCTACAATTGGTCCTATGTTAATGGGTGTAACGATAAAGATGCACAAAGATAACTAAAACAATAAACAACAGGTGATAAAATTACTAAACCTAACCATATTTTTTTATGAAAGAAATAAAATTTAACTATAATTGCTCCTATGGTAATGAGTATAAGGCCAAAGATGCATGAAGATAACTACAAACAATAAATGAGGGAAGAAAAAATTACTAACCCTAACCATATTTTTTGATGAAAGAAAGAAGATTTAATTGCAATTTGTCCATCCATACAAAACTATAATGCCAAACACCCATGTAAAACAACTTATAGATTCCAGAAAAGAATAGTTTTAATATAAACAATAAATAAATCATTTATACAAAACACCCATGTAAAATATCTTACAGATTGCAGAGAACAATAGTTTTAAAACCCTCCAATCTGCTATAAAACGAAGCCGATGCTGATGATTTTTACAATAGTCTCCTATCAAACCAACCATGGAACCAAAGACAAAAATTTCTAGAATAGTCTGCTATCAAACCAACACCACAATAGCTCTTTGGACAATGCAACTTAATCAATATATTTTCTGACACTTTTTAGACTATACTTTCATAGACTGCAACACCCATGTAAAATGACTGACATATTGCAGAGAACAACAGCTTTAACATAAACAATAAATAAATCATTTATGAAAAATACCCATGTAAAATGACTTATAGACCGCGGAGAACAACAATTTTAAAACCCTCCAATCTGTTATAAAATTGAGCCAAAGTCGATGATTTTTACAATAGTCTGATATCAAACCAACCATGGAGCCAAAGGCGACGATTTTCAGAATAGTCTGCTATCAAACCAACACCACAATGGCACTTTCGACAATGCAACTTAATCAATATATTTTCTAGCACATTTCAAAGTATACTTTCCCACGCTGCAACATTGAATATTGCATTTACTGCATCTTGCCCCATCGTATAAGAAGGGTAGGATTTATTAATCCTCGTGCGAGCAAACACTTACCATTTAGCTTCCGCGTATCGAGGACACCAACTCTACCACCACCAACCCACATAATTAGCAAGCTCCACCTCGCCACAAAAAAACCTGGTCAATTCGCCACTGGACATGACATCTCAAGCACCAGCAAATCCAATTCACGGCTGGGCTGACGAAAATACCGGCGGAAACTTCAAACAAAATAGCCTATCGGCTAATTATCATAATATTTTTGTTCAGCAATTAATTCTATTTTATGCCTTGTTTTTCCCTATTTGCAGCTGTTGTTATGTTTTTTATTGTGTTTTTGGGCCTAACTTTCACAGCATCAGCAACAAAAAAAAAAATGAAAAAAAGAAAATAATGGAGGAAAGAAAAATCAGAAAAATACGACCTAAAAAAAAAGAAAGAAAGAGGAGTGGCCACCAAAAAGGAAAATGCTAATAGAAAGCTAATAGTTTGTATTGTTACATTAATTCAATCTTCTTGTCCTTTTCTCTCAATTATTATATGAAAATAAAATAATTGATTTATGAAAATTATATTCTACTTACATTAATATAAGAACTATATCTTAATCTAGAAAGAACATAATTTTCACATAAAAAACTGTAAAGGTACCCATGACAAAGTATATCAGAACATAAAACTCTCTTTACAATTGACTTACGAAAATCATATTTTACTTACTTTAATATAGTAATCTAGAAAGAACATAATTTTCAGATTAAAAAATGTAAAGGTACCCATGGAAAAGTATACCAGAATAGAAAACTCTCTCTTTCTTTTCCAAAACATATTATTGTTGTTTTTCATGTATTTGCACACTTTAAAAGAATCTTGGATTGAATGCAGAGAGCAACGCTGTAGATTTATAGCGATAAAATTAAGCATTGGGGGAGTAGCCATGTGAAGCTACAGAGACCTCGTGATTCCTACAACCTCTAATAGGAATAAATGGGAAAATCTAATAGGCTAAAAATTTTCTCTAAAAGAGAGAAGATGCAATAAAATAAACATGTGAAAAATAAGAAGGATAAATCAACATGAATCCTCAATGGCTACTTCTATCACAAAATTATAATTTTTTCCATGATAAGAGGAAAAGAGAGACTATGTAACCCCCATAATATGTGTTATACTATAGTGATTTTTAAATCTCAATGAAAAATTTAAAAAATTGTATATGAATGTTGAACAACATTTCTTTTATTAGGAATAAATAAAAGTACACATATGTTCATGAAATATTTGCATGTTAGAATTCAATGCATGTCTCTAAATTTTGTATGTTATATAAAGAGAAGAATTAATCCTTCAAGATATGTTGATAAATCTATACCATAATGTTTTTTTTTTAAATATACTCAATTGATCCAATAATTATTCCAAACTACATCATAATAAAATTAGGTTCAAGCCTAAGACATGCAAAATTACATCTAATTGAAAGCTAATATAAAATAGGATCTAAAGAAATAGATTAGGTTAAAATAGTTTTAGTGTGGCTATCATTGAAAGTGGCTACCAACTCTATAATATGAGCCACTAAAAAAAAAAAATTCTTGTCAAGTACTCATCCCAATATTTTACATTGAGAACACAATTGTTAAAATAATTCTATCCTAAATCTTATGAAGTAGACCATAGTAAATCTCCTTCTAGAAATTTTAATATAACTATTACTCCAATAATCGTACAAGTTAGTAGAATCAAAGAAGGGAAATGAGTTTAATTTAGAACGATTATTACCATCTCTAGTTTTAGTATTGTATGTACTCTACAAATCTCTTATGATCACTAAATTTTACATGAAATCAACTATATAACCATTCCCACGATGCAATTTTATTAATAGAAACTAGATTGCTTGATAAGGAAAATAAGGTACATTTTCCATGAGAATTGGTGGAGAAGAGAAAAGCTCAAATGAATAAAATATTTATCTTGATGTATCCATGTTATGTGATGCTCTACTATAAATAATCTACTTGTGTGTTGAAATTTTTTCATAAATTCTTGGATTCTAAACTATTGCTCCATAATCCTATAACACAATTTCACCTTCTGAGGTGAAGGGGTTCCATCAAGAAGGTAAAAATAAATCTCACTAATAGAATGAGGAGTATTAAAGGAAAATTGATGAGAGTATATATGTTGTTTTGTCATTTGGGATCAACTTAAATCGAAGAGGGTGTTCATAGAGGTATCCTAAAGAGGATTGGAAATGATAAAGGATATTACAAATTAAATTTTTTATATTTGTATCAAATATAAGTTTAACTCTAAAGGTTATCATTAGGTTAAATACTAACTAACTAATTAAATGATCCCTTATACTAATTGCAATATTATCATTGGAGGGGATTCTAGATGAGGGGAAAAGAATATTATTCACATTCTCATCCACATGTGTGAATTAGAAGGTGATACATAGGGGTATTTTCACATAAATGGTGTACACAAAGGTTGCCAATGTGCCAAAAATAAGGAGAGAGTGCATTATTGAGAAAATCATATATTGTGCTCATACTATGGTATGGTAAGGCCAATGGATAATGTGAGAACATTTTTGTGACTTCCAAAATGTAGTTGTGTTTTTATCTTTTTCAAAAGTATTTGCATTTTTAAGTGAATAAAATGCACTAGCATTTTGTTGACCTAAAAACACAAGAACATTTTTAGTTCAACATAACATAGTGCATTTTTTTTCAATTAAAAATAAAAACACCAAAAATATATCCTCATTTTGTAACCCACGACCATGACTTCCACTTTACATTTTCCTCCTTTTTCCTCTCCAAAATATGTTCATGGTTTGAAATTTTCAAAAGTACTTCCAGAATTCCATACCAACAAAGAGACAAGTAGTAAATTTTAGTGTACTAGAATAAAATTTTGTTTGCAATAGATTTTTTTTATCAATTTCATGTTTTAAATTATTATAGTAGATCCTATAAACACTAATCCAACACCAAATTTGAATGAATAAATTCTTGAAGATGACCCTACAATACATAACTCTCCTCCAACCCTTCTTACAAACCCCAAACAAATCTAAGCAAAATTGGTAGGCCATTTGGAACAAAAAAAATTTCAAATTAAAAAATTAGTTTCAAAATTGAAGGCTTCGACATCAAACCCCTGTCATAGTTCACTTGTTTCATCATTGGAAGAAATGATGATCAATTTTGACAAGGTGACAAGACAAATAAATCAATGGAAAAGTTATAAATAATGTGAACATGTTTTTAAGTCAAAACCATTTCTCACCCTTTTTGCTTTGGAATAGGTTATTAAGAATTCTAATATAGGAGATAATTCTATAGAAAATTTAACACATAAAATTATATGATATATTCTCTCACACATTACATAATATGAATTAAAAACACACATATATATAGGATTTTCCATATCCTATATTATAGGAGAGTTGTTATACATCATATAACAACTACCTTTACATAGATGAGTTGTTCTGACAACTAATAAATAAATAAACCAAACTATAAAAATTCTAATACCCATAATAATTGCATGAGTTTTAGTAACAACTCATGCACATTATTATTCTAATCCGGGTGAAAAATAACATAATTTACTAACAACCCCCTTAGTTTGAACATGGGGAGAAAGTACATCACATGAATTAAAAATAGAATCATATGCCTACATATACTTTAGGTCTACATACTGATGTTTGGATCTTGTTGCACATGATCACCTACATCCAAGAACTTATCTCGCTTTCACTTCTAGTAAAATTATCACATACTAACAAAACTTCTATGAAGTTTAGCAGTCAAAAGGATCTCTATAGCTAGTTCTGCCATCTTATACAACTATTTACAACATTAAATTGTCTCTATTCACCTTCTTTCAAAATTAATAGGGAATGGCTATAATGTTCTCAATTGTAGACATTTTTATTAACCATTTCCACTCAATCTCTAATAGGATAGGAAACTACCACTGCGATTGGAAGTTACCCCTGACTTTAGCTAATTTGGTACAAGTAGTTTTGTCACTAAAATAATTCTACAACCCTACTACTAGTGACTAACAAGAGGTCACTGAGTGTCCTCCAACGTTTTATGCCTCCATCCTGTAGTTGATTTTCTACTAAGAAAATTTTTCTTTGAAGCTCAATTTTAGAATGTCACCCTCAAGACAAATGTTGTGTACAAGTGATAATGCATACATTTACAATTGATACAATTTTATTTTTATAATTTTTTTGACACTTTAAATTTTGAAAGACTTTGATTGCATACAATATTTTTATAAGACTTTTTACTATGACATAAAATATCTCTTTAAGAAATAATAAGATATTTTTAAAAATATTAGAAAATTGCAAGACAATAACAATCTACAACTTGCAAAATGCAAAATATGGTCAAACTTTATCTTGTAGGGAATAACTTTGTTCAATAAGAAACAACAATGTAAAATTTAAATTTTTTAGTCTGGATTGATATCACCAAATATCCCAAATAAGTGAAAGGAATTGAAGTTGAGGAAGGAAAACTGGTGTATTGATGGTGTGACCAATGACATAGTGAAGGTTAACTACATGCGATCCATACAAATTCAAGGCATGTTTAACCCACTAAGAATTAATCCCAATAAGATCATTCACTGTAAACAAAGAAAAAGAACCCATTCAAACTAACATTCTAAATCATGAAAGCTTTAAAAACCTCTAATGCAAGACATTGAAACTTATCCTATTAGGGAAGTGGTGTTGCATTGATGTGGAATGGCGACCCTTTCCCAATCCCTTGGATAATGAGCTTGTTTCAATCAGTTTTATTGAAGAAAACTGATGAAACCATTGATAGATGTGTATGAAAACATGATTTAAAGCTAAATGAATATGATGCAAGCTATTTTAACACAATTTATGCTATTATGATTGATATGGGTGTATGGAAATCTACTCTAAATTTATGCAATATTAAAAAGATTAACATCCTAATTAACAAATAAGCTAAATGTATGCATCTATGTTGTCATGGAAGCTTAAAGCTAATATGAAACCAAAAATGAACCAAAATATGCTAAATGTGAGTCAAGTATGAGTGTGAGTGTGAGTGAATTCAACAACATAAGTTTGCAATTGAAAGATGGATCCATTTGTCTCCAAATAGTGTTCTATTTATAGGAAAGCAAATGAGAAATGGAGGGTTGAGATCAAAAAGATCAATCAACAATCAAGGATGGAGGAAATAGGAGGCATGGATCATAGATTCTCTATCAACAGGTGATAATACAAGATGAGATTTAAATCAAGGGATCCCATTTGTTTGAAACAAACAAACTTTTGACCTGCACACAAAGGTCACTAGGTGACTTTCCCAAGAGGTCACAAGTTTAACTTGCTCAAGAAGCTAAGTGAGAATATCCCTTTTTCAAATGATTGAATGAGAGAGAACTTTCTTTGGAATATTTATGGGTGAGGAAATAGATATTTTTCTAATTAAAACAAAGTTTAATTGTGCAAAAGGGGAAGGAATATTCCATAGGGATGTTCCTTTTCGAGGAAATTTAGATTAATTGTTAATTAACCAAGGTTTAATCATACAATTAGGGGTTTTGGAGGAATAAAGTGGTACTCATTAAATTAAATGATTTAATGAAAGGGGGAAAGGTGACATGATATTTAATTAAATAACTTAGGGTTATTTAATTAGATAAGATGACTTAGGGAATTAAATTAAATACATTGATTTATTTAATTTAATGAGATGAAATGTTAGTGTTAAAATGGGGGAATTAACCCAATTAAAGGTGTTAGGTTAATAGACGAAAATGATGCAATTAACTAGTTAGCTGGGCTAATTTAATTAGTTAAGCAAAAAGAGGATGGGTTTCAAGACGAAATGATGTTAGTAAACCTGATTCGATTGTATGATATAATTCAAGATATTTTTCAATGTCTATAGATGGCAATAGGGTGCCCTAACTTTTTGGAGATGGAGCACAAGGGGTAGGGTCCTATTTCACTATTATTACATTGAGGGAAACCCTAGAGATCTCAATTTAGGGATAAAATGAGAGTGATATTTGCTAAAGGTTGTCAAGTAGTGTATGATTAGAGACTAAAAGGGGGTTCACCACCAAGCTACCTAGGCTTGGAAAGACTAGTAATATGTAATATTTAATGATCAAACTTAATGGTATGCAAGGCTTCAATCAATGACCTAGAAATGTATGCAAAACATGATATAAAGTTGATAAATTAGAGATGTGCACTTGGAAACTTGTAGAAGCTTGAATGAAGACCAAAATGCTAAAAATATTAGATTTATTGCACACTAGCACTCATATGCCAGGCTGGGTGATTTAGTCCTAGATTAGGGTTTTTGGGTGGGAACAAAAATCTAGCAGACATGTATGGAACACCTAAAAACTAGAAAATTCACTATACTAGGACTCATACGCCAAAAGTGGAATATCAGTCTTGCTTGGCCTTTCTAGAAAGTCAAAGTTTGAATTTTCTCTTCAACACCTGCTCTTTCTTCTCAACCTAATTTCTGGATCTAAATTGTTTAATTCTACTCTGCAAGTGTCCTTCAATGGTGTTCTAAACAAGATGACAACTTGGACAACTTTGCCACTTTGACAACTTCTTTCCACTCTTGCTATTCAATATGTCTTCAAGCTAGATCTACAAATTACACACTAAAGAGAGGGAATATGTTTATTTGTTTGTAGAAATGGGTTTTCCTTGGTCAAACCCCATTTTGGTAATTAATCCTTGAAATGAAATCAAATGAAATGGATGGATGATGAATGAATAAATATGCAATGTTACAACTCACAAAACCCTTGAAATAAAGGCTACAAACATGTATGTAATGCCTAGCTTGAACATAGATATTGACTCTTGCTTGAATCTTGTAGATATTGAATTGAAGACTTGCTTGAATCATCAAACCCTACATCACAAATTTTAGCTCAAAAACAAACATGATGCATGATGACTTTGACATGATACTTGAATCTTGAATAAGGCTCCAAAAAACTTGATAATTAGCTCTTGAATGCTCTTGTAAACACGTGAATGCTCTTGTGAACTCAAATTTTCTATAATGCATGAATACTTGAAAACTTAGGAGAAAATATGTGAAATAACCTTGTATTTATACTTGTTTATGCCAAATTTCCTAACATTACAACACTACAAGCCGACATCAAATTTAAGACAATAAAATAATGCCAAGAATTTGAATTTAATTTAATTTTAGGCCACATGTGACTCATACGCTAGAAGTGGAATATGAGTCCCATTATTCAAGAAATGTTTAGATTTATGTAAAATCTAGATTGATGCCCCAAAACTTAGGTGGGAACCTTACACCCAAGGTGGCGTATGAGTCCCATATCACTAAATATGGGTCATACCATCCAAAAACATGTGAATCATGATTGGATATTGGTTTATGTCAGGATTAATCTAAAAAAAATGCATCAATTAAGGGTTGTGAATGAAAAATAAGGCCAATTAAGGCATAAAGAAGCCCCATAATTAATAAAACCATATATTAGTTTGAAAGTTTAATACAACACTTTACAACACCCTAAATAAGGCACAATTAGGTCCACTTATTTTACAAGGTACCAAGATCTAATGTGAATGTGTTATACACACTACAACACTAAATCAAGGCCACACTAAGCTCTATTTGACAAGGAGGGCCCAATAAAATGCGAAAATGTAGAGGGATACATTTTTCTTCATTACATCTAGCCCCCACTTTAGTGAGAGGAGGAAATTATTTCAAACTCACACTAAAGTAGACAAACTTGCATCAAGAGGGGTCCCAGTGTACCAATGCTAGTAAGTGAAACATAGAAAAAGAGGTTCACCATCAATAGGGTATCAATGATGAACTTAATTTTCATTGGGTACATGTTCATTCAATTATGAGGGAAAAAACATGTAAATAACAATAAGAAACTAACCCTAACTATTATAGCAGTGAAAAGAGGAGTTTTGAGAGCTTGAAACAATTTTTACCTTGCCAAAAACTTGTTATTTTTAGGCCATAGAGGACTCGTTCACCTTTAGTGGAAAATGGGTCCCTGCAGGGGTTCTGAAAACTATCTTTTGGGTTTGATTCCTCTCATCCTGCACACCCAAATCCCAAATTTTCATTGCTTCAATCCCTACTTTAGACTCATTCACCTTTAGTGGCAAATTGGTTCTTTTAGAGTTTCAAAAAACTAACCTCTAGGTTTTGTTCCTTGATTTCTGCACTTCCATATCCTTGGTTGTTAGCTTCTAAAATCCTATAGATAATTTTGTGGGTTCAATTATTTGATTTTTTACTTTGAATCATAACTTTTACAACAACTTTGACAATTTTATTCAAAATATTTCCTCCACTTGATCATCAACCTGTAAATCTACAAATACACATTCAAGGGAACAAAAACTTGTTGATTGTTAGTGAATAGGTGTTTTCCTTGGTCAAACCCCTTGTAGGTAATTAAACCAAATTATAAAATAAATAAATTGAAGCATGAAACATGAAATAGTGAAGTGATGATACCTTGGAAGATGTCTTGTAATGCAAATATGTAATCTAACATGAAGTGGCCATGAAGAATGTAGATCTTGGATGTGAAATGATGCTTGCAAGTAGATCCTTAATTTTGCATCTTTTGAGTGTCCAAGATATTGAGAGGGGGGTGAATCAATATCCTCTTTAACTTATAAAACAAATACCATCCAATAACTCTGATGTATATAACAGTGAAGATAATGTAGACACGTAAAATTAGCATTATGCATTTAGTTTATATTCATCTGCTCATTAAATTAATCAAGCTCATCAAATCCATTCACCAAGTAAATCAGGTCTATTTAATTCATTCCTAAGGTTATTCATTTAACTTAAATAAATCAAAATCTCACATCAACCTTTTAATTAAATAAACCAAACTTTATTTAATTGAAATCCAAATGCATATTCCATCCCTTTTTGATTTAAATAAATCAAAATATTTAAGTCAAAAGGGTCAAAATCACCTAAACATCATCTAATATAATCTAATCCTGATTAACCTAACCTAACCACCCATCACATCCTTTAGCTTTTCCCACTTGCACCAATCAATAATTTTAATTCATTTAGAAATTCATCATTTTATTTCAACTTGGCATAAAAATGGAATATTCCCTCAAGTTTGAATATGATGACAAGTTGACTTTTCCCTTCCAACATTGCAATAACTTCTCTCTTACATGTCCCCCTCTCAACATTTAATTCACAAATTCAAATTTGAATCTCCCCCTCTTTGGCACATTGGCCAAAACTTGCACATTCCTCAACCTATCATAATGTGACAAGTGGTCTCATCTCATTGGTCCAATCATTATCCCACATTGCTCTATTTTGAGCTCTCTTCCAACTTGAAAATCTATAAATGAAAGGCCTCATTCTTCATCAACTCATCTACAAAGCTTATGCATAGTCACTCTCTTCACATTGAGAACTGATTTTGTCCATTGCATCCTCATCATTACCATTATCAAGGGTTGGGAAAGGGTCACTTCTCACAAGTGACACCAATCCACTATGGAATGGGTTATTCATTATGCTCTTTAGAATTTCAACTAGCTTGTTTTGTTTTGTTTTTTGTAGAGAATAATGGATTATTTCATAAAGAGTGCTATTTTGTTTGTTTTCTTTAAACTAACTTCATGATGATATACACTATGGAATAGAGTTTAAAGTTGTAGATTTAAAATGGTGCTACATAATGGCACTAGATGGAGGGAATGTTCTATAAGCTTTGATTGTTCTCTCAACATCTCTTTACTTTCAGCTCCAACAATTTCTCTTACCTCGTCTGGCTTTCCTTCTAGGTTATTTGCAAGCTCTTTCACAAAATCATTGAGTGATACTTTGTGGAACATCTCCTTCTATTTCCGCATTTGTAACTTTTTATCTCTTGATTTTTTTTCCTCATCCATAATTGTTGGAGCAAACATTGGAGGCTGATAGACACCCTCACCATCCTGAGCTATAGGATCCAGCTTAGAGACAAGCATATCTGGATTTGGTCTATATTTTAATGCATCTTCTTGATGCACATTAAAATTGCCTTCATTTTTACTAGCAGTTCCTTGCATAGAAACATTAGCGTCCACCCTTAAAATATTTTCAATTAGATACTGATGTTTTTTATAAATTGGTTGTATCTTCTCCAGGAATAACCTGATTTCAATAAGATACTTAGTTATTGGGTGTCCTTGAATGGAAGAACCTTCTGCTTTCTGAAGCAAATAGTGTACAATGGATTGACAATAGCTCAGAAGCAACAAATACTTCACATCTAGGTAGCTTATCCCATCTTTGGTGTAATAATAGTTTTCTTTCACCTTCTAAATTAGTAGTTGCACTTTACTTCTGACTAGATCAAGTCCCACTTTCATCTCCACTAGCAAAGTTGCTAACTAGAGGCTCACTCATGCTCTTGGGAGCCGTCTTCTGAAGTCTTTTGACATATGGTTATGACTGATGTTTCAACACTAAATATTCCTCCAATAGGTCTTCTTCCTCCTCCTCATCTTTGATTTCTATGGAATCCTTGGAAGGAGGATGAGGTCCTCCCATGTTTCCATTTCCTGTGTGGGTAGGATCCATTGCACTAATCTATACCGAGCAGCGACAGTAGAACAAAAAATTGAAACTACTAAAATTGCACTAATATGTATCGAGCGGCGACATCTACATTCTGGAGAGGCAAACCATAAAGTATTTAGTTTTTGATTGAAGTAGCATGGTTTAGAATCATTAAGTGCATATATTGAATACACACTGAAAGTCCATGCTTGTGTTTGTCTTTTACTTACATAGTCAGAATTGAAGATTGTAGATTTTCATAGACTTAAAATTGATTTTTCCCAGTGTAATGGATGATACATATTTTCAGGATAGTATATTTGATATTTTTTTTGTAAAAGCATTTGGTCCACGGTGTCAGGGTAGTAGATTTGATATATCTTTCAAGATGTTGCGCAATCTGGTTATATTTTCTTGATTTCAAGATTTTACAATCTGACGACTCCCAACCGATGCTTCAAATTCTTTGCCATGCATTTTCTCAAAACATCATATCAAATAGTAACAGACCTTGTTGAGGTGCCAGGTCAAACAAGGCTATTTTCCTCTGAAGACACATCGATCGTAAACATCTACTTTGTTCGCTGGGGGAATTAAAGGATGTGTCCATTTTGGGAGTACTCTTCTGCAAGCATTGATTTTGTGTGGCTATAGTAGGACGACCTAGGGTTTTGGCACCCAAAAATTTTTTATTTTGAAGGATCTCTCTGTTTATGGCAGAAATGATGGGTAGGTCATCTACATATTTGAAAGGTATTATTTCTTTGAGAAATATGTCTTTCAATCATTCAAATCATTTGCTGATGTTTTTGTATCACTACATTTATTAATGGGAGAATTCTTACAGCCACATAAATTTTATACTAAAGTGCATGCTCAAAAAATGCATCCTTTTCTATTAATAAATTTTGAAAACATATTATCTATTATGCAATGATGGTAATGAGTAGGGTGCCAATGCAGCTAGATGAGGAAAAGATCGAAATGATAGTTTCTCTTGTGACTAATTAATGTGTGATCATTTTTAGATTAGTGGAGAACATTAGGATAAAGGTCGAATTGACAAACATATATCAAGGTGCTCCGCTATTAAAAACTTATTGTTGACTTAGCAAGTTGTAATTGATGAAACTGTTAGAAATGCTACAAAATTGAATAAGCATTGAACATGTCTGATTTTTTGGTTGTGTTGGATTTATGGCTTGAAGAAGTGTGATGTGCAAGCAAGATTTTATTATGGACTGACGTACAAAAGATCATCAATCAAGCTTCATGTTATGAAGGGATATTCATTTCATCAATGCATGATTTAGACTCCAGTTTTTTATTTTTCAAGGAAGAGGAACTCTTGCATCAAATTTTTTTTTATCATTGAATTACATATTCATCAGAGAGCTCATCTCTAAAGGTTTTATTTTTTGATGCTTATAGGTAAAGGTGGACATTAGAACCGAACGTTGGAGTTGGGAAAAAAAAAAAGAAAGATCGAACTTAAGGATTTGAGCATTGAAACTTGAAAGTAATAAAGCATTTTTAAATGCTTTGAGCTTCCGTTGCATGCTTTAGTTTTCTGTTTTGGACTAAATCACTTGTTTTTTGGCCTTTAAAAAAATGAACAATTCAAAAGCTTTCAAATTTTCATTGCAAAGGGGTTAAAATGAACGTTAGGCACATTGACTAGATTTCATTTGAGGTTAACAAATTGAGCAAGGAAACTCTCATATCTTAGTTTGGTGCTTTAAAACGAATCAAAATCATTGCTTTGTGGATTTAAAAAGAACATGTGTAACTTCATTTTGTGATTACTTACTCAAACTAATGCCATCGAAAAGACGTATGCGCTTCTCTCACGCCTCACGGCTATCTTGAGATCAAAAGGATTTTTGATGGTCTTAGGGTGGGATAAAGCGATCACCTCCACATTGCATTTTGGGGTTAAAAATTGAACAAAACATTGTGCGAGTGTGAGTAAACCTATTGCATGTGTTCTCCCTTTGTTTCTAAATGAAGGTTGATCGAACTATGAATATGTTCACTTTATTTTGTCTATCTTAGAGGGCCTAGCTTGGGGAAAAAGTACTCACCCAAGGGAACGACTTAACTGGTAACACTCTAAAGCCAAGAGTATTTCCAACCGGGATATAAATGTGGGTATTGGAGTAAATGCCAATATCATGTGGTTGATTCTGACGAGATGGATCCGAAAAGGGACTCACCGTATGGGTCAATCTCCATGAATGGAAAGTCTGAACTAAGACCTTGTTTTGTAGTGACCAATTGATCCATCCAACGAGTTTATAAAAGTGGTGCATTGGAACTTAGATTCCAAGAAGTTACTTGTCATGTTCGATCTTGGTTAAAATATAGAGGTTAAGACTTTATTCTTAACATACCTTTATATTTTTTCCTTGGTTGCATGTAAAATCATCTCTTCTACTACCAAGGGCATGAGGCAAGCCCACCAAGAAAAAATACTAATTGAGCTAGGATGTTATATTGCTTGTGAGTCAGTTTGAAAACATAGTGCTTAGATCGAAAACATTGGAAAACCAACATTCAACATGAGCATCAAATCTCAAAACCCTTTAAGAGAAGCAAATATCCTTGAATGAATTCACATGCTATTTCTTTCCCTTGAGATTTTATCCTTAGAGGCTTCTAAGCATTTGGATTTCATCTCAATTTTCTCCTACTAAGGTCAACAATAGGTAACTCTTGCCTCAAATTTCCTTGGTTTCTGCATAATACACTTTGTGGGATAAGGGGAAAGTTGAGACATTAGACATCTAGATTGAAAATCTAATCAAGAGTGTGTTTGTGGTAAAAAGAATCCATTAAGCAAAGATTAAATCAATTGGACCCCACATATGTGCTTGGAATCTTTTGGTCGTATGGTTTTCATGCAAACATTGATCTTTTGATATTGAATTAATTTTAGAGAAAGGAATGTTCTTCACTATCTTGGTCTCGGAAACAAGTCCTTCCTAGGTTCATTTAGGATCAAATCAAAAATTTCACCAATCCCAAACATTTATCAAAATCCATCCCACCAAACAACTTTAGAGTTTTGGAAACATCATTCTAGACTTGGGTAGATCATCAAAATAAAAATCACCTTGTTTAGTTAGGAGTATGGGAATGCATCCTTTCTCATACCTCTAGTTAAATTAGCACCCCTTTGAACAAGTTCATCCTAAGATAACATCTAACATCTTAGGGTTTACAAGTTCATTATCCAAATAAAACCAATCAAAATCAAACCCTAAGTCTAGCATTGATCCAAAGTTCCTAAACATTCAACACTCATATCATTCACCCCTTTCATCCTTCATCTCATGATTGGTCCTAAGAACCTTAGAGGTCTCTTTTGCAACAAGGTCAAAACACAAGAAGAACATGGAATACAAACTTGATCCATACATCATGAGTAATCCAAATCAATTGAACTTTCAAAGCCTTACAATGTCGATTGATTATCAAAACTCACACTTATACAATCCATACATGGGATCATTACCTTCTACAAACATCAATGGTACAAAAAATGTGAGTATGCCTAGTCAAAATTTTGGAACACCTTTCTCGATAGTAGATTCAAATCCAAGTCCAAACCTACAAGTCTATCAACCTAAAACCCAATGCGTGAGCCTTCAAACGAACAAAATCATCCCATCAAATCCCCACATGCCAAATGTGAATTTACCAAACATGAACATTTTGAATCCAAACTTGGTAAACTTTGGGATGGATATGCTTGTAAATCATACAAATATTGTTCAAAATCCATACAAGATGTTAACTACTCGATGTATTAATCCAAGTCAAGGTAACACCATGAAAAATCAAAGTTATCTAAAACAAGGCAATATGATTCCCAACACCAACAATGTTCAATTTCAACCTATAATGCCAAATCTGAACATCATCCCAAATCATAACATTGTCCAAAATCAATTTTTCCATGATCCCAAATCTGCTTGAACAAAAACCAAATCAACTATATCAAGGGATTCAAGATCGAAATCAAGATCAAATTTGGTGAGCTCAAATTGCTATACTTACCAAAATAGTTGAGTCATTGCGCCACGAGACATCTCCACCACCATTACCCATATCAACATCATTCCTTGGTTTAGGGCTTCCCCCTTTACCTAGCACCAATCACTCCATCCAAATCAATCCACCTAACACCAATCAAGCCATCACATCAAATCCTTTGAATATACCATCGACATCGCACCAACAGATGGTATCTAATCAAATGACAACATCAATCCCAACAAATCAAAATATGGTCTCCCAAGGACCTATCACCTTGGTCATTCTAACCATTCCTATCACCTTGATCACTCCAACCACCACTATCACACCCATTACATCTCAAACCTTCATGATTTATCCAAGCGTATCTCAACCACTTGTCACTGCATCCAACATGATTCTGAATTTGCCACCACTACCACCAAAACCAAACGTAGAAAGATAATATAACATTGCGCTAAAAGCTCACCAGGCCTACCAAAAGGCCATCCAACAATTTCTAGCCATGCAACAAGCAACAAAAGCTCAACAAGTGCAACAAGCCTCTCAAGCTTCCCAAGCCTCTCAAGCTACCCAACAAACACAAGCACAAACATAAAAACTGATAACTATTAGGGATAACAATGAACATTCAACCATTGGTGATAGCATTGACAATCTCCCCACCACAATTGCTGAAAGAAATGATCAAGATCTATCCATCAAAGAGCACATTGAACATGTTTCTATCTTGTTTGAAGATCAAATCAACACACATCAAGAGTCACTTTTCAATCATGATCAAAATCCACCAACAATACCCAACAATGATCCAATTCAAGAAATGTCAACATCATTTGATCCTATGGTTGAAGACATTGAAAATCCCTCCACCTCAATTGTTGAAAACAATGATCAAGATCTCTCCATCAATGAGCACCTTCAAGATGCTTCCACCCCATCTGATGATCAACTCACCATACATCAAGAGCCACTTTTCAATGATCTATTTCAAGAAGTGTTAGAAGTATTTGATTCTATTGACATAATGCATGACCCATTGACCACTGATCATGTTGAAAATGTCTCTACATTGCCTTATGAATTAGAGGACATATCTCAAGAATTTATCCCAAAGAATGATCAACATCTTTCACCAAGGTCTAGCAATGGTCCTTTCCAAGACATGTTAACACCCTTTGACCTCATGGTTACAGATACTGAAGGAACCCTAAATTTGACACTTGAGGATATTGAACCACTTACCATGCCTACTGATGGTGTCCAAGAAAGCAATCCATCCTTTGAAACTGACCTAGGTTAGGAACTGGATCCAAGGCATGTCGAAAGCAATTCTGAAGTCATTCAAGATCAGTAATTTGTATCTCCAAGAGACTACAATAATATAATGGACACTCTCCTATCTATGCAAGATAATCATATCCATGTATCACATACTCCTCCATCTACCCATGAGATGCTTTCTGTGGATGGACATGTAGTTGATCTTCATTCAGAATATGATTCCTTTACTCTTGATATTATTACACAAAAAGATCAGGTTATTGATTCCTACAGCCAAACAAAGTTGTCAACATCAGGATCAAATATATCCCAAATTTAGATTGCGGACATTAGGGTTGAGGATATCCAACATTATCCACTCAAGGAAATTGATCAGATAGGACAAGATATTCTGAAGTCAATAGAGCATCCAATCGAAATAACATCATCTGCAGTGGTCATTTATCAAAGAATGCATTCTAAACAAGAGCTCTTGGAATAGGCATAATCAAAGCATGAAGGTACTACTTCCACCATAATGGGGGAAACTTCATCTCAAGCAAATGTCAACATAGGGAGAATGAAGAATCCTTATGATGAAACTGATGCCAATACTACAACCAGCCACGCCATGAATCTTCTTCCACCCATCACCCCATCCATGAATTGGGACCAAAATCAAATGAAGGATGTGAATCAAAGCACAAAGAAATTTATCAAGGAAAAAGAAGCTGAGAATCATAAGGGACAAGTCAAATACGCATGGATACCAAAACATACAAGGAAAGATTATCCCTATCAAACTCCATTAGTCAAATAAATTATGGGAAAAACTAAAAAAGGGAAAAGTATCCATCAAAGATGTCCACAAAAGAAAAAGAAAGCTTTTCAAGTGACGTACAAAGTATATCAAGCAGTTGGTCCTAATTCCATGCACACTTCCGTATCCACCCATCATTGCTCATCTTCCCAAGTTTGGAGAGTCAAAGGTTCCAAACTGTCAACCAATCCATCTCCTATCCCTAAACACACTCCATCCATGCCTCCACGCATGATATCCAATTCTAAAATTGACCATGTATTGGCAACAACCCTTCACCATAAGGATTTCGAAGGCACTCTATCGCGATGTGCACACAAAGATAAAGTCAACTCCAGTATCAATGAAGCAGATCAGGAATCTCAAAATTTGTATTCAAGTGCATGTATCTTGGAAAGAAACTTCTTCAAGAAGGATATTGATGGCACATTATGATAGGGGAATCTACATCAGCAACACCTTGTGATTCAACATGAGCTTAAAATATTTCAGAAAAACCAAAAAAAATAAATAAATATGAAAATCCAAAAAAATTAGAAAAATGATTGAAAGAAATAAAGAAAAAATCATCCTCTAGTGAAAACCACTACAGTGGCGCTTTGGATAGGTAACATGATGAAAACCTAGTAAACAGGTGTCATGTGTAGAATCAAGCATCTGTGTGCGATATTTCACGTGAAAGCATCTCATCCCATCCATAATAAAGCCAACATTCCATTCGTCTTATCCATAATAAATGCTTGCATCCATGAAGCATTTATCCAATCCATCTTTATCCTTCTGCATCCATCATCCCAGTTATCTTGATCTTGACAATTTTGGTGCACACTTTATGCTTTCTTATGGTAAACATCTTGACATGGGTCATTTTCATTGATCCTATTCTATCCAACATTATTTGAGACATGAAGCATTATCCAATGACATTATTTATCTGAATACCTTATCTTATTGCAAGATAATCCTTGGAATCCTTTTCATGCTTACTATATCCATCCATCCATACACCTATCTGAGCATCCACCCAATCGCATTCCATACATTGCTAGACATTAGGGGAAAATATTTAGATCTTGCTTCAAGAATAAATCTTGATCTATATCCTCCAACTTATGAGGCGATCTAAACATTGGCAAATGTGAAACCGAATTGGTCAAGAATCTGTAATCCAAAATCCAAATCACTAGCCCATGGCATATTTTGACAAGAAGATGTTCCTTATCAGTCTTCATCTTTCATCGAACACCAATCCAAACAATCACTATCAGTCGCATCAACTTTCACTTCAAACATCATGTCAAATCATTCAAACAACTTTTGTTCCAAACCAAGCTTCAACAATCCTGATCAATCAAATCCAATCAATCCATAATCTTGGGATATCCTTCTCAATCATTGTGTTGCTTAACACTATCCTTGCATTCTTGCGCATCCTCAACAATGTTATCATCATCAATCCTGATCAATCAATCCTTGCATTGTTGTGCATCCTCAACAATGTTATCATCATCAATCCTAATAAATCAATCCTTGCATTGTTGTGCATCCTCAACAATGTTATCATCGTCAATCCTGATCAATCAAATCCTTGCATTGTTGTGTATCCTCAACAATGTTATCATCATCATCATCAATCCATCGATCTGATCAATCAACCTTAGGTTGGTTTTTAGAAAAATCCTCAAATAGAGCACTGGTATCATCATACATATGCATATCCAAATCATCAAAATCATGCAAAAATCCAAAAACATCAAAAAATTAAAAAAACCAAAAACATTCAAAACATATCAAAATCCAAAAATAGATCAAAAAATCAAAAAACATCAAAAATAGGATATCCGAACTACATCATCTCTGAGCTTAAACATAGGAAAGGCTAATCTTTGATCAGTCCCTGAGACATCAAAATCTAAAAACATTCAAAAAAACATCAAAATCCAAAAACATTCAAAAAACACAAAATCCAAAAAACATTCATAAAATCTCACAAAATCCAAAAACAGCCTCAAAACATTGCAAAACTCCAAAAACATCCAAATATTTGAAAAAATACATCTGTCTCATCTCGTTTGCACCCGCAATAAACACCACTCATAATAAACTGATCTTCATCCTCAAGCTTTGGTGAAACAGTTAGAAACAAGTCTAACAGGTTAAAAGTAAAACTTGAAAACATCAAGTCTCAGGTTTAAGTCAATACGTAAACAAGTTGGTCAATTCTTTGTGTCGATAGTCCATCATCCAATCAGTCCCATATCAATCACTTGATAACATCATGTCCTAGGATGTATCCTTCCTACAAGGCACATTATTTATCAGAAATAGCACTTTGGATAAATGAAATGACATGCCGCCATCCACTAACATGTCCTAGGATGTATCCTTCCTATAATGGGCATTATCTTTTGGCAATAAGTTTCGGTTCTTATCCTTAAAAACACATTTCCTTTTGGTTAGTAGTATTGAAGAACATCAGCTTGTTTGTCTACTTTATCTTTATCTTTTGACCTATCTTATTGCGCTCAGTCAAAGGACCTCTTGATGATATCTAAATACAAAGGATTTAGAGAGATAGGAATGGGGAAATGATCATTTTCCTTTTGTCTGCTATACTTGTTGGATGTTCTTGTAAAACAACTTGGTGAATACTTGCTTTGTTAGATATGTATATAGAGGATGTTTTGGATAGCTTGTTGACTATTGCATTGATTGGTTATACCTTTCCGTGTTTTGGTCCGAGATGTTTGAAACGAGTCAAATTCCATCACACTAAGTACAATGCCATCCTATTCCTTTATACCTTGATGCATCGTACTTATGCATGTTATCAAACATAAGGTAAGTGACCCTTTTAAAATACCAATCCTTGGTAAGCAAATCATTTAGTTTTCATCATCATTTCTCGTCATCATCTCTCATAAAGTTGGCTTGTTGGATCCTCTTGTCATCATCTAATTTCTTCTTTTTTGCACTAACATCGCATCATGAAAATTTAATCATCATTACCAGTGCATACATCCTGCATCCACAAACCATCAGTATTCTACATATCATCTCACATGCATAAATATCATCATAATATAGATCTGTTAGTCTAAGCATCTCATAAATCATATATTTGCATAAATCATACATTTGCATAATCATAGCATATCACGTCATCCATCTCATCCATCATCACATCATATAATCATTTAAGTTGTTTAAGATAATATAGATTTGTTATTCTAAGCATCTTAAAACCATCTCATTTGCACCATCATCCATAACAATCTAGTTTGAACCTCTTTATCACGAGATTGACCCTCAAATAGAATCTTTTCACTTGATCTCTCAAGGGGGAAATGTACTAGTGTACTTCTTTCCAATGGGGCAACCAAAAAAATAAAAATAAAATTGAATTTTGATTGCAGCAAGTACATTGCTTCAAAGAGGGGAAAAATGTAGACACATGAAATTAGCATTATGCACTTATTTTATATTCATCCGCTCATTAAATTAATCAAGTTCATCAAATCCATTCACCAAGTAAATCAGGTCTATTTAATTCATTCCTAAGGTTATTCACTTAAATTAAATAAATCAAAATCTCACATCAACCTTTTAATTAAATAAACCAAACTTTATTTAATTGAAATCCAAATGCATATTCCATCCCTTTTTTATTTAAATAAATCAAAATATTTAAGTCAAAAGGGTCAAAATCACCTAAACATCATCTAAGCTAATCTAATCCTGATTAACCTAACCTAACCACCCATCACATCCTCTAGCTTTTCCCACTTGCACCAATAAATCATTTTAATTCATTTATAAATTCATCATTTTCTTTCAACTTGGCATAAAAATGGAATATTCCCTCAAGTTTGAATATGATGACAAGTTGACTTTTCCCTTCCAACATTGCAATAACTTCTCTCTTACATGTCCCCCTCTCAACATATAATTCATAAATTCAAATTTGAATCTCCCCCTCTTTGGCACATTGGCCAAAACTTGCACATTCCTCAACCTATCATAATGTGACAAGTGGCCTCATCTCATTGGTCCAATCATTATCCCACATTTCTCTATTTTGAGCTCTCTTCCAACTTAAAAATATATAAATGAAAGGCCTCTTTCTTCATCAACTCATCTACAAAGCTTATGCAAAGTCACTCTCTTCACATTGAGAACTGATTTTGTCCATTGCGTCATCATCATTAGCATTATCAAGGGTTGGGAAAGGGTCATTGGCACAATTGACACCAATCCACTATGGAATAGGTTATTCATGATACTTTTTATGTGGAAAACTCATGAGATCACAAAACTTATGAACACCGGGATTTTATGTGGAAACCCAAAATGGGAAAAACCATGATGAGTGTTAGCTCACAATATAGTATAACCAGTTATAGGATATTACAAAAATGTGGTGGCTTATTGCTAGGACTCACTGTCCAAAATTAGAGGCTCACTACCTATATAATTTCAATGACAAAATGGCTTACAACTAGAAAATGAACTAATAATATACATCTAACAAGTCTTGATTTAGTTCCAATGAAGCTCAGTAAGTTGAATTGACACACTTCATCATATTCACACTATTTCACATTCACATTCATGGCTTCATCTTCTATCTAAATCTTCAAAAAATGTCCAATATATATACTTGATCCATTTGCAGGCATCAATTAGGTCAGCCTAATTAGATGCAAATCTTATTCATAAAAACTACCAATTGTCAGCTTCAGGCTTTCACAAAATATTTCCAAAAATGAGTCAAATGCTCAACACACTACATCATGTCAGCATGGACCTAAGATAGGACAGACATATATCTGTAAAACAAAGTTAATTCACCATTACATCATCTATCCATAATGTCAACCAAAGATATAACTAATATCAAAAGTGCAATTAATAGAATAATGCTAATACACCATACAAGCATCTAAATACATGAAATTTTGAATGTAAATTCTCAAAACATCCATACACCAACTTCCAAAACTGCAAGAAACAATAATCAATATCAAATGATTGCAGATCAAAATACTGAACGATGTAGGCTTCATACCGGTTCAAATACCAGTCCAAAATATCATATCAAATTCAGACTTAGTCTTGCAGTTGCAACTCATATAACATGGTGACATAAATGACAACACAAAACAACAAAATGAGATGTTATTCTTCATTCTTCCAATAATATCTCTCTTTTCCATTTATGGCAACAATTTCCAAAAAAATATTTACAAAAACTCTTATGTATAACACTTCTTCCCCTTTCACCAATATTTCATCACTCTTCAGTCCCCCTTTGACATTAAGGACAAAGAGAGACTCAACAAAAAATATGAAAACAAGAAAAATAAACATTAACCGGAGGATGGTGAGACATGAAGCTCCTTAAGAATACCTTTCCATGCAAATTTACCATTCTCCAAAATTTTCTTTGTAGCAACCAACATCCTATTTAGAGATTCCAAATCCATTAGACTTTCCTCTGCTTCATCTGGAGTACTAGGAGTCAGATTTATCTTTCCAAGTTCCTCTATACTTTCCAAAGAATTCGCAATTAGGGTGTACTCCAATCTCACAAGATCACCTAACTAACAAAATTTCCTAATGATTTTTTCCTTTTGCTTCTATAAGATAAATAATTTATCTCTATGAGTCGAGATATCATTCCAAGTTGATTTGTCTCTATCCATGGATGTGTTGTAGGTACTAGAGATAGTAGTCAACTGGGACTCAATGGAGTCCATAACATTTTTAGTGCTCTGAGTGGCATCCAAGCACTTCAAACAAAATGCAAAAACAACATTAGCTTCAATCTCATAGATTTGCACAAATTCTAGATTTTTCTTAACATTAGTGTGTCAAAGCACACTTGTCATGCAATGTCAATAACCATTTTTCTGCCAGCTTCTCCTCAACCTATTGTTTAGTATTTTCTCTAAGACCGAAGGAATACTCCTTAAGTGAGTGCAATAAAAATATCATATTTTCCATTGGAGTGAGAGTTGTATCAATTGACATACCAGGTGTTGTCTCCTACAATGACTTAAGAGCATCTTCAATCATTTTCATTCATTTCTGTTGTGACTCCAAAATCTCCCTTATACTAGATGCATCCATTACATCTCCTAATACCATCTTATGCACAGGAGAAATTTTGTCTATGTCAACATAGCCTTGAATCATAGGAAGTTGTAAAAGCTCTGGAGGAATCACCAACTAGAATCTAATTTGCTTCGATAGCAATCCCTTCAACACATCATCACCAGAGGAGGATTCTGTAGGAGATCTCTAAGATTCTACACCTTGCTTTAGAATTTCTTCATTCTTCCCAGATTCCTCATTTTTCTCTTCTTCCTTGTTTTTCTCTTCTTATTTTTCTCTTCTTCCTTATTTTCTTCTTCCACTTTCTCTTTTTCTTCTTCTTTCTCCTTTTTTTTTCTTCTTTACCCTTTTCAACTTCATCCTTTTCTTCATCCCTGATACCATCATTATCATTTCCTTTACTTTCACCTTAATCTTTCTCTTCCTCAGCATTATCTTTACCATCATTATCCTTTTCACCTTTAGTGTTCTCTGGAGGAGCATCATCATGTGTTTTAGGCTCAACTTCGCCTTCATTCTGGTTCTCCATTTCTAGAGGATCATTTTCCACACCTACATCATTTTCAACACCAATTTCCAAAGAAATACTTGCATCACCTGTACCAAGAGGAATACCTTCCTCAACATTTTTAGTAGAAAAATCTTCATTAGTATTAAGCATGCCATATTCCTTTGTTGTATCGTAGATCACTTTTGTAGTTTCCTTCTTATTCTTCTTTATTTTCTCTTTATCCCTATTCATCAGAATATTAACCCTTTTCTTCATCTAGAACATATCTGGGCATATTTTTTTCAAAGTTTCCAGATCATCTGGGTTTAGAGAAGACCCAATTTTATCAAATGCATCATTCCTAATTTTATTTTCAAATTCAACAACCTTTGAACTCCTTTTCATTAGGTCTACTCACATATTCTTATTTACGTCTTTCTTCACATCATCCAACTTAACTTCCAAGATGATAATATATTGAATGATAGCTAAAATTATTGTTTTCTTATCCTCTTTTCCAACATGATCATAATATTATGTTGTATGCTTCAGCATGTTTTCAAAATGTAACAAAGAATTGAGAGTTGCCTCTAATTTGAAATGGGGGACATGACTTAGCGGCATGTCCTTTTTTTCTCCCCAGTCTAGAGAGGTTTCTTCAGACACCTTGGTTTTCTTCAACTTCGGTTTGGTGTGTATATGAACACCAAACTCCTGTTCTTCCTCTTCATCAAAAGATGCCAAAATATGCACCCTTTTAGAGCCAATATGAGCTTCCTTAGAAGCACCTTCACCAAAGAATAAACTTCCTCTTCTTTTCCTTACCAATTTCACATCAGGATCCTCTTCGTCTTCATCTTTATCATCTGTGACACTAAGGTTTTTCTCCTTTGAAGATTTTTCTTTCTTTCCTCTTTTCCCAGGCACAACCGAAGGAGTTTCTTTCCTTTTCCTAGATCTAGTAGTAGGTCTGAAAGAAACCAAGCCTTTACCTCTTTTAGCAGTATTGGGTTCAAGTTTTATTGTAGGAGTTTCAAAGGGTTTAGAAGGAGAAGTCATGCCGGATCTCCTTAGACCTAATGATTCTCCGTCCAACTCTTTTGTCTTAGCCCTTCCTAGTGCAATCTTCTGATCAGTGAATCCAGTTTCTCTAAGCTTATTTTCCACATTCTTTCTTATTATTGGCTTCTTGTGCTCCATGTGGACCTCCACAAATTTTTCTCCATAAGTGCCAATTCTAGATTCATTGGGATCCTTCAAACTTTGTAGAAAAATATATACATAACCCTCAACTTCATCTTCTGTAATTTCATATCCAAATGGTTGAATCCATATGGTCTAGGGTTGAACTACTTGAATCATGCATTCATTAGAGGAAACATTAAATATGATGTTTTTTTTAATATCTCTCAACAACTTTCCTCAAAATCCTCTCTCTCTCATTCATGTTGCTCTTAAATATAGCAAAGAATGTTGTTAGAGAAATATCTATGTTCTTCAAATCAACTAGATTGTGTAAGTGATAAATTTTTTTAGGTGCCACAGTTCTAGATATATCCAAGAATACCATATCATCCTTTCTAGGAAGTCTTTCCAAAAAATAGAATAACAAACACATAATCAAAGAAAAAAATTTAAATGCTTACTTAATTTCTTTGGTCGACTTTAGATTCTCAGGAAACTATTGTTGGAGAAGTTCACACAAGTGATAGTATGCACCATTACTACCATATGAAAACAAGTATAAATAGTTGTTGTAGACACTAAGTTCTCTCTATTGGTGAAGTAAATTTTATGACCAATCATGGTAGTGACATACTTCACAAACAGATTAGTGATTGACATTGTTGTGAGAGCTCTTTTATCATATTTAACACCAATGAGATCCATCACCACTCCATTCTTCATGGTTTTTAGCACAGGTAATACTCTAGTGTCACAAAGTCCAATAACATCCCAAATTGGCTCCTTAGTTATGAGATGAAGTCGGCCAGTCAACAAGAATTTATAATGTATTATGCTAAGAACAAGTTTCACATATCTATCATTAACCACAGAACAGAAATTGGGAAAGTAGTTCTATCTGTCCAATCTCTTCGCAACAAGGTTCAAGTATTTAAGTTTCACCAAGAAATTATCTCTAGTGAGCTCATTCTGCCAAATATCGATCAATTTGTTGTGATTGAATTCATCTAATTTTACTCAGATGTACATTCTTGTGTCCTCGATCGCCATAACCCCATGAGGGTTTGATGAGAAGGTGCCCATAGGGTCATCTTCAAAGACCTTCATATAATATTTCCTATATGATGGTCTAGGTCTTCCCAACAGTTTAAAAAACTACAAGGGTTACCATTCATCACAATTTTGAACTCAAACAATTCAAAAAGATGATTCACACAAACCCAAAACTGGACAAAAAAGTAGAATACCTTTTCTTCACGAAGAACCAAAACTAGTGGTGCAGGAGCACCCATAGGTTATCACAGTTTGACTAGAAGGTCATGTTTTGGAAATTTGTTTTATGCTAACTTTTCATCTTTTCTTGTTCATTTTGAATGTAAGCCTTAATGGCATTTTTTGGTTGGGTTTTGGTCAGATGAAGATCATGTTGATCATAGGATAGGTGTCTCATGGTTCTAACTCAAAATAAGGTCTTGGATGTTTAGGAATTCTTGCAAAATATGTGAAAATAATACTCAATTAGAGTTTCATACGGCCAAGAAGAGCCCAATGGTGTGATAACTGAATTGGAGGCCCTATTTATGCAATGTCTCAGCATTGGAGCAGGGTTGGAAGCATTTGAAATTGTTGAAGTTTTGAATTCAAGAAGAAACAACTGTGTTTTAGTGAGAATTTTCTGATTTTTGCATTGTAGTGTTGCTTGATGGATTGATCATAGCACTAAAATCTATGTAGTATGTAGAGTAGTGTTCCTTCAAGTTTTGTGTAGCATTAGATAGCTCGTTTGTGCATTTTTAAGCTTATTTTGTAAATAATTTGGTTTCCATACTGTTGTTGGTCTGAACCAGATAGTTTTGTGAAAATGGAGTATTAGTCCACTTTCCCACCGTACAAATTGTACGACCCTTTGGGAATAGTGACTAGACTCCATGTATGTATATATGGTAGGATTTAGGGTTTGTGAGAGTGCATGAGCTGTTGGAAAAGTCTTGCCCTAGGCGAGCCAGGGAGGTGCCCGAATAGGAAGACTTAAGTGCAAAGCACATAAATTGCAGGGGTGATAAATTCTTGACTAATTTACTTTTGGAGAAGGTAGGTGGGACTCTTGCCAAGGTCTGGTAATCAGGAGGAAACTCCACCAACTCATCTGGTCGGTGAAAGACTTGACAGTTTGAGAGCAGCCAGAAAATGGCTTAAAAACCCTAGAATTGGCCATTTTCAAGTTGAGGCTTTGTACGGACAGTTAAGACCCAAGACCTTAAAAATATTTGAGAGGTGTTCACATGAACTAGAAATCTCAAAGAAATATTGGGGGTTCTTTGGAAAGATTGAGAAAATCAACCTGTTTTCTCAGAGAAGGAGACCTAATTGGGGCTCTTAGGGCTAGTAGCCTTTTCAAGACCTAAAAGAGGGTTTGGTGAAAGTGACCAAGAATTGGAGTCAGGTGGACCTTCAAGAATCATAGTAGGATGGATTGGAGTCTTTTGAAGCACCTCCACACCCATGAAAATTCTAATTCTTTAATTTGGAGGTTTGTAGCCTTTAGGGTGGATTAAGGGTTAAGGTTAGAGTTGCAAGTTTGCACCAAGATTTGACTTGGTAGAAATAATTTGTGTTGATAGTTGGGGTTGGAAAAGCAAGACCAGGGGATCCTAAGTACTAGAAGGTCCTATAGGTTAAACTAGTGGAGTGAGACACTTTAGAGGTCTTCCAAATAAGACCTAGAGCATGAATCAGTGATTGATTCATCCAACCTCCCTATCAACTAGGGTTTGCACAACTCGACCTTCAAATCACCTCAAGAATGCTCCAAAATTCTCTTTCATTTCTTCAAATGCACAAGTGATTAAAATTCCTTACACATTTACTTTATAAAATAATGATCTGCTCTAATTCACATTAAATGTTTTAGATTTCAAAAAGCTACTAAAAACTCTTCTTCTCTGCACAAGAAAACCCTAACTTTCTCTGTAAATGACCATTTCTTCATATTTTCTTTTGGTTCCACTTGCATAACCTTTACATGATAATTTCTTACAACATATCTTCATGCCAAACACTAGCACACCAATCATCAGGGGGTTGAAACAATTTTCTATTAAAGCTCCCCCTTAAACCTTGCTAGGTTTAATTCCCATAGAAATTGTCTATACCAGATGAGGGCACACATGCACCAATCATCTCATTCTCTTCTTTCTTCTACCAAATCTTATTCATTTCTTTATTAATCTCATCCTTGTTAAATTTCTTCATAAGGTTCATTTGTTTCTATTAGATCAGTCTACTTACCCTTTTTTCTTTTACAAATTCTTAAGATATGTCTTCATTTGTTACAATTGTAGCAAACAATACTTTTTGATTTGTCAAACCTCCATTAACCCTTGATCTACATTTATTATCTTTGTGTTATATAAAAAAGGATCCTTTTTCTTGACATGAGATTAATTGGACTTAATAAGGCCTTAATCTAATGTTGTGTGGCATTTTATGTGTCCACACTAGGTCTTGGACCCTTGCAAATCAAATAACATGTGTTTATTAATGTCTAATAA